>CAXKVX010000250.1:47500-580443 GCA_964058865.1 Eleocharis quinqueflora | reverse complement strand
CGTTTGGTGCACTTTTATGCCTTTTTCTGGTATGTGTTGTCTAACCTTATCTGAATGGGGAAACCTTACCTTGGTGAAACTTACCAACACACACCAATTGAGTGGAACAATGAGTGAAATGTGAGATCCACTAAATGCCTAAGGCACAAATCATTGGAGAGATGTGAGATTCCACATATATGTGCACTGATACACATTTTCACCCACCTTAAATGATATATCTAAGTTCCACAGAAAGGCATAGCCGTGTGTGTCATAAGACGCGGCCCCGGTGTCGTCCATTCCGACCGGGAATAATTAAAATGGACGGGGTTCGGCTCCTGTCCCTTACAGGATCCATTGGGTCACAAGGGAACCCTGCCTTAGTTGCTAAACCCTTAGTGTTTGGTGTTATATCCAAGAAAAAAAAAGCACCGCATGCCCTAAGATGAGTTCACCTCGTGTGATCTTGGAGGGATTAGAACAAAGGACTACTCGTTGTGCCTGGCGCTTGCGTCAAAACAATGAAAATGGTGAAACTTACCTTACACACACAAAACACCAATTGAGAGTGATCTTGAGAGCTAAGTGAGTCTACCAAAGCACTCAAAGTGCCTAGAGGAGTGACTTGTGAGAGTCCACAAAGACACGTACACATCCACTTATCACTTCCAATCATCAAGAGTAGGTAGATTCCACATATGGCTAGTTGCGAAGGGCCGGAAAGGTCGCAACCAGGGTTTAGTTCATCTAACCCGGCAAAACAACTGATGAACATGGTTACGGGACTGTCCTAGGTGTTCCCAAACAGTCGTCCCTTGGTTTGGATAGTTGGCCAAGTAAAACAACAATTACCGAAGGAGGCAAAGTGCTTTGGGAGATGAACGACATGTGTAGCTGAGTTCTCTGGGCATAATTAAGCATTAATAGACCCTTTCATGCATGCACAGAGACTTAGAGCAAGATAGCACTTGATTCAGGCCAGAAACAGCTTTCCTGCGTCCCAGAGGTGATCCCAGCGGCCCAGTTGGCATGCCCTGCGACCCAGTTGATGATCCCTGCGGCCTGGACACCTGCAGGCCAATTTAGAAGATGTTTGCTGAGCCAGATGAAATCCCTGCGGCCCAGAAGTGTCCCCTGCGGTCCTGTAGACATGTCCTGCGGCCTGGAGGCTTGTATGCCATTAACTAGGCCAGAAGTGCTCCCTACGCCCCCGTTGAAGGTCCCTACGGCCCTGTAGACATGGCCTGCGACCTGGAGACTTGCCTGCCACCTTGGGAGATGTTTGCTGGGCCAGAGATGTTCCCTGCGGCCCGTTCATGCCACCTGCGGCCCCCCAGGGACAGATATGGAAGGTCCCAGCCTCAGAACCGCCTCAGACCCTATAAAAGGAAGTTATTCCAGAGGTCTTAGGGTTCCACTTTCGACTCTTTGGACGCCGTCTTGAAGCCAACAGACCTGAGAAGGCTGTAGGGCATCATTTGAGGAGGTTTCTTCACGCCTAAGGAGAGATTCAAGGCCGGGAAGCATACCTCGCAGTGGAGTTCTAGTTTTAAGGGTTTTATTTGTATCTTTACTCATGAACTCTCTGTTTTATCTCTTATTTTGTTGTATGAACATGAGTCGTGAGTAGTTATCTAGTTCTTAGGGTAGGATAATGATTGCATGGATGGATTGATGTTTTAATTGAGTTATTTGTGGTGATTTTCATATTGAATTGCTTGATACTTGTCTTTTCCTCTGTTTACTTGCTTGTTGCTTGATTACCCGTAGGTGAAGGCCAAACCTAGTGTGGGTTTTAATATTAAGTAACCATCATTTGAATATTGGAATTGTTTAGGTTGATTTATTTGAGTCCGAGACAGCCCGAGAGGGAATCTCGTGTTCAACCCGAGAGGGTGAACTAACCTTAGAACGCGTTCAATTGATTTTAAGTACTCGAGAGAGACTTAATGGTGTATTTGACTTGCTTGATCTGTTAAACAACCAACAAACGAGAGTTGAGGGAGTTTGAGTTAGTCTTGTGTGTCAAACCACCAATCACAACACATAACAGAGCACAGCAGAGGGTCCTGCCCCCCCTGCAGACCTTACCTGCGGCCCTGTAAGAGGTCTTACAGCCCCGCAGGAACCTCTTACAGACCCGCAGGAACCCAATCCTGAAGTCAATTCAAGTCCTAAACCCTAGGAACCTTTATATTATTGATTATTTGAGTTGTTTACTTGTTTGTTATTGTTTATTTGCTTTGTTTACTTGCTATTTACTTATAATTGATTGTTTGTCACCCAACTCAACTGCAAACCCCCCCCCCCCCCAATTTATACCAAAACACCAAAAAGAGTTACTTGTTTGTTTGAGAAGTCTTAGAATTGAAATTAGAGTCTGGTTTAAAGTTGTTCACCGTCCTTGTGGTTCGACCCTGATCTACGATAGACCGTCGTTTGATGCGACGCTAAATTGGGATTAGGAACTATAAATATTATTTGATAGACAGATCTACGACCCACACAATTCTAGTTCTAGTCCGAACATCAGGACTCGTTTAAAAAAATCGGAGGGCAAATACGAGTTGCGGCCAAGATTTTTGAAAAAACTAGACTTAAATCCGATCCGGACCGACCAGACCTGTCTAACTCGTCTTAACCAGCCATTAACTTGTATTTAACTCGTCATTAATCCGTCGTTAACCCATTATTAATATTTTCTTTTACTTTTTAACAAATTATTTGATAAAACTGATAAAAGTCCAAATTAAATTGCATAAAAATATATCCTTGCATTCAAAATCATAAACTTGAGTCTTTTCTCATAAAATATCAGAAATTGAAAATCAAGTATTTCCACATAAATAAGTTTTATATGAAAGGTTTTAAATAAAACTTGTATATAATCAAAGAAAATATATTTCATATACATATGTACATAAATATCAAATAAAAATCTCTTGAAATTTCCCTTTAATGCAAATAAAAGGGTATTTCTAAAATGGGTCTTTTACAAAAACATAAATAAAATTTCTTTTATATGCATAAAAATATATTGCATCGAATAAAATCTCTTTTCATAAATAAATGCATAAATCAAAATATTAAAAGTGAAATTATAAAAGGGATTAAAAGTCTCTTTTTGCCCAAAATTTCTTTTGTAAAAAATATAGAAAATGTAGAAGAAATATAAATTGCATAAATTCATGAATTTCTTTTTTTTATGCATAGAGAAAAATCTCATGAATGTCTTGAAATGAAATATATCTTCCAAATGCCTTTCTTATGCATAAAATGACAAGAAATTGTAAAACATGAAAATACAAATAAAATCACACAAGTTTTGTAAGTAAAATAATAAATGAAGTAAATAAATTCAAAATCTTACATAAACAAAGGAAGACATTCTTTTGTAAAAATATTAAAAGTATAAACAAATGATATATATCGATTCCTTCCTTTCAGCTTACATAAATAAAGTGTGTCTATTAATTAAATTGCAGCTGAATCACGTGTTTTATTCACAAATTAATGTTTGTTTCTGTTTACTGGTCTTGTGAGCAATAGTATGTGAAATTGTAACATTGACCGGATCTTACTTTCTTGTCTCTGTTCATAGCTTAACCGTACATTAATTTATATTCTCTGTTGTTGCTCTGTCTCTCACTCAATTGATCGCATATTTAGAAGAAAACGAATCTACTGTCGATTTCAATTCACCTTTACATATCGTATATAAATCTGGGAACCGCATCTGCTGCTCGTAAAACTCTGTTTGTTTCGATCTGAACCGTTCAAAACTCATCTAACGGCCAAAACATCTGCTTCTGAATCAAATCACAGCCGTCTGTAACGATCGAGCGGTCGGATCGAAAACAAGCAAGGAAACAAGCAGGAATTTACGAACAGCAGATTCGGACCCATAAATCTGATATACTTTCTTTCCTTTGGATATGGATATGATTGCGGTATGACTTCATAACTACTTTAATTATGGTTCATCTCCCTTGTAATCTCAATTTTAGGTAATACAGGTAAGTATTGCTGGAGAGAGGATGTTTAGAGTAAGAATCCGAATCTGGTATTTGTGCAGTATCGTGTAACGTAGTATCAGAGTCGTCCGATCTTTTTTATTTGCTTTAAAATTTGTGTCAAAATTTAAAGACTCTCTGATTTTCATCGCTAAGACGCTAACGGTCGATCTGAATCGTCGCTACTGTACTGAACGGTACTGCACAGAGCAGCAGATTTGGATCCCTAGAGTAGCGGGAGTATAATAAAACATAATAGAAGACTACCACGGTCGGGTGGCTCTGACAGGTACTCAAATCAGAGCCGTTCATCTCGACCTCTCCTATGCTAACATGCTATTTTGATCACTTTCACAACCAATCAATATTACTGCAATATAATAATTAATAAGAGTTACTATTCAATATAGTCTGTTCAATTGTGTACCCTAATGGAACACATTAATTGTAACAGTTATTTTTACTTGAATAATTCATATTAAAAAAAGTACTAGTTGATACTACACAGTGGCCGGAGTCACGTTAAGTCAGGGGTTCACGTTAAGCGACGTGAATCCCCATGAAAAAAATTCAAAAATGATCATATATATTATTTTTTTTTTTTAAAATAATCATATATTTTGAAAAAAAATTTACAAATGACCATGTAAGATAATATTCTTTTAAGAATAATTATCCTTTCGACCCTGAAAAAACCCGTAAATTTTGAACCCATAACGAGAATTCTAAATCCCCCCTATACTACACTATTAATCACAATTCACCACCCCAACAATCCAGTACTAAACGAACTATTGGATGTCTGATCTAAGGAGAGAGAGGAAAGAAAGAATTGTGAGAGAGAATTCCATGCTTAGAGGGCTTGAGGTTTACGCTAACAAATGGGATCTTCTCCATCTAAGTCTAAAACAAAAGATTGGATGATTGGCCCAATGGACCCACAACTAAACAATTGGCTCTCTACAAAGCAACTTTTTTCTTTTTTTTGCAGGTGTTGACAAGTACCTAGCTAAGTCATATAAAAAAAATAATTAGTTTGTTAAAAATATGAAATAATATTTCAGTGAAAGAATAAAAATAATAAAAAGTTCAATGGTTTCCTCCTAGATAACGAATTACATGGTCGGATGGACTTCAATTTGATGGAAACTTATATATAAATATAAAAATCTTGAATGAGGTAAACTACAGTTGAGACTAGTAAACTAATCTGCTTCGTTCATCCACATTAAGATGTGGGAAATAGCATCTGACCATTGATTTGGTTTCCTTCCTTTCAAATTTGACTCTACAATAGTCTTAGCATTATCTTGTCTTCAGTGTCAGAGCTTGAATGATTTACACAGAGGATCATTTTAGCACTCTAGCGATCTAAAATTTGAGTTGGTTCCAAAAATTGAACTGGACCATTCAATTATACGAACCAATTTCTTTGTATGGTGGAATTTTGTGATAAATTAGTAATGAAGTGATATTTTACAGACTATTTCTTTGCTGAATTTACATTCCAGTGGCCTAAAAAGGGAAATATTTTAAGAAATGAAGTATTTAACAAAATATTAACCACAGCTAAGTACAAATTTTCTGAATTCAGTGAAAGTCATGACCTACCTTAGCCCCCACTAAGCTCCGCCGGTGTTTGTCTTGTCTTCATATTTCCTCTCACATACATGTTATTAGTCTATTACACTTGTTTATTAAAGCTATGAGTTTAACATTTACCTCTCTCTCTCTAAAAGCTTATTCAGATCGATCCCACTTGCCATTATGCGAGTGGGAAATTAAAAATTATGTGAGACTGAATTTTCAATTTTGCACTCGCACAGTGACATGTGGAATCGATCCGAACAGATCCTAATTCTTCAATTCTCCTTATGTACCCTCATTTCATTGGCTATTGTGCTTGATTGATTTAGATTGAAGGAGACTAGGTACTGAGCATGTTCAAATTTGAAATTTGTATTCTTTTATTAATAGGACAACATTCGCTGAATTTTCTCTTTTGGGACTTACGGATCCTGCCATTGTCAATTTAGGTATATGGGAAAACTTTCCCATTAAAACTATGGCATGGTGTACCATTGAGTTAATCTCGACACTCGAATAAGATTTGAACGATTATAATTTAATTTATGAAAGTTATTATAATATAAATGTTTGTGGGACCTACTGTCATCCTTCCAATAACACAGTCGTGTCATAGTTTTAATGGCACATCAGATACGAATCCTGAAACTAACTGTATGCCATTTCAAGTTTTCAACTTTATCCTACATATGATTTTAGCAATCAAATTACCAAGTCTTCTATTTTTTATGATTTTCTTCAGTATAAAGTTGAACATAAAAGCAACTGTTTCCGGCACTGTTTGATCAGATTAAAATATTGAAAATGAGCTAAATTTATGTTATATCTATAACCATAATTTATTTACTCCAAAATAACAATTTGGATTAAGACAAAACTATAGTTTATTGATGATAAAATTATTATATTCAATAGTGTTTTTGTTTGATTTTGACTTGAGATGTTGAAATGATATCTTCTGCTGCACTTTTTTTGCAGCAGAAGGCTGCATTGATCTGGACCGTCGGATCAAAGATAAATGATCCTTATTTAATATTATAAAAAATTTCAAGAATCATATCAGTGACGGTTGAACGGCCATTCTTAATCCGACGATTCAAATTAAATACAGCTCTCTGCTGCACAAAAAAGTGTAGCAGAGGATATGAGTAAGTGAGCTGTTAGTCCAATTCTTTTCAAAGAGATGAGTTGATGCATTTTCAATCTCAACTCTTCACTGATGGGTTTCAATAAGTAGTTTGGTGAAATTAGAAACATAGAAGAAATAATAAATAACAAAGAGATAATGTCAAGCTATATCTAGTATAGTGGTGATGTACAAGATTTTCATGAAGGAGGTCTGGAGTTTTTTCAAGTTTATTTTCTAGTTCGTTTGTAAATGTGTATTGTAAGCCTACGAACAATGAATAAAAAAAACAAAGAGATAATTCTCAGAAAACATATACTCGTGGTATATTTATCTTCTGAGTTTTGATTCACAATTACATATGGATACTTCATGATAATTTCACCACTGTTTGATAATTATTCGATGAAGGGCATTCCATGCATGCAGGGTTTTTATATAATTTCTTGCATATAATATTGATTATATACTACCTATATTTTATATAAAAAAAAACTGATTTTGAATTTAATTTTTTCTAAAATTTATTCCAACGCTAATAATATCGGACTAACTAACATGCTTGAGCGGAGACCGACCTAGCCTAATTAATGAGATAAACTTCACAGTTTGGTGTTATTCAACATTTTTTAAACTCATGATTGATCAATCATTCAATCATAGACCTGATGCTAGGAATGAAATCTTCTGACGAGCATAAAAAATGTTGTACGAAAATTTCAATCTTTGATTTGTATCGAAATTCGTGCAAACTAAATTTTATAATAACAGAACTCTTGAATTAAATTTGAATTGTTCGTAGCTTACAACGCAAAAATCTGAGTTATTCGTAACTGCTGAGCGCCAGAAGAACAACTTCTCTAATGCTATGTGCTCTATACTTTGAAATAGAAGTACAGCGGGTCAGTCAACAGTGCTGAATGTTGCTTCCTTTCATTCGTTCTTTCTTTTTCTTTTTCTTTTTTTTTTTTCCTTTCATTGAATCGTCGTAAAGAGATGGTGGATAGGAAAAAACGACGAGTAAGGATTGGTTCAAGGCTTCAAGCAAAAGAATTGGTTGATGTTCGTTGAATTTTTCTTTTTTTTTTTATTCAATTGAATTTTTCTTCTTACTTGCTGATCTGGTTTAAATTAAAATTTACCAGCTGACACATGCACAATCAACGCGCAAAATTACACACGCATCATGCATGTTAGTTGTAATTGTTGCCAACCCATAGTCAACGGGTAAATAACACAGACGAGTAATGGAGGAGTAATGGGTTAAAAAAAAGGGGAAGAATTCAGGGTTCTTAATTAAAAAAACTATAGCAGTGTTAAATAATGTTAATGTGGTATCTTGACAAATTGCTCCGAAAACTTTTGGCATTTCAATTTTGCATAAAATCAAGTGTATATAAAATTAGAGCGAGGTTATTGTATTTTGTAAAATACATGTTTTGTGATTTTGAACAGACTATTTTAAATTTTTTATCATAAAAATAATTTTGATAAAAATGTAACGACCCAAAATTACAAAGTACGAGCTTTACAAAGTAAGTGATCTTCTCTGTAATTTAATGAATTGAATTAACTAAACAATGACGACTTAGACTTTTACCCTATATTTGGTTTGGAAATTAAGGAGGCATAATTTCTAAAGTAAAATTATATTATCTTAAATTATTCATATTTGATTAAATTGATGGAAGAATAAAAGAGAATAAGATTCATGTCATCATATTAAAATATATAAATAATTATAGCAAAATCAATCATATGGTTATCAAAATAATATTAAAAATAAATTATTGGCGTTGTTCTTGTTATTATGAATATTACAGAATTAAAGAATATATTATAACAATAAACAATATTTAATATATTCAAAATATCAAAATACTTATAAAAATCAAGATATTCTCAAAGAAATAATGAAAAATAATAATTACTATAATAACAAATATTTATTATTTAATTAATATATTTGATAACAATAGTGAATATAATGATCATTATTATAATAATCATAACTATAATTATGGTTATAATTATAATTATCATAATAATAATCATTATTATAATTATTGTTATAATAATTATAATTATAATCAATATTATAATGTTTATTATAATAATCATTATTATAATTATTTTTATAATAATCATTATTATAATTATTTTTATAATAATCATTATTATAATTATCATTATAATATTAATTATTATGATTATATTATTTATTTATCATTAATACAAATATTTATTATTTAATTAATATATTTATTAACAACAGTAAATATAATGATCATTACTATAATTACCGTTATAATAATAATAATTATAATAATCAAAATTATACATAATTATAATTGTTGTTATAATAATCATTATTATAACTATCGTTATAATATTAATTATTATAATTATATTATTATAATTGTTATTAATACACATATTTATTAACTATAGTAAATATAATGATCATTATTATAATTATCGTTATAATAATAGTACAAATGTTAATAAATATATTATTATAATTAAATCACTATAATTATTAATACAAATGTTTATTATTTAATTAATATATATTAACAATAGTAAATATAATTATTGTTGTTATAATTAATCATTATAATAACCATTATTTTAATTGTTATTATTATAATTATCCTTATAATAATAACAATCATTATTATAATTATTATTAATATAATTATATTATCATAATTATTGTTAAAAAATATCAATAACAATATAATAATTTGAATTGTGGGACCCGCCAGAGAGTAAGTTGGAGGAATAACGTAAACCACCTTGCAAGGCTCCTTAAATTATGCAATCATAACTCCTTATGCCTACTTATTGCTACTTCGTTTATTCATATTTGACTTCTTAAGTGAGGAATAAGAGGTTTATTCCTTACTTACTCCTTTATCAAATATGGGGTTAGAGTATTGGACAATTTGTGAAGATGTAGAATCCAGAATCTGCAAAGACAAAAATGTACAACTTCATTAGAGTTTTGAACCTACTACATTTCACCAAGCACATTGTCACAATACTAGATCAAAGACTATTTCCTTTCAAACCATATAAATTGCAAAATACTATAACAAATTTGTATTTTCATAGTTTAAATGTATATAAGTTTGTATGCATGAACCAAATTGTTGAACGTGATGTTAATATTAAAATTTCTTAGGGGACTCAATTTTACATTCTTTTAAAAAAAATTACTATTTTTAGAGGTGAAAAATCATTCATATTGGATGGTGAAAAATCGTTAAAAAAATAAAAAAATGTAAAATTTTGTCTCCAAAGAAATTTTAATATGAAATTCAAATTCAATGATTTGGATAGATAGTTTGGACTTTAAAATTAGAGTACGAAGGTGAAGTATTGTTGACTTTATCTCAACATGTTTGACAATTTGCAAAACAAAACTAGTACTAATACTTGCATAAGCTTAGTTTTGATGTGCATGTATTAAGAAGTTTAATTGACCTTAATCAAGGCTAAAATCATAATACTCAAGTCAAGAGAAGAACAACAATACAAAGAGCATGATAATGGAGAAAAATATGGAAGTTACAACAGTCCATTTATGACGAGTCAGAAGGTTCTCGTTATAACGAGTCATAAAGTCTCAAGAAAATAGACGAGTACCTGAATTCCCGAGAGGTGCATTGATATAATACATGAGGAAGTCATTATGACGAGATGTATCTCGTTATAATGAGTCTGATCTCGTTATAACAAGTCTGAAGATCTGAGCTCCAAGTTGTTAGTGACACAACACGAGAAGGGCAAAATTGGAAAATTGGTGACACATTATAATGAGTTACAAACTCGTTATAACGAAAGGTTGAGTGAGGCGCTGATTTGGAGTTGCTGCCTATATATACAAGTTCAGATTTCTCATAAAATCAAGAAAGCATTCACCTTAGTTTACAAACAATAAAAAATCACTTAGACCTTCCTCATGCATAAAAAATCTCAACTAGTCATTGTTAGAGTTTTGAGTGTTGATTATGATAGCTAATTTTCTAATTGTCTTTCAGTTTTTTTGCATTAATCCTTGAAAGATCTTTGTACTTGTTTGATTCGTGGAAGTTCATTTTAATATATTGAGGATCCTTGATTATTGTATACTCTTGCAAGTTCCTACTGAGGGTTGTGAGAGGTTTTGGATTTTGGATAAATCTTGTGTAATATTTTTTGTTATATTGTTTGTTTTGATTCGGTTCGAAGGTGGTACCGAAGGATTCGTGAAGTAGGTATTGTCGAATCACGTTACATCTTATGTTAACTCTCTCTTACTCTTTTTTTTTACTTTCTTATATTACTTGTGTTCTTCTTGACTTGTTCTTGTAAGAATTGTGATAGATTGCTAAATAGTTCAGGTTCTGATTTTGAATTTTACACGCTTCCACACTAAAATAAAAATATCTTAGACCTCAATTTCTACAAGTATTGTGTGCTTGATGCTTTGTGAAGTATCATAGCTACACTCCATATAACTCATTATTTAAGTTGATTATATAAAAAAAATTTCTATACAAAACTTATACGCACACACATGAAAAAATGGTTATAGAGAGTTTCAGTTGTATTATGTTTAAAGAAATTTGAGTCAATAAAATTTATTTTGTTAGTTGTTACTCAGTGGTAAATTGGGGCGAGAGTCAGTATCTTCTCTTTATATACTAACTTTACTATGTAAAATACTTCTAATCTATTTAATATTGAATAATTAATTTAGGAAATACTTTATTTTAGTATTTTATCCTTTGATATGGTGTTTATTATCATTTATAAATAAGGTCATAAGATATTTTTATTTTTAATTACATATAACTGCAAGACTATAAAAAACTATGTTAAATCAACACACGAGATATCATACGTAGTAAGTAGTAACCATGAAACCGATGGCTAATGAAAAACTCCTGAATTCACATCTTCTGAAATACCTCATTGAAATGGGCAGCGGCCCCTCTCCTGAATTATCACCGTTGCTACAGCGTCGTACCCTACCCACACAGTAATTGATACAGTACCAACACATAAAAAATTATCAATTTCTGTTTTGAAATAACTGACCATTTCAGAGAATAAGAATTCAAAACCCATTTCTAAGTGATGAAACTTCTTAGAAACAGAGAAGAGAAGGACAATATAACAAATTGGCGTTTCTTTCAAAATCTTAAAACAACTCCACATCCTCACTATTTTTTCAACAAGGGAGCTAATCAGCTAATATACATATTGTCTCATCAATTTTGTCATTGATATTCATGCTATATTCATGCTGCTCTGCAAGTTAAAAAATTATTGTGCATCTTCTTTGAGTTATTATGCATGTTATTTTGTACTGAAAAATAATTATGCATGTTATTTGAATTATTTATTATGCATGTTATTTTTTTAACATGCATAACAACTCAAATAACATGTATAGTAATTTTTCACTATAAAATAATATCATTAATAACTCAAAAAACATAAATAATAACATCTTTAAATAAACTTCTGCGGCTTCAATTCCCTTTTCTTTCTCCTCGTAGCTTCTTACCTTATTTTAACGCTAGAATCAAAACCTTATGTTCTTCTTGTTCGACAAAAAATGATCTTCGCCACTTCGGTGCTTGATAGGTAGGGGTGTAAACGGATCGGATACGGATGGATAATGACTTTATCGTATCCGTATTCGTTATAATTTTTCGGATGCGGATACGGATACGAAAAGTTTCGGATACGGATACGAAAAGTTTCGGATACGGATACGAATCGGATATTAATCGGTTATCGAATACGGATCGGATGTCGGACGGATGCGAGTGCGAAAAATAATATATCGGATAATGATCCTTGAAATCATTTCTTGTATAAGGTATCATTAAATTAATCCTTAATCAATGATACTTGAAATCATTTCTACTAATTAACAACAACACTTGTTAGCAATTAGATTATATCTAAATTGTATAGAACAATGCCTACTGTAAACACACATCAGTAGTCACCATTTACAATATCCTTAGTTTACTGCATATCAAGTTCAATTTAAGGTCTTCCAACTCAAAATACTTCTACATTAGTCGCAAAATTTGTCAACTACAAGATTGTTCGAAAAATACTTCTACACCTTATTCGGATATCCGCTAAAAAAAATGTTCGGATACGGATATTTATCCGTATCTGTATCCGTATCCGATTTGATATTCAAAACCGTAACCTTATCCGTATCCGTCTGATAAATATCCGTATCCGTATCCGTATCCGAAAAATATCCGTATCCGAATATCCGTATCCGAATATCCGTATCCGCTATTTCTCGGATACGAATACGGATAAAGTCGGAAAGTATCCGATCCGTTTACACCCCTATTGATAGGTGAAATTCGACAATAGGTTTCATTATTGTTCCCCTCTCGTTAAAGATGTAAATATTGGCAAAAAATTTGGATAATTTAAAAGATGGATATATTGAATACTCTGATTCATTCAGACTGTTCAATTCATCGAGTTGATAAAAAGTAATTCATTTTAATTTTTGTTGTATTTTCTAAAGAATCACTTTTCACCAGTTTTGATGAATTAAATGATCCACATGAATCGGAGTATCCAATGTACTCATCTTTTTGTACCCAATTTTTTTGTCATTAATATTTATTATTATTTATTAGAAGCATTTATTTTGTGTTATTTTATTAAAAAACCATTTATCCTTAAAATAGTCAAATCTTGTACCTTGGGAACACCGCAAGGTTCAATTTAAATTCGTTCCATAAAATTAGATTCTGAAATTAAGTTTTGAAGCTTCTGTTCGGAAGTTTCCAGTAAATAAAGTTTTTTTTAGTGGTGAGTCACGAGATCTCTATGAAAGAGATCTGAAGCTCAAACTGTGCTAGAGACTATTTTTAGAGAGATTTTTTCAAGATTATTTTCTTATTTGTTTGTTTGTGAGTGAGTGTTGTAAATTTACGGACAATAAATAATTTTTTTTTTTGTTAATTTTGAATTGATAAGTCAAATCAACAACTGTATGTGTTATATATTTATTGTTGTTGTGTGATTTGAGAGATGATAATGACTTGTGATGAAAATATTATTCTGCTATTAAATATATACCCTAGTTTGGTCCCTCGTTATATATTTATATTTTACCCTTCAATCCGTCACAAAAAATTTCATGTCTTCCACAATAGTCTATTGGTTACACGGCCTACATCAATAAAATTATTAGAAAATTTTAGTAAATCTGCACCGTTTATATAGCTGTTTTTGAATACATTGGCGGCTGAGATCAGCCAACAGAGATAAAGAGATAATAGTCGGGAGAAGATTTTATTTAGAATCAGGCTTGAATGATTTGCAAAATCGTTTTATTTGCATGTATATTTTTGAATTTTAAAATTTAAATGATCGATTCAAATTGAAATTTCATTAGTAATTGAATTTTACATTTCATTTAGAATTTTTGCTATTTTTAAGAGGCGTACAATTATTCGTATTTGATGGTTCAAAAATCATTAAATTTGCAATTTTGCACCACTTTAAAGAACAAAAAAAATAAAAATAAAAAATTTGGTTACCAAAGAAATTTTAATATAAAAAACAAGCTCAATATTTGAGGTGATCATTTAAACTTTAAAATTAAAAATATGCATGCTAAATATGAGATAATATGCATTTGACAAGTTATTTTCAAGTTTAGAAGATTTCTTGCGTCAAAAATGGTGTTTTGTTTGGAAATTAATTTAATCATTTTTGTTTACAATAATAGTAGAAATCCTATGCACATATGGAAGGAGTAATTCGAATGTTATGTGTCAAGACCATAAAGCGATTTCACTGAACATTTCGCTTCTCAATTTTAAATTTCTACACGGTAAAGTAGAAGTATTGTCGTAAATTTAACAGTAAAGCTCAATCGTAAGGCTGTGAAGAAATTCAAAAATTAAAAATCAAATCTGAACCGTTCCCAAATCAGAACAACATTGATGCCTAATATATAGCAAATATATGCAAGATCCGACTGTACATGATCTAAAACAATTAGTTGAAACCATGGATAACTTGAATGATTGAATCTAAATCACAGTTAATTAATCAAACAGGTAAGTAATCGGTTGCAGCGGCTGAGCAACCGTAAGCTTACCGGCCGACGATCGTGCTGTCGAGACGAAGAAGATCTGAATGTCTCTCTATGTTGGCTTTAACCAATTGAGAAGATGAGAGCATCAAAACAATTTCAGATTTTTAGGGATCAAGTTGAATACTTTGGAGAGAAAAATGGAACTCTTCGTCCCTCTTTGGTCTCTGACAGCAATCAGTGTTTGTAAACTCTTATTTGATAATTGTTTTTTTATTTATTTATTTGATAATTGTTTCTGATGACCCGATTTGTTGGGAAGAAAGGGTTTATGTGGTGATTTCAACTAGCTCTAATTTAAATTTAAATTGGTAATAGTACACTAGGGGGTAATTTCTCTTGCCTTGGTTGTTTCGGTTATGTGATTTTTTCCACGAGAATTTGTATTGTTTTCTTGATTTTATATTTTAATATTTTATTGGTCTATTTTTTGGATTTTCTGCTTTCTGGTATAATGTCCTTTTATGATTAATTATATTACATGCTGTCCAGCTGTAATCGATCTATATCTTTTTTTTTATATATATATACAAGAGGATTCATTATTATTCGGCAATTATTATTTTTCAAAATTTTCTTTTATGAAATCACGAAAAAAATATTATTCTTGAAAGTCATTTTAGTTCCTTATTACTAAACGGATTCATATCCGCTATCATTAGTTACAAAAGAAAAGAATAATGTATTATTTTATTCTTTTTGTCAATTATTATTTTGAATATGTAATTCAAACAACATTTTCATTAATTCGGATAGCAAAAATATTTCCAAAAAAGCAACGAAAACTGTCAGGATTTCACCTGCATTTAGGAAAAAAAAATTCGGATAGCAAAAAAGTTAACACTATTTTCATCACACTTAAAATAGCAAAAAAATTAAACACTAGATAAAATTATTTTTTCACTAATTCTTCGAGATCAAAACTAATTCTAAGAAAACATTTAAAATAATTTGATTGTGAATTATTAATATCAATAATTAAGTGATGCACGGATAAATTATGAAGACCGCATTTTCTGCCATTAATGTCTCCAATCCCCAAATTAATTTAAAGAGAAAAGTAATATGAGCAATAAGCGTCTATTATTTTGACAAAAATTAAAATAAATGTCAGCGTAGACCATATGAGCAACCAGTGAAAAGAAACCACGGCAAAAAATTATATAACATATAATTTTAGACTTAGCTTTTTAGATGTTATAATTGATAGATCTTAATTAAATCAAGATTTTTTAGAGAACATGTATTGTCAAAAATTATATAACATATATACATCGGTTCATAACTGATCTTTCGAAGAGACACGATCACCGATGACACAATCACCGATGATCATCGGAAGGCTTTAGCCTTCGAATAATTTCTCTCAAATCCGATGGTGGAAGCGAGAAAGACGTCTTCTGCACAACAAAATATCCAACAATCACAAATTCTGAACTGAAATTTACTCTATATTCACTTATTTCTTCTCAGTTAACATATTGTCTATGTAACCTTCTGACAGAGAGAGTGCGCCAGTTTTTATCGCCTGTCTACCTCTTTAAATATATCATTTTATCCAAAAAGCACCATCTAGGTGCGTCGGTACATATGCGTAGAGTGCACAAAATATTCGTGACTCGTGACTCGATCGTGTTCGAATCGCTAAAATTTGTTCATTAACAGCTCGAGTGTTAACGAGCCGAGCTGATCTCTAACTGTGACAAGCTCGGCTCGTGTAAGCATCAAAACCTTAACGAATTTCTTCAAAAAAAAAAAACCTTAACGAGTTAATTTGAACCGTCGAATTGATTACCACCATCTCTAAATAGATCTTTATCATATTTTTTTTTTCACAATTTTATAATTTTATTATAATTTTTTAAACTATTTTGTTATTTTTCTTGCAAACAAACCACAAATGAGCCAAACGAGCGAGCTCGAGTCTTAACGAGCCGAGTTCGAATTCGCCCCAGCTCGCTCGAGCATGACTCGTTTGCACCCCTATCAATATGCGCCTCTATCATAGATAATGTATCAAAAATAGACGGTTACAATAAACCCAAAAATGAACCAACACTTGTACATCGAATACGATTCAATTGACGTCTGGCGCTGTGTACATAATTGAATAATCGATCAACTTAATTAATTAATTAACTATTTTCTTAATGGATATAGAAACGGGTATAAAATCATAACTTATATTGAATATTTTCATATTTACAAAATAGTGCCGTATTAAATTGCATTCTCCGGAAACCAATAACATAATTCTATTATTCGTATAACTGTATATAATTTGGATCATCACTAAATCATAATGTTATTAATATGCATTCTACACATTAAATGCTCCACTTTTCATAATATATATTGAACCTGTAAATAATATTTAATTTGATCACTTCAAAACAGATCTAATTAAATATTTGACAGTTCATTATTCAATATATATATATATATATATATATATATATATATCACATGTAAGTCTATATTATTGTAATTAATTAAAATTAATTCCAGCAATAATATCTGTATTATTAATCGTTAATTTTAGTTCCACGGGTCGCTTTTTTTCTCCCTCATTTGAGATAATTTGAATGTGATGTGTCAAATGAGTAATATAGCTCTTGAAAACAATACAAGTAATTTTGATTTCAACTTGAATTATTAATTATGTTCTTCGTCTCAATTATAGCGGTTTTTCTGTCCGCTATAATAGGTTGAACTTATTATAGCGGTCCTTCTGTATCTTTAGCAGTCTATCCTCTATTATACCGACTTCAAGGCCGTTATAATAGACCTTAGAAAGCCGCTGTTATAGTCTTATTTAGTTTAGAAACAATTTTCCTCATTTTAAACATCTAATTCTTTTTACGTGATAGTTATATTTTTGTAGGGACAAAATTAACAAATTAATTATTAACGATAAGACCGCTAAGAAGCCTTAAATAATTTGGAGCCAAAAAAAGTATCAATAATAAGTTGGAATGCTTATCTGTACTGTACTTAGTCAAAGTCAAACCGTGTGAATCATATAAGCCGGGCTAAGAACATGGAGCTATCGTTTCACGTAAACTTCCTAGCTAAATGATATTATTATTATTATATGATTATGATTAATTTTGGAGAGATACTTCCTAGATGACATTTTATTTAACTATAACTAATGATAGCTCCTTTTATATTTTTATTTTCCATTTTATCACGAAGAAACGGCTCATTAGTATCAATCTGAAACCAAAATCTATTTTTTGAATTTATAGTTCATTATTGGTTTGTTTTACTTATGACCTGACTAATTAATACAGAAAATTGGTCCTGATTTATGTAAAATTGTAATTATTTGGTATAACATTAGAATTTAGAAACTGTATAAGGTGCCAAGTGTAAATGTGCCAACGACGTTCCGGGTCAACTTGAATAACTATGCAGCTCTTAGGTAGGAAATATCCCTCTCACAGTTACATTACATGTGATATTTCAGCTATATAAACACGGCTTCTTCTGCATATGGCACTCACCAACAAATACCATTAACTCTCCAATTTCTCTCTTGTGATCATGCACTACTCTAAGCAAAATCAAATGTCACCTCAACCGGCATCGGGATACCCGGCCGCACAGCAATATGCTATGCCACAGCAACAATATGCTATGCCGCAGCAGCAATATCAGCCCGTTGCGGCGCCGTATGCAGTGCCACAGCTGCAACCTTGGTCTACTGGGCTCTGTGACTGTTTTGACGATTTCGAAAACTGTAAGGGCTCCTCATTCTTTGATTAAGATTTATTTTTCTTGTTGTTAAGTAAATTGCTGCATACATATATAGTATATTACATAATCATGCCATGACATGTAAACTTTTGTTTTTGCAGGTTGTCTTACTTGCTGGTGCCCATGCATTACTTTTGGCCAAATTGCAGAAATTGTGGACAGAGGCACTACATGTAAGTGTCTTTGAATAAAAAATATCAAACTTGAAAACTATCTTTTGGAAAATTTCTGTTACTGTTAGAAAATTTTATATCATTTCTTTTTTAGTGGTGTACGTGAATAATCTTTAAGGTGGTCGGCCAGTGTTCAACAAATTGCATACTAAAGACTACAGCTTTTATTTCCAATTTCTCTTTATGTTGGGAATGCTTTAGTTATGAATGAAAGAAATTATCTACCCAAAAATTCAAATAACTATTATTTCAGAACTCAACTGGCTAACATCTCGTTTGATTAAAAATGTAGCTTGCGGCACTGCGGGAGGCATTTACATCCTGATAGCAATGTTGACGGGGTGCCAATGGATCTACTCCTGTTCATACCGTTCCCGCATGAGGACATTGAACAACCTTCAAGAAGATCCTTGTGCCGACTGCTGTGTTCACTTCTGCTGCGAGGCTTGCGCACTTTGCCAGATGTCTCGGGAGCTCAAAAACAAAGGCTGGGAACTCAGCTTAGGTCTGCACTTTTCTTGCATGAATATATTTTTTGAAAGCATGTACCAGTATATTTGTAGTAGTTTGGTTTGTCTGCTATTTACCAGTAAAGTCTGGTACTGTCATGTTCCAACCTGTGCCAGTTTTACTGTTATGCAGAATTCTTGTTGAGCATCTTCTATGAGGATAATGGGAAACTGGATGATAACATTTTTAATCTTCTATGAGGATGACTGGCAACTGAAACATAACTGTTTTCTGTTTATACATCTATGTCTTGATATAATTTTCTGATTTTATGGATGTAATCTTTGCACTGCAGGTTACCATCTCAATCTGGAAAGGAAAGGCGGCCTAATCCAGCAGCAAGCTGCCATCCCACCTCCCTCACAAGCAATGATCCGCTAATTAAGAAAAAAATTCAAGCATTGTATTTGAAACCAAGTATTTGTTCAATCTATCATCCGAGAATACACGTGTTGGATTATAATTTTATTAAGTGGTTGGTTTGTTTTGATTGAAGGAAGCTATACCCAGTATATTGCATTTGAAGGATTCTCTTTGTAGTGTTTAAATGTTCTTAGTATGGATTTTATTGATTTTATATCAGTCAATTAATTAATTAATTATGGAGTTCTCTCTCATGTAATATGATCATGTTAAATGGCATATTAAAATATGCAGACATTATTGGAAAAGAACAGGGATTGCATGAAAATGGGATAACTGAACGTGATGGAAAATAAAATAAAAATGCGGATTACAAATTAATTGATTATCTTCGTGCTGGTAGCCAATGCTCGTTCGATTATGTGCATACTTTGATTGAGTAAATTGCTCCAGAATCTCATATATCAACATTTGTCAAAAGGTATGTATATACGCGATATCATTGAACTGGTCAAATAACTGACCTTGATATTTGTTTTCTTATTCATTTATTTTCGCAAAAAATTCAATAGGTTGCAAGTAAATTAATAACAAAGTAATAGTTGAACTGATCATATAATAACTAATTGCCTTTTACTGAACTCCTGCTTTTTTTGTGAGATAATAATTAATGGGTTTATATGATTGACTGGTACAGTAAATATTAAGCACACAAGCATATTCTGTGGGATATTGAATTTCTGAAATCCTTGTGCGGTTGTGCCATCGACAATTTGAATTCCATGAGAATTTGTTTCGCAAGCACATGTATTTAAGTTTGCATAAAATTATATTCCGACAAGTTGAAATCAAGTTGTCTTTTAATTTTGCTTGTTTCAAGGATTTCAACATGTGCATTATTATTTTGGCCCCTAAAAGAAATAATTAGTTTATTTGAACCGTTCAAATTATTGAGATTGGTAAAAATTGATTCTTTGAAAAATGCAATAAAAATTAACGTAAATCATTTTTCACTAATCTAGATAAATTGAACGTTTAAGATAAATTAGAGTATTCAGTGTACTCATCTTTTGAAATACCTAAATTTTTAACTTAAGATTAACAAACAAATTTTAAACATGATTTTTTTCAGGTACAATCTTGGTATTCATAAAAAAAAAAGAATACAATCCTTTTAAAACTAGTGATTAAACCGATTGACTGATTGACTCATGGATCAGATCTGTAAATGAGCAACCCAAAACTGTAGCGGATCGTTGTCCAGTTTATTTCTTATAACATTTTAGTTGTGCTACAAACAAACTCCAGGGACCCCACAGCTCAGGTTTTGGGCTACTTGCCTTATTCTTCCTTATCTGCGTGCAACTGTGGATTGAATTTCCTGCAAATTGCAAGGGGTTCTATTGAAAGCTTGCGATGACACGCAGTGGCGGATTCAGATATCCACTTAAGTCCGGACACAATTAAGATCGAGTACTTAGTTTGAGATCAAGCTCGAGCACAAATACACTAAAACACACTAAAATATCATTAAAAGTTTATTTTTCACTACAAAAATAACAAAAAAATACATTAAATTTTGCATTTTTTGAAAATCAAGCTCGGGCACTTGTTCGGGCTTGCCCTAAGGTGGATCCGCCACTGATGACACGTAACCCTGCTGATGAGCCGATCTCTCTCCATCACTCATTATGGAAGGAGATGAGTTCAAGTACAGTATTGAACAACTTTCGACTGTTCGAAATTAGCATAATGATTTAATGGAAAATGTTTTTAGGATACCTTCTTCATTGATATCTCATCGTTATTCATGTTAGACGAGTTTTGGTGTTTGATATTTCATTGATATCTTATTATGGAAGGAGAGGTGTTCAAGTAAAGTCTTGACAACTTTCCGTGGTTCGAAATTAACATAATAATGTAATGGAAAATGTTTCACGATATCTTGTGCATCGATATCTCATCGTTATGTATGATAGACGAGTCACTATGCATATTATTTTTGTACTGAAAAATAAGTATGTATGTTGGACGAGTTGTTATATATGTTAAGCATATTGACATTTATTTCTTTAGCTTAACATGCATAACAACTCATCTTATATGCATAATTACTTTTAAGTACAAAATATTATGCATAGCGACGTATCTAACATGCATAACAACTCGTCTAGGTATCAACAGGAGACCTGTATATCAACTCCCTAATTTAATTTCCACATGAATAAGCACATGAATATCATGTGATATGTTGGAATGGCTTAATCCAGTAGATACGAAAGTTACAAATATACAAGCACGTATTGATCCATTCCTAAGAATTTAAAAAGAAAGGCATTATGTCCTGTGAAATTAAAATGACACTACTTCAAACATGGTATTTCAGTATAAGTATTTCAGTGTCAGATATCGAAAAATTACCACACTAATTTATTAGTGTCAGCATCTTTTTATAACAATCGAAACGATTAGCTATTTTCAGTATTTAAAAAAACCAACTGCTTATTCAATAATGCAGATTTTCACAATAATTGTCACAGAAAATGTGATAATTGGTTCGGATTTTCAGAATACCTGTCAAAACACTTTTTTACTGTCTGTTTCTTTTAAGTAATAGACACTAAAAGGTTTTCATATCATATTATGTTTTATTCAATAACCGATATTGAGAGTCTGATAATCAGTATCCGCATTAAAAAAAATCAACATCAATTCAGTTTTCAGTATTAATTTTTTTGTAACAATTGACACCAAAAATTTATAAATCAGTGTAATTTTTTTTTAAAAAAAATCTGATAATCAGTGTTGTTTTTTTTTTAAAAAAAAAGAGGCGCTGATTATTATTCATTGGAAGTTATGTTTTTGTAATAATCGACATTGAAAATCCTGATAATGCATTGTAGGTCTTATAAGAAACATATGATGATTGAAACAAATCAACAATTCATTAGAAATTGATATTTTTATAAGTATAATATATTGATACCATCAAGGGTGGAATCAATTTATAGTGCAAAATTATTGAAATGGAGATGTCCATTTGTTCTTTAATGGAGAGAATTAATGGATTGAAATTAAAAGGAAAATTTTCATACCAGGCCAAAGATCCAAAAAGTTCAATTAGATTGGGCCAATGAAATCCTAAAAATTTCACAGAAAGCCAAGAGCGCAAGTATTACTTGCCCCTAATAAAAATCCGATTGCAGGAATCGACAGTCACGTCACCATCCGCTTTCGTGACACCGCTACGTCGCTCCGCCGCTGCATGCTGCATGACTCCGCTCCCTCGCTCTTTCGCTTCACACTTCACGCTTCACGCTCCAAGTCGCATGAAGCAGTTGCAGTCTGGATGACACTCCTCCGCTTTACATCTCATGTCACATGACGTCGCTCTGACCATGCACGCCCCCATGACGTTGCTTCACGCTGCAAGCCGCATGACACTGTTCTGTCGCTGCACGTCGCATGATATCAGACGACGCCGATGCAGGTCGCGCATCTCCCCCACTTCACGCTTCACGCTCCATGTCGCAGGACCCCGTTGCAATTTGCGTGAGACCGCTCTGTCGCTAAAAGCTGCTAGACGTCACCCCGTCACTTTACGCCTCAGGGCGAATGACATCGTTCCGCCACTTCACCCACTCCGTCGCTTCACGCTTCACACTCTAAGTCGCATGACACTATTGCAAGCACATGACATCGCTCTGTCGATGCACGCCGTATGACATCGGATGACGCCGCATGACGCATGAAGCTGCTCTGCCACTACACGCATGACACTGTTCCATGTCACTACAATCTGCATGACACCGTTCCGCCGCTTTACGCCTCATGTCGCATGACGCCAATCCGTTGATTCACGCTTCACGCTTCACGCTGCAAGCCGCATGACACCGGATGACGCAGTTGCATGCCGCATGACCCCGCTCCGCCACTTCACGCTTCACGCTCCAAGTCGCATGATGTCGCTGCAATCTGCACAACACCGCTCCACCGCTGCACGCCACTTCGCCGCTTTACGCCTGACGTCGCTCTGTCGCTCTGTCGCTCCACGCTTCACGCTACAAGCCGCTACACACTGCATGACGCCGCATGACACCGCTTGACGTCGCTGCAGGCTGTTTGACGTCGTTACACACTTCACGAAAAAAATCACATGATGTTGCTCTGTCGTTGCACGCCGCATGACACCGCATGAAGCCGCATGACACCTCATGACGCCACTGCATGCCACATGACGTTGCTTCGCCGCTGCAATCTGCATGCACCGCTCTGCTGCTGCATTTCGCATGTCACCGCTAAACCGCTGCATGCCGCACGACGTGCTTCGCCGCTTTATAAAAAAATACTTTAGTAAAATTTGTTTTCTACTACTTTTAAATGTACAAAAAGATGAAAGTTCATCCCACATGGAGCGTTGACTAATACTCAATTAATAAATGAAGGGTGGATGTCACATGTATGAAATAGCAAATTGGGAGGTATTGAGTTGGTTTTATCAACTTAGCATTTCGTTAGGGTGATTGTAATAATTAAAAGCAAATTAATTATAATAATATTGGTGTATCATATTATGAGAAACCTTCAGTAATCAAGACTTGGTTCTCAAATCCTTACTTTTTATAGAAACAAGCACAAGGTACATGATGGCATTTGAGGGTTTGATCCCCCTTTTTTTTTTTAAGAAATCAATTACACGATGGTGTTGACCGGGTACGTTCAAAACTAAAGCATTCGGCGTGAAAAAAATAATAATAATTAAACTAATTCCTCACAAAGTCAACTCTTGTCTGGCACATTAATTTATATAAACAAAGCTTAATGATTCATCTCCCAAGGTACTTTAAAATCCATTATACAAACTCTGTTTCTCAAGAAAATACATTGTGTTAATCTCGTTGGTCTAAAATTTTGGAAGAATATGGATGCCTCTCAACAAAGTCAGACGGTTCCGCCACCTGTAGTTACAACGGAGGAATCTGCAGATGGATCAGCAATTGCCAGTATAAACCCTGGAGAAGACGCATGTTGCCAGTGTTGCCTCTGTATGTTAAATTGTATTGATTTGATCTCGAACATTTTAATTGTGTGTGCTTAATTGTTGCAATCTGATTTGATTTGATTTGATTTGTTCTTAATATCAAACTGCCAGTTTGGAGTAAAAGAATGGTACTGTGAATTGAGAATTGCCACGCGGGCTTTGGTCAATTTACTTAAGATAACAGATACTAGACAGGACATAAGTAAAACTGGGAAGGATCAGAACAAATACAACGAAACATAAACAATGTCTAGGCAAGGTTTCTCAATCGGATGACAGTATGACACCACTTGCTTTTTTTTCCAGAAAAATAGGATCCTACTATTTCAATATGAGCCGTTTGAATCGAATCTGTACCCCTGAATGATCAAATTTCCAGAGGAGAATGGATAGTTTTACTGAGTAAGCACTGTAGCAACGTTGTAGCAATTATTGTGTGGACATGTCAAAAACGCTGTAGCAGCGTTGAAAATAAGGAGACGAGCAAGTGTTTTAATTCCAGGAGATACGAATTTGTTTGAATCACAAACGGATATGATACATTTAAAACAATTCCCTGTAGTTTGAAATCCGTGCCGATCCGACCATCTATTTTTAATCTCACGGGCCTTATTACAATAACAGGAATCTAATTTTGGTAAGAATCATAGCAGATTCGTATCCTTATCCATGAATTCCGACCAGCCCTTTTTTTCTCTCATAACTGTCTTCTGTGTCTCTCTTTTTAAATCTGTCTCTACATAAATGTTTTTGCAATTGGGTTGCAATTATAAAACATAATGGCGAAGTTTTCAGTCGTCTAACTCGACTTTCAAATAAAAGCATAATCAGATAAGAAAGCCCAAGCCCATCACTGGAAAATCAAGAAACCATCTCGTTCATTCAAGAATCACAGCTTATGGCCCAAGAACTCGGCCCAGTGGAGAAGCAATTCTATTTTATTCTAGGATAAAGACCTGACCCTCATAATTTATTCTAACATTCTTACTAGGACTTTCAAACACGCAAAACGGTAACGCACATACCAACTTGCGTTAATAGTTGCATTTGAAGAGCGAACGAAATTTCTTTACGTCTTACGTTGCGTTTAATAAACGTACGATTTTTTTTGCGTTGAACGTTGTATTTAGTTTAACGACTAAAATGTTCAAAACGTGCATCTTTTTTAACATTTACAACTACTAACGATGCACAACATAGCAAAAAAATATGGATAAAAACCCTAAAAAATAGAGAAAATTACAACCCACGTCAACATTAAAGTCACATTGACAACAAATAAAAACAAACCAAAATATAAGTACATGACATTAAAATTAATTGTTTTTTCACCGCATTAAAGTTGAAACAAACACTAGTTCAAATGTTTTTCACCGCAAGAAGTCAACAAGTCATAACATTAAAAATACAAAAAAATTGTTCTAAATCCTATACAAAAAACAACCAAAAGTCAGAAGTAAACAAACCCTATACAACCTTAGTGAGTCCTTCCTCAAGGACTTCGATTCCATTCCCAGTGCTTCCCTCATTCATACACAAATTCATCTTTATCCAATTCTCCCGAAAGACTCCAACCTGAAATAAATAAATAAAGTTTTTACTGTTGTGTTTTCAGAAATTGTATTTTAAAACTAGAATTTGGAAATAATGAATGTTGATTTTCAGAAATTATATTTTAATTGATAAACAGACATTGGTCCTTTTTTTTTTCTTTTTTCTCCTCTTTGTTGGCTCCAATTTCATCTTCTTGCTACTCTCTGGTGGTGGATCCTTGGCCTCTATTGAAGTTAACCAATTCAAGTCCTTGGTCAGGGACTCCAATTGGGGATAACTATATGGTACATATGGAAATGGTTGAGGAGGATTTGCACAATCGTACTTAGCACCTTGATATCCATATGTTTTGTAAAAAAACAAATGATGGTACTGTTAGTTTTTATTTCTTTTTATATAGTAATATATTTATTAATATATATAGTAAGAGTACTGCTACAATGCTGCGATAAGCACTTCAGGTGAAATGCTTACAGATCAAAATTTAAAATCTAGCTTTTGAAATTTCAATTTAAATAGCTCAATAATTTATTTACATCATAATCTTGTAGAATACTATTTTTTCTCATTTGTAAAATTTTCTAACCATGTCTAATGATTTTTGAAAATTGGTAAAAAAAAACTTTAATTTCTATGTCAAATAGGATCATTTAAAAAAATAGTATTCGACAAGATTATGATATAAATAAATTGTTGAGCTATTTAATCAACATTTGAAACGCTAGTTTTTAAAATTTCACCCGAAGTGTTTATGGAAGCAGGTAACAAAACTCATACAGTGAGTAACATATAAAGTAATATATATATAGTAATTTGAAAGATCAAAGAAATTCAAATAATCTAAAACAACAACCTAAGATCAATGAAATTCAAAGAATCTAAAACAACAACCTAATATCAGTGAAATTCAAAGAAAATCAGTAATATTTATAGTAATTTAAAAGAACAACTTAAAATTTGAACATTTCTAAATCCATAGACACGCGATTAATTCAAACATTAGTGAATATACCTTAAACCCTAGTCAAACACGAGCCAAACACGATAACTGTGAACATTTCTAATGTATAAACCAACTCATTATCCTATACCCTAAAACCTAAAACAAATCATAGGTGAATATACCCTAAACTCTAAAAGTAATCCTAAATTTAACTCAATAATGAACATTGAGCTAAGAGGTGAGAGTTTTGTGGGTATATACCTTTGAAATGAGAGCGAATGAGAGAAGAAAATAGAAGAAACAGAGAAATGGTGTAAAAGAGGGAGAGAAGAGACAGAAAAATGGTGTAGAAAACTTAAGGACTTAGGAGAGAAGAAGACACGAAGTATTGTAGAAGAGAAAGACGAAACAAAGAGGCACAACAATTAATGAATTGAAAACCATGATATCAGTATATATTTAATTACTAACTTAATTTCGTTACGATCGATCTATTTAAATCTTTTTTGGAATATCTGGAATGCTTAAGGAACGCGATGAGACACCATTTAATTAGTATAATTTTTCTTATATAAGCTTGATTTTACATTATTTTGTATAAGTGATTAACTAATTGTATCCTAACTCTTGTACCCCGTACGTGTACCCCAACTAACTTTCCAAAAAAGAAAAGTTAAACAACCAAACACTTTCTAAAAATGGAAAATCAAACAGTCAAAGCAAATAAAAAATGAAAAGTTGGACTCCGCGCATTATTTTGAATGTTTCTGCCCTACGCACTATTAAGAATGTTTTTCATATAATGCATAGGTTGTTCATACTAAATAAAAAATGTGTTCAGACTAAAAAAAACAAGTGTTCAAACTAGTTGAAAGAGGTGTTCATACTAGTTTTTAAATCTTTTTTTTGCACTGTTTCATGTCTGTTTTGCACATAATGCAAGAGGTGCAGACTAAATATAACATGTTTTCATACTAGCTGTTTCAAATATATTTTTGCACTGTTTCAAGCATTTTTGAGAAAATTTGAGTAAAAAAGGTGCAGAAAAAATGTGATTTTTAGGCTTTAGAAGCATTTTTCGGGGTCAAAACAACATCATTACAGGGCGAAACCACAGTAAAGTGTGTGCGTTGTGTCGTACAGTTTTCGAAAAGTGCTCATACGTGTGATTCGGAGTTATGAGCCAAAATTTACATCCATTAAAAGATCAAACGTTATTTTGTGCTTATACTAACTAAGATATGGTCATACTAGTTCAGACTAAATATAACATGTGTTCAGACTAAATACAACAAGTGTTCAGACTAAATACAACATGTGTTCAGACTAAAAACAATAGGTGTTCAGATTAAAAACAACAGGTGTTCAGACTAAATAAAACAAGTGTTCATACTAGTTATTTCAAGTCTATTTCTTGCACTGTTTCAAGTCAGTTTTGCACAAAAGTGAGGTACAAACTAAATAAAAAAGGTGTTCAGACTAAATAAGAAAGATGTTCATACTAAATAAAATAGATGTGCATACTAAATAAAATAGGTGTGCATACTAACTAAGGATATGGTCATACTAACTCCTTTGATGGTCATACTAACACCTTTGGTGTTGATACTAATTCCTCTGTGTTGATATCAGTGTCTCAAGTGATGATACTAGCACCTTTGATGTTGATACTAATTCCTTTGCTGTTGATATTGATGCCTCAAGTAGTTAAACTACCAGATTTGTTGTTGATACTAATTCCTTTGGTGTTGATGTTGCTGCCTCAAGTGGTGATACTACCACCTTGAGTGTTGATACTAATACATTTTATATTGATATTGCTGCCTCAAATGCTGATACTAGCAACTCTGGTGCTGATACTAATTCATTTTCTCTTGTTATTGATTCTAATTATGGGTCCCACATGTAAGGTTTAATGAGACACAATATTCTGATCTCTTTTGACTTGGATCTTATGAGATATAGGCTTAGTTTTTATCACCCTAAATCACGTACGTCTAGCGTGGATCTGAAATACAAAAATGGAAATTTGTTTGTCTTATGCGGGGTACGGGTATGGGCTACAAGACCCTAGGTACTGAAATAATTTCTCTATATATAATTTTATATATGCATGATTTTATATGATTTTATATAAGCATGACTTAAGAAACAATTAAAACAAACATAACGAGTCGGTTGCGTTTTCATTGTGTTTAATTCGACGAAAATTCGAGAATTTGCAATTAACGTTGTGTTTAATTAACGCAACCAATATCCCAAAATTTTCTTTGTCGGACCCTAAATAATAAGAATTACATCCATGATCCTAGTTTCAAACATTTGACAACAATGACCATATTTTCTTGCGTTCAGCGTTCAGACATGTTTTCTAGATGCAAACGTTCAAAAATAGAGGTCACTCGAGTTGACAAAGCAAAAAAATACCAAGTACTTTTGAAATATGTGTTCACGTCTGAACACAGCGTTTGAACGTGCGTCCAAATGTAGTGTTCACAACGTTGCATGAACGCAGTGTTCAGACGCAACGTTCAGACGTGAACGCAGATTTGAAATTTTGCACTGTACTTAATCATTTTGTTGTTTGTTTTTTTCAGCGTGAACGCATGCGTTTAGTCTAAACGCTGAATGCAAAAAATAGGGTCATAGCTGTCAAATGTTTGAAATCAGGATCATGAATGTAATTCTTATTTTTAGGATCAAGCAAAAAAATCCAAAATCCCTTGTGTTTAGCATTTCGTCTTTCGCGAACGAAACACAAAACATAAAAAAGCAAAATGCATTGACAGCCCTAATCCGTACATTCTCCACCAATCAAGATCGACTCTATTGTGAATCTTCAAGATCGATCTAATGCCTTTCGCTCTTGCCGTAAAATCAGATAGACATCATTTTTCAGTGATGCAAAAGTTGTTAATCTAACGATTTCTGAACCGTTCAATATGATTGATTTTACACCTCTTTAAAAATAGCAAAAATATAAAAAATATATAAAAGTCATTCACCAACGAGATTTCAATATAATAATCAATTTCAACAGTTTAAATCAGTAATTTGAGCTTTCTAACTAGAGATATACATGCAAAGTACGAGGTCAATCATACTTCGCAAAGCATTCTAGCTAAATTACAAGAAATAAATTCTATTAAAAATTTAGCATGCTACAGAGTGCTAATTCATATCTAACACAAATGAATGAATGAATGAATGAATGACGATTGATTTCTTTTTTTACAGTGAAATACAATTTTAAATTTTAAAAGAGATATTTGAAAGATAATAAATGCCAAAACGGAGCCTTATATTTAGTGTACTAAGTTACAATAAAAGTGAAAGCAGAAAAAACTTGCAACAACAGCACAATAATTAAAGATAGCCAAAACTTTTCGCAAAATAATACCAACCAAATTAAGCAATATCATTATATCGAAACTCTCGTACAGTCTGATTGCAGAAATCTAATCATGCAGAAATCTAAAAGCTCTCTCAAGATCTACTAATATGCAGGGGAGACCACATTGATTGTTAAAACAATCTGACTGCCTTCTTCAATGTTGTAATATCCAACAGTATTCCAGTGACCAAGCACCGTACCAGCCATTGTAAGAACTTGCCTGGTTGTTTGAATCCCTGTAACTGATTGGATTCTTTTTTTGAGTGTATAAATCGAATCATTAGCATTGATCTGCACTTGAAAACTCTCCTGCTGTCGGATACCATTACTGAGCATCTGTGGTGTGACTGTGATATTCATGCTTTTGATATTCCTATGAGTTTACCTAGCTCTTATGGATGTATTTGATGTGTTTCAGTGTTTGATTGATGAAACAATCGATTGCTGAGAATTTGTAGGCTTGGGTTATTGGAAAAGGTATAGGAAATTAACCAGGCAATGGATATATATGTTTCAGATCATGTAAACAATTCAAACAATCAATTAAGGAACCAAATTTTGTTTATATATATATAACTTAACTTGTACCATATATTTCATTAACCGTGATATCATTAGATGATTTTGTTATGATTAGAAAAATAAATTACTCTTTAAGTGTGATCATTTAAGATAATATTATTCCATGTATGAGAAATATATTTCATTATAACAAAAGGAAAGAAATTTTGAGCCCTTCATTTAAGAAAATAACGAAAGACATTCATATCTTTCTAATACTATATTATTCTTTTCTAAGAAGAATTGCATTCAAATTAGTTATACTTGCTATTATATTACGTACGTATATCTGATGCAGCAAAAGAGGAGCAAATGTTTCTAAAAGGTCTGGGCGTGGACATTTCTGAATTAGGCAAATGAATACCAGTTTTATTTGGGTATTTTGTTAATTATATATATGATAGTATACCAACTTCTGATAATTGTATTGGTGAATATGTCACAAATTAAGTGACAAATTTGTATCTAGTTTAAATATCAGATATGATAATATTAATGGTCTCTAGAAAATATCAGTATGGGGTGTTGGACTTGAAATCAGTATATTGGAGAAATCAAATTTGGAAAAGAAAAAGATAGCCCAAAACTCACGGTAATTTCATGGTAGATAAGTAGTACTTTTTAGAGGCTACTATTTATTTAGATCTTACAACGATATGCCACAATTATAAATGAACAGCACAATAAGGTACATATTATGATAAATTTGTATTTTCTGGCGCCATTGTTAAATTTTGAAACCTTTCTGGGAAGTTACAAGAACCCTATAGCCTATTGGAATGAAACGGAAGACGGAGACCAGTACTATTGTGGCGCCATAAACCAACACTAGTACGGCTGGAAAAGCACCGCGACTACCCATCAAAACAAGAAGAACAAAAATACCAAACAAAATGTTTCCCCAAAAAGCATTTAGACATCCCAAAAAGAATCCCCTCCATCCTAAGTATCTGATTAGTGCCCTTGTGACCAAACGATTCGGGCACAGGTATGGTTGGATTAAAGCAGGCATAACTGCACCGGTAAGACAGATCAGGAATGCGAGCCACTTGGACACCGGAGTCAGTACGACATATACTCCTATTGCAAATGCAACCACGAAACCCTTTGTTGACATCTTTATTAATGTTCCAGACAACAAAATATACTTCTCTCGGATTATGGGATCTAAAATGGTCAATGCAGCTTCAATAAGTAAGCATGTGGCTGTTATGGAGCAAAGAAATGCATAAGCGATCATGAGAATAAAGGACTTAAAAGCAAGACTCAATCCAGGGGTTCCGTGTCCAGCAAGAATATCAGCTTTATATGCTCCTGATACACTGAATGTTGCTGCAAATGCTGCTGAAGCAATTAGCGCGGTACCAATTGCCATGCTTTTGGCCATGCTTTCAAAAGTCTCCACTAGTTTCTCCATCTTTTGGTCAAATTGCGGTTCTGATGTAAGATGATCCCTCCTATTTATACCCCGACAACATCTGATCAGACCCATAGTTCGGATCATCATGAGATCTGGGTTCTACAAAAGAAAATGACAATAAAATGTTTTAAATATTGGCTATTTTAGGATAACTTATATCAAAGTAAATAATTGTGTTGGAAATTTATTTTTCCAAAGCAGTTTTTAATTGAATAAATTTTTTTATTGGAACAAGCCAGATGAGTCCAGTGAGTACATTGTTCTAACTTCTAAAGAAATATTGTAGATGGTTATGTAAGACTTGTCACTTGGTCATTCTGACAATAAAGATGGATTGGATCAACAATTTATTTTGAAAGTTGGAATTACAATCCTCAAGCCAAAAAAATTGCCAGAGAGTTTGGATGTGATAATATATTATGGTTACTATTATTATTGTTCTTTTGTTCTCTTTTATTTTTTTCTGTCATGTGGCTTTCTATTGGTAGATATCAGTACTTACATGTAGCACTCAAGTCACTCAATGATAATTAATATTAAATTATTGTTGACTATTGATGCTGATTCATGACTAGCTGTCAGAATTTTTTTCCAAATACCTAATTAATATTATTCCATCACTATTATTATTTTTATTTAAGAAAATAATGTACATTATTATTTTATATCACCATTTACTTTATTTCAAAAATGCAAGCGGAAGCTATGTGCACCAGATTGCCCTTTATTTACTTTATTATTGTTATTGTTATTGTGATATTATCATTTCGATATTATATTATTATTATCATTTAAAAATAAATAAAAATAATCATTATATTATTCATTTCCTTCATCACTATTCCAAATTTGCAATTCAAACAACATTTTCACTAATCCGATAGCAATAAGTTAGCACTATTTTTATACCAATTGAATAACAAAACGTGAACAATATTTCTAACCACCAACTCTGATAGCATTATTTTTGCACTAACACTTGCACTATCCAAACACACCCTACATAACTACTTAACTAGGCCCTAAGAAAACTTTTGATTATTAACTAATTATCCATCTGCTACATATCTCTAAATTTAACAGATAAAACTAAGAATAGTTTTAACAAGTATGGTTAACAATTTACCAATTGATTGACATCCCAAGATTTTGTGCATGGTAAGGAGGGTCACCTCGAACAAAATGGCACCTTTTCTTTCTATTGATGTGCAGTTCTAGTTGTTTTCATGAGTTGGCGACAATTTGCCTTCCATATAAGACAGAAATGGGCATATTGTTCATTATTCAGGAGAGTCTCTCCAATTAGTTACAATAAACCTGAATTTTCTCCAGTCATTTCCTATTCAGGTTAGTTTTGCCACACAGCTATTAACTTCACATTTGGCTCATTTTTAATATAATTGTTGTTTTAGAGCTTGTTTTATGTAGCCGGTACCAAGTCCGGAAAGGAGGAGAGTTGTGATAGGCTTGGCGAGCCAACGTAAAAGCTTAGCCAATCTTATGGAGATGAAACCCGATATGGACTTAATTCTGGCCTACCCCAACTTGTTTGGGATAAAAGGCTTTGTTGTTGTTGTTGTTGTTGTTTGTTATTGTTGTTGTAGAGCATGTGAGACAGTCAGTTCTACATCACGTGCCCAAAAGCAGAGTACATCCAGGTAAGAAACAGATAATGTGGCTCACCTGCCAGTGTGCGAAGCCAAATGTCATCTTGGATATGGCGAGATCACGAGGTGTCAACCCTTCCTTGTTCATCACATGTAAGTGTGCCTTTTTGGTCCCAAGAAGACGAGCGAAGATATTTATGTGTCTGGCTTTTACAGCCAAATGCATAGCTGTGTCTCCGTTGTCATCCTGGGCATTCATTGCTTCTGCAAGTTCAGTTTTGCTGCATATCCACTGCACAATTGACTCCCGTTGTTCTTCCACGGCTAGATGAACAAAGTTTCTGCCACTTCTGTCGAGTAATTCGTCCAAGTCAGGACACAGATTGAAGAGCTCGGCCACTACATCAACAAAACCCATTGTGACAGCAACGTGCACAGGATATAATTCAGAAGAGTCTGCTATGTATGCACACGATCTATCATTCTGCAGTATCACCCGTACAGCTTCCACATTGCCAGTTGATGCTGCATAGTAAAGAGGTGTGCTACCTGATTTGTCGGTGGATTTAGCTAATTGTAGTTTCCAGTCTAGCACCTTCTGAACAAAACCGGCTGAAGTACATGTCAGTTCTTACAGGAGCAACATACTTAGTTTTAAACAAAACAATATTAAAGAATATCTCATAGTCTGTACAACTATAAGGTACTGGCAGCTGAGTATTTCATGTTTTAAAAGAACTTCAATTCAGAACTAATAAGTTGAAATCTCAGTCTTATAAAAAAAATTCCATATTTATTAAGCAATCCTGTATGTTATGTGTAATCTACGCATAATCGAACAAAAATCTGGAAGTATAAAGTCACCTACATATAGTAGCTATGGTAGGTATTGGGCAAGATTTCAAGTGAAAATTTGTTGCCAGTCAGATGCAGCCAATTTCTCCTTGAAAATGCCAAACACTATTCAAACCAAGTTCCCATGTGATAAGAATTTTGTCCTTACCAACATTGGGTATTTCGCACCACCTCTTTTTCTGTGGGGTCAGCCTACCAGCTCTGACCCGACCACCCTCTTCTAGATCCAAATGGGATCTTCTCTTGGCAGGCACAACATGTAACTTTTGGAAAGAACGCAACAAACATACCTTCAACAAATAGTGGCAGGAAAAAAGTTTTCCTGCTATTTTATGCTCCTTAACCTTTTTAATCCTTATAATTTCCGTGTGTCTAATGAAAATTCTACTGGTTACTTTGCCGATTATTTCAAAAAAGATGAATCATGTTGTTAGTTTATTATATAAGACTACTTAGTGGCTATTATATTTCAGTTTTTATCTATCGTAGCAGTTATTACACAATTAGATTGATTAGGCAAAATGTAGTGATTTCTTCTTTTCATTCTTTTCATACTCAAGCAAGGCTCTATATTTGCCTGACTGATCAGATGAGCCTAAATGAGCAGTAGCATTTGCATCTTATTTTACCTTCAGGTCTTAGCACAGCAGCATGCAGAGCTGTTTGTCCATCTAGCCCAGCATATGCTCCTCGTGACACGTTCTCAGGTAATGATCCAATCAAAGAAGTAACAATAGCAAGTTGACCCTGCATTATTGCCTGGTACAAAGGAGATATATTTTTGTTGTTGGGGATGCTTGCCAACTGAGCAATACTTTGGTTGTTATCTGCATCCAGGAACTCCTTTACAACAGCTGGATGATTGTAAAGAACTGCCTGATATAAGGCGGTCTCTCCATCTCTGTTCCTCTTTCTTGATAATTCACCCAAGTCCATGTTGCTAGCCTCAGCATTGGAGAGTTTGATGAAAAAGGCGACTAATTTGTGACTCCCAGCTTTGGCACCGTAATGCAGGGGTGTCTCTAACTTGGCATTTACTCTCATTAAGAGGGATACATTTTCACGACAAATCCTTTTTGCCACCTTGAGGTGGCCAAAGCGAGCAGCAATATGTAGGGCTGTATCTCCACCATGGGTAACTCCATCGAGGAGGCTAGCTGGCAATGTACCATACGGAAGAGGTGCCCCAGCTTCCCCAGCAACAGGGATGGCTATTTCAACTTGTTGATAGTGATTCTCTACTAATGTGGGTCTGAGAAGTGCTTCTAAGAGATACAAGTCACCTTTCTTTGCAGCATCATGTAGTCTTGGATCTAAAGAAATTCTCTCAGAATCAGATGCCATCTCCGCTTCTAGTTCTCCTTCCACTTCTCAGTCAAATTATGCTTCCAATCCTGTAAGTTAACCAAGTTACGAGATGAGATCAACTCGACAAATAGTGTTAAATATTTAATTGTGAATGTAATTATGTAAATTGTCTTGGAAGAATTGGCTATCTTGGAGAAACTTTAGGCATGTGATTCTCATTCTTTTCCAAGAGAATGGGTGATATCCCTTCCCGTATTCCTCAAGAGTGGTTATTAGCCTGTCTAATCAATAAAATTGTAATAGTTTATGCGTTTACTTTGGGTGGTAACATTTGAAAAGTAACACTCTCAAGAATCTATATGCTGATTGTAAATTAGAGGAAACACATTGCTCTTCACATCCTCAAGGTTGAGTGAGTTCCTGGAATGAGCATGGTCTACTTGAACACCCTTAAAAAGAGTGACCCTCGTGATTCAAAAAAAAAGAGTGCCATGGGTTGCTGAAAAGTTGAAATAAAATGTTTTATCCTTAAAATTTTTGTTAACAATTGTTCCATGATCCCATTTTTTGGCCTCCATTCCTTCTCCATGTTCTATTCAATTTTCATGATTAATAATTTGCATTTCTGACAAGCAGAATTTCTCATTTTTCATGTTTCATGATTCAACTTTTCCAATTTAAATTTGCACGAACTAGAATTCAGAACTATTACCACTACCGGCGCTACTAATACCACCAACTAGTGCTATCTCTACTACTACTAACCACCACCAGCATCATCCACCACTACTGCTATTATATGCAATCCGATTATAGGGTAGTGAGATTCTGATGAAATCACAGCAAACAAGTAATGAAATGCCGACTCATTCAAAGAGAACCAAAATATTGAGCAAAGAATTCTGTAACTAAATGGACCCAAAAAAAAAACTTACCGAATGGAATGGAGCCGAAGAACTTATCAACACATCTAATTGCGTAGGTCCGAGGTATACAATCAACTTTGAGTTTTACTAGGATGATATACGGACAGATCGCAATAAGTGTAGGCGAGATTAGGAGAAATGGAGAGGTTGAGTAAGAGTAGTTCTCGAGTCAACGCCAATTAGTCTGAACTGGGTTGCGTAAGTTGCGCTGCGTTACAGCTACAGCCAACAGTACTCGGTCTTCTTTTCCTGTCAAAATTCGGAGTCGTACAACTAAATACATTTGGATACATTTTGGTCGAAACCACTAGTTCCTTTCTGATATCTTCAGGCCCAACTAAATGCTATGTCAATAGCCCAGAATAAGAACCTACCTCATTTCTGGGCCGTGTTAACTGAATGTCGGAGCCTCGGAGGTTTCCTCACTGAGTCACTGCTACTCACTGGAGACTGGAGAGAATCGTACATTCGTACTAACAAAGCTCGACTTCATCCCAAGCGGCCAAGCTATAGTGCGTCGATGTTTACAAAGGACAAGTATCCTCTCCTGAGTTTTTTAAGTGCTAGAGTTTTCTAACTGAATCGTCAGATTAAATTTTGACGGCTGATTGCTAAGGATATATACAAACCGTTGATATTTAATTTGACGGTCTATATCGAAATCTCTCAGCAGTGTCGTTTCATGTTTACAAAGCTGAACTGTGAACTCTTCTAAACCCCCTGCCTCGTTAGTCGTTACCTCCGCCGGGTCTCTAAAAAGCACCATCATTCTCTGTCTCTCTGCACTTCCACCAATCCCGCCACGCACCTTTCCACTTCTCTTCTCCGACAATGGCGACTTCTAACATCGCCTCGTCTTTCACCTCCTCCCGTATCCTCCCCGCCCGTCGCCTCCACGCCGTCCCTCGTCGCTCGCGCGCGTTCACTGTCCAGGCCAAGATCCGGGAGATCTTTATGCCATCGCTCAGCTCTACCATGACCGAGGGCAAAATTGTCTCTTGGACCAAGTCCGAGGGCGATCGGTTGTCAAAGGGGGAGAGCGTGGTCGTGGTGGAGTCTGACAAGGCTGACATGGACGTAGAATCGTTTCACGAAGGAATCCTCGCTGCGATTGTGGTGTCGGAGGGGGAAAGTGCTCCTGTAGGAGCGGCGATTGCTTTCCTTGCTGAGTCTGAGGAGGAGGTGGCTGCGGCCAAAGCCAAGGCTGAGTCTAAATCGAGCGGTGGTGCTGTTGCTGTTGCTGTTGCTGCTCCTGCTGCTTCTGCTACTGCTTCAGTTTCTGTGGCTGAGTCCGACGGAAGGGTCGCTACTACAGCTGTAGCGGCTCCTGCTGTTGTTGTGGCAGCTGTGGCTGAGGAACCAAGGAAGATCGTTGCCACGCCTTTTGCTAAGAAGCTCGCCAAACAACACAAGGTGTGGTAGTAGTTAATAATTAAGATGTAGGTAATGATTTGATAGGACTTGAGAGTGATTGGAGGAATAGGGAGAATGGATGATCATCCATTTTTGGAGTCACTAGAACTTGTTCTGTTAACCATTTTGAAGTATTAGATATTGTGTACGGTCAGCTTGATTATTATGGATTTTTTTCGAATGATTTCAGTTGTTAATTGCAATTTACATGTGCATGCGAACAATACAAAAAGTTATTCGGCAAAAGATGGACCATTATTAAAAATAACTAAAGTGAATTAATTGATGACAGGTGGACATCAACAAGGTTGTGGGGACAGGACCATACGGGAGGATAACACCTGAAGATGTTGAGGCCGCTGCTGGGATCCAAACCAAAAAGGCATCTCCAGCTCCTGTAGCTCAAGCTGCACCAGCTCCTGCTGCTGCTGCTTCATCTCTGCCACCTCCACTTCCAGGTTCTAGTGTGGTCCCTTTCACTACAATGCAAGGAGCCATCTCCAAGAACATGATGGAGAGCCTTTCAGTGCCTACTTTTCAGGTCGGGTACCCGGTAACAACTGATGCTCTTGACGCTCTCTACGCAAAGGTACTTCAGTCAATTTTGTAAGTAAATATGCTATTAACTACATTTAAATTAGTATGTAGTTATGTGCCTGCATTGCAAAACCAAACTTGCATTATGAAGGCAAATTATTCTCAGTCTCGCTAGTACCAGTATGTTTCTATTCATGTAATATAGGATAGGGATGGCTAGTTTTAAGTCTCTCTCGGCCTCTTCCACTGTACCCAACCAAGGTGCCATGTTTGCCGTTTTTAGCCCATGGCTTGTGCACATATGGCATTGTGCCATGTTAGCCTTTTTTTACTAATAACTAAATGTATTGTTAATTTTTAAGTGTTCTTCCAATTTAATAGCATGCACCTGTTATATTTAGCTGGTAACTACGACTACCAGAATTATTAGTTTGATGATGTCAGTCTTGATGTTGTTAAGCATCAACCATGCTGGATCAAAGTAGTAATGTGGACTACTGGGATATCTTTTAGACAGACCTGACATAATTGAAGCTTAAGCTGGATATAGATAATGCCAACCTGGATTGATTAAACTGACAACTATGAAATTGCACAGGCATGCAAAAGCCTGTACCCGTTAAGAAGTGTTCAAATACCAGACCAATTTTCACACAGTACACCACTGGACATCTGCTTACCAGTGGTATATCCTTGTTTGTTTAGCAATTCTGTGCATGTAGGTTGCGATCTATCTGGGTTGTTAGAAGTATCTGCTTTGTAGAACTGCATTTCTAACATTATATGTTATTTTCATGAGATGAGCAAAGATTTACAGCATATATGATGTGTTTTCTAAATGCTTGTTTTTTCTCTGTAGACTACAATTAATCTGGGAATTATGTCTGTGTAGCTCAAACCGAAAGGTGTGACAATGACACTTGCACAACACCCAGTAGTGAATGCAGGTTGCAAGGATGGAAAGAGTTTCAGTTACAACAGCAGCATTAACATTTCTGTTGCTGTGGCCATGGATGGGGGCCTCATCACCCCTGTTTTACAGGATGCCGACAAGGTTTTCAGTTTGGATCCAATTTTTGTAAAATTTGTCTTCCACTCTTAAATTATATTATTGTTGATTGGGCATCAAAATGTAATGTAGTTGGATCTGTACTTGTTATCTGAAAAATGGAAAGAGTTGGTCAAGAAGGCCCGTGCTAAGCAGCTCTCCCCCAGTGGGTACAATTCAGGTTAGTTTAGAAGATTTTTTTTAATTATTTACGCTTTAAGCTAAATGTGATATCTAATTGGTGATTGGGAGGTGATTTGTATATGTAGGTACATTTACCCTCTCAAATTTAGGTATGTTTGGAGTTGACAGATTTGATGCCATACTTCCTCCTGGTCAGGTAGGCTGTTTTCTTTTGCTTTCATTTTGTTTTTATTGGACACTTATTCTATTATACTATCACTAGATAACATGTCTTTGGCCTCTGTATGCAGGGGGCTATTATGGCTGTTGGAGCCTCAAAACCTACAGTTATTGCTGATAAGGATGGCTTCTTTAGTGTCAAGAGTAAAATTCTGGTAGGCGTTGTATTTTATCATCTTCATTTCAACTGTTATACATAGGAACAATATAATTTTTCGTGTAGTTTCTTTCTATTGTATGACAAATCACGGCGCTTTGTGAAGGGAGCCTTGGCACAACAATAAAGTTGTCGTCTTGTGACCAGGAGGTCACGGGTTCAAGTCGTGGAAACAGCTTCTTGCGGAAATGCAGGAAAAAGCTGCATACAAAGATCCCAAATTGGTCCGACCCTACCCGGACCCCGCGCAAGCGGAAGCTACATGTGCCGGGCTGCCCGGGCTGCCCTTTTTTATATTGCTTTATCCTTTAATGTTGATATAGGTGAACGTCACTGCTGATCACCGAATTATCTATGGTGCTGACTTGGCATCATTCCTCAAAACCTTTACAAAGATTGTTGAGAACCCTACAGCTTAACTTTGTGAGAAGCTATTCTGCTAATTATGGTGGGTATTGCAAGCTACAGTTCATTTTTTAATATTCATGTCAAGGTTTTGCTTCAAGAGGTTTTTTGGAATAATTAGTAGTTAAGAGATCTTTTTTATAGGGAACTAGTACTCTTTTTAGTATGTTCTATTTTTCTACTTTTTTCCCATGTAAAGGAATTAAGAATTGTCAATTTCCATATGAACGGAGTGCTTTTCTACCCTTTTATTTGGATACCTTATCTTGTCTTCATGCAACAACAACCATAATAATTTGTCATTCTTGTAATGGTTTGGACCTCTGGCCTAAGTACTAAATTCCAATTTCAGGTTCTGGTTACCTTTTTTGTTATATGAAACGTGTGTTCTGTTTTTGTGCCCTTCAACTTGAGCTTGAATCAACTTGAGAGACATAGTAAGTGTTAGAATATAAGGGATTGATGCTTAATGCGCAAGATTAAGGTCAATTCAATGTGCAGAAGCGATTTCAATTCAAGTTAAATCTTTTAGACCTTAATCACTTAGCCAAGTAATAGAGCAAGTGTTTTTCCTATCCTCACACTGACCACGGGAGATGCTTATTTCGGATCACGCTCCACTTATACTTCAGTGCAAGCAATACCATACTGCCAAGAGAGATAGGCGGTTCGAACTGTTTTGGTTGAAGTACACGGAGGTTGGGAACCTTGTTCACACACTATGGAGTGGCCACATGGTTCACCCAGCAGACCCGCTGAATTTATTCCAACACAGAACCACCATGTTGCACAACACACTATCTAGGTGGCACAAAACTCAATTCTCAAAGATGAATGAGGACCTGCTGCGATGTAGAGACGGAATAATGTTTTTTGATCAAGTAGAGGAGAAACGGGCGCTGCAGCCAATAGAATTCAAATTGTGAATACTGATCAAGGAACGTGCATACCTACTGGCCAATAACATAAAACTACGTTGGAGGCAAATATCCCGGTGCAAGTGGCTCAAGGAAGGGAACCAAAATACCCAATTTTTCCATGCCTTTGCGTCTGAACGAGCTAGAAAAAATGTTGTCACGGCCATCACATACAACAATACGACATACTCTTCTCAACCACACATAATGGTCGCTTTTACTACTCACATGAGACTCATGTTGGGTACAGCCCAGCAATGCATGCCTTTCAATCCAAGGGTGTTGTATCCAAACCCTGAGCCTATGCCAGAGCTCACAGCGCCTTTCACATAGGCAGAGCTTGAATGCGTTGTGCAACAATTGGCCCGACACAAAGCCTCTGGTCCTGGCGGGCTGCCTGCTGAATTCATCCAGAGTTTTCGGCCAGCCCTACGGGGCAACGTTTACTCCATGTTGCAGAATTTTTATGCACACAATTTGGATGTCTCGGCCCAAAACTGTGCAAATATTGTCATGATTCCCAAAGGACAAAACCCGAGTCAAGTGGAGGACTACAGCCCAATCAGCATCATCAACTTATTGCCAAAGTTATTGTCAAAAAATTTATCGAACATATTAAGGAAGAAACTGCCTGAGCTCATTGACTGTCACCAGACAGCCTTTGTCCAGGGTCGGCACATTTCTGATAACTTCATGGCTTTAAGAGAAATACTACATGAGGATAGGCCGAGGAGAGGCGGTTTTCTTCAAGATCGATTTCTCACATCGATACAATTCAGTGGGACTTCTTATACAAAATCATGCATGCTCGTGGTTTCCCAAGTCGTTGGATAGTATGGATGCAATCAATTCTGACCACATCACAGTCCAAAGTTATGGTCAATGGGACAGGAGGGGAATTTTTTCGGCATAAAAGGGGGCTACGTCAAGGGGAACCCTTGTCCCCAATGCTCTTCATCCTAGGTGTGGACGTCTTGCAAATAATGCTACGTTTGAATGAGGTCATGTTTGCGAACCAACTGTTAGTCCGAATTGCGAGATCGGTTCTTGCCCTCCAATACGTCGATGACACGACAATTGTCTCGACAGCAGATGACAAGACTCTTGCCGTTCTCAAGATCACCCTTCGGTTATTCACCAACATCTCGGGCCTCAAGATCAACTTGTCCAAGAGTTCGTTCGTGCCTATCAACCTTACACATGATAGAGCTAGACACGTGCAAGGCATTTTGTCGTGCAGACATGAGTCCTTGCCATGCACATATTTGGGCATGCCTCTGTCACTACAACACACCACACGCCAGGATTTCATTCCTCTCCTAGAGAAGGTAGAGAAAAAGCTGCAGGGGTGGCGTGGCAAGTTGATCTCACGTGGAGGGCGGCTTCAAATCATCAACTCGGTTCTCTCCTCCATACCGATATATTTTATGTGCTGCTTCCAACTTCCGCAGTGGGTTATTCGAAGAATGGACAAGATCAGATGTGATTTTCTTTGGGCAAAAAACGATCAAGCTAAAGGGGTACATCTTCTAAACTGGTCGACCGTTTGCTTGCCTAAACGGTGCGGTGGTTTGGGTGTAAAGAATTTGCACATTCAAAACAGAACCTTATTGTTGCGTTGGTGGTGGAAAGCATACAACTCACCGAATTGCCTCTGGACAACCACGGTGGTCTCCCTCTATTGGTCGGGCACGTATGCCATGGGACCTACTTTTTGGAGAAATACGGGCTCCTTCATCTGGAGGCGCCTTGCAGCACTCATGCCCTCTTCAGGTGGAGCACGATCTGGCAAGTGGGCACGGGCCAATCAATTTCCTTTTGGTTTGATTCATGGGTGGGTCATCCGTTGAGAGCCCGGCATTCACGTTGGAATAATACTCCGATGCCACGAATTTCATTGCGTGACGCCCTGCATGTCCTGCACACCCTGCTACCTCCACATGACGAGACGTCCTATGCTGAAAGGAATGTGCTGCAAGCTGCTGCTGATATGCACTTCACTGAGGATGATGACAAGCTTCTATGGAAATGGTCATCAACTGGCGCCTATTTGTCGCGCTCCCTGTACAGCATCATGGTGACGGCAGGGCACATAAGGGCACGCTGGAGCTGGATTTGGACAACCAAAGCGCCCCCAACGGTAAAGGTGTTTGCTGCTATGTTTTTCCATAATAGGTTGCTCACAAACGACGTCATGCGACGTAGGCACATGCAGTGTAATATGTCGTGCGCTATGTGCACAAATTGTCCAGTCGAGTCGGCGAATCACCTATTCCTATTATGCCCTAAACGATATAAGCCTGGTTCCAAAAGCAACGTCAACTCTATGACTTGATTAGGCAAGACTCCTCTGCGACAGCACAGGAATCAATTCAGCAAGTTCGGGACAAGTTGTCGAGTAGAAAGACGAGCCTTCCCCGGTGGTAGTCGCTCGTATTGGCAATGTTGTGGACGGTTTGGAAGGAAAGAAATGCTCAAATTATGGAAGAAGGGCACCAACAGCTGACGGCAAAGCAGCTGGCAACGAGAGCATGCCAGGACTCGACGTTGTGGTTGAGATGGTGCTAAGAGTACACAGGGTACAACAGTTGAGTTGTTAGGAAGGGGTTTTTTTGTTGTTTCTTTATGACGTTGTTTTTTTCCTTATGACGTTTTGCTGATGATGATGTTATTGGTGGCTGAGGTGTAAAAACGATGCCTTTATTTCAGTATCAACCTTGGTAGCTACTACCAAGTTTTCAAAAAAAAAAGTATTAAAAAGAGAGAAAGAGTGAAGAGAGAACAATCGAGAACAAGTGAACACACTATGTAACATGGTTTGGCCTATCAAAAGAACTTAGGCCTACGTCCACGAGTCTCCCGGAATAAAATATTCTTTCCGGACTATTTCACTATAATCAAGTATATTTTATAAAGTGCGAAGCCGATCTTTGACTTCTTCTAACACAAGTAAGTCAATCTTCTTCTCCTAGATCGATGCACAGGACAACACCTTAATACACGGTAAAAAGGTCCGATTGACAACACAATCTAGGACAGGGATGCACCACTTGACAACACAAATGTGATGCACCAAAGACTAATACTAGCAAAGGGTTTTGTTCTCGAATAGACAATAAGATGATAATAGCTATCCTAATTGCTCTCTAGATTAGGTAGCTGGAGGAGACTTGAATCAGACTCTTTTCTGTGCTCAATTGATGCTGGGAAGCTTGTAGGAATGTTTCGATAGTCTTCTGGTTCGTTTTTGCATCTCTTATATAGGCTAAGCACTTCTTGGGATCTTGGATCTGTAAAAATCCTTCATAGCGTTACAGCTTTCTCCATAACAGGTTGGCAAGGCGTTATAACGCCTTGAGCATTTTTCCCCTTTTTTAGCCCTTATGCTGACTTGTGGGCCAAATCTTCAGGAACCCGTTATAACATTTTGCTCACTCATTATAACAGGTTGCAACCCGTTGTGATGCCTTGTTGGAGCGTTACAGTAACGCTTGTCTCGAGAAAATCCAACATCTACATCTTCTCTATCCTCCTGAGGCGTTATGACGCCTTGGGCACCCGTTATAACGCCTTAGAGAGTCATTATAATGGGTCTTCAAGCGTTATGGTAATGTTGTGCTCTGTTTTGAGCATTGAAGCATTCCCTTGATGACTTGATCATGTCTTGACTTGTCTAGGCCATGTTTGACATTGGTTTGTACTTGTTTTAACCTGCATCTTCACCAAAATTCAAGTGCAATGTTAGTATTTTAATTGTTTTGCAAATTGTCAAACAAGAGATGAGTTTAATTCAACAAACTCTCCATTTTGACAATTTGCAAAATCAATTGAGATGTGCATATAAAGTGATGCACATCTTTCATTTCTCCTCCTTTTTGCAAATTAAGGCAAAAAGCTCAAACAAATAAACTCCCCTGAATTTAGCACATATATATTCATACAAGTCAAGCAATTAATACTCTCCCTTAATGAAATAAGATTTGCAAATAAAACACAATTCATAAGATTTACCAATTAAGAATAGGAAAATTAATATAAAAAAGCAATAGAGAGCTATAATCATCAAGAGACACATAATCAAAATATTGAAATTTAATTGAAATCATGCAAGAACATTATATTAATATTAAAAATTCATACAAGGAGCATAGAAAATGAAAAAATAAATCTACCCTAGACCTAATCCTCATCACTACTCTCATGTCCCTCATCCTCCAGATTGAGTTGAGTAGCTCCTTGTTCACCTCATATGTGGTCTTCGGGTCCGTAGGATCGGAGCAATAATTCTAAGACTCAAATTGTTGAGTCAAATTGGTCTGAATCATAGAGTTGAACTCACTTTGGTTGTCGAGCTTCTCATGCACATTCGCCGAGTTGTACTTGTTGTAGAGAGACAAGTGATACACTTGTTGAGAACCGTAGTGAGTTCCTTCTTCAACCGTAGAGAAGGCATAAGGCATCATAGGGTTGAAGGCTTGGGAAGTATAGTAGAATGGATCTTGAAGAAATTGATACTCATGATATGAAGGAAGAGACACGTAAGAAGAGGCTCTGGTCTTTAACAAAAATCTTATATATGCTGACTACACATCACTGAAACTTTTTCCTCACCGATCCATGCCTTCCAGGCTTCCGTTTCTCTCTCCTTCACAACTCACAAGTGTTGATCTTCCACAAACTGAGCAGGACCTGTAAAGACTCGGTGATCAACTAGGCATTTAGATAGTGTTCTAAATTTGTGTCGTTCTGTTCCACACCGATCTATGCCTTCCAGGCTTCCATTTCTTATTTTTACTGTGTTGTTTCGTGTCGTGCCAAAAATTGGAAGGGATCGGAAAGGAACGGTTAAGACACGGCACGTTTAGGCACGCTGTGTCTAAACGTGTCGTGTCTTAACTATGTCGTGACTCGTATCTAAACGTCCCGTGTCTAAACGTTTACTTTTTAAAATTTGTAAAGTTTAAAATAGAATAATTAATAAATGCAAAAGATTTCAAAAAAATTGAACTTATGTGTTTATCCGTGCCTACATGTGTCTATATGTGTCATGTCGTGCCTACCTGTGTCTATCTGTGTCGTGTCGTGCCGTCGTGTCATATCTAAATGTGTCGTGTCTAGACGTGTTATCGTGTCGTTTCATGTCGTGTCGTGCCTATCCTCGTAAACGTTCTGTACCGTGTCGTGTCATACAATATGAAACCTAAGCACGACACGCTTAAGACATGACACATGAACAGTACCGTGCCGTGTTGTTTCGGGTCGTTTTCAGACACATGAACAGTACCATGAACAGTACCGACACGCTTGAGAACCCTATATTTAGATCTTCAGTTCACAATAGGATACCACAAAAAGTTTATATTATGTTTGCTTATTTACATTATCAGAAAGAAGTTGGAACAAGTGGTGTCAGCAGGTTCTACTCCAATAACCTATTAATGAGATGAATAATCCAGAATAAAATATTAACAGAACATTATTGACTTGCTATTATTTCTGTTTGTCATAAACCGGACATGACAGTTATTGCAGAAGTCCAATTGGCAGTAAGTGGTACCTGCTAGTAGTGAATCCGAACACTATTTGGGACTATATTGGCATTACAACTATATTTGGTAGTCCGGTACATTCACCTGCTTGCCAATTCATTCATCAAAACCATTTTATTATTCTTATCTTTTTTTTCTTTCTTTTCCTCTTTTTTCTGCTTCTACATGAGTAAACTGTTACCCCAATTTCTTCCTTTTATCATTGTTTTCTTCTTTTTTTTATTTCTCCAAAGACCAAGTAGAATACACGGAGATTGAGGAAACAAAAGAACACACACATACAAGTCAGATATCAACCAACAAGATCAGCACAGACTCCATAGAAATTTCCAGGGACAAATAATCATTGAAGTTATTTAAGACAACTAGTACAAACATCTATTACACTCCGAGACAGAATATCAAGTTAGCTATATGATCAGCAGACACTAAATATATATTTCAAGAGCACAACTATCATCATTCCTAGAAAATCTATTACCCTACAAAACAGGAAGGCAACTAGCAAGGTTAGTAAACAAAACTTTGGGTTAGGCTTCGCTAACAAAGGAATTAAACCCCCGTCACTCATATCCATCACTAACTGATCCAAACAAAACGTAATCATGCAAACCAAAAGACAAGTCTCTAAGCTAGTGAAATATACAAGTGTGGATCAAATAATCACCTCATCTGAAACTTATTCCAAAACCTCAAAAGAACGACCATGGGGATGCAGAGAAAAACTCACATCACTCCAATAGCCCGTTCTTATCGTGACAGCACCAAGTTTGAGATGGCTGGCGTACTAAATAGTGAGTCCCTGCCAATCTTGCATTTCTCATTATCAGACGAGTCGAGTAGGACAAAACTGCCACATGCACTAGGCTCAGTCTCCTCCTCGGTGCACCCACTGCTCGAACCAGGGCTTCTTTTGCTTCGAATCGGGTTGAACCGCCGGCGCTTTCTTGAACTCCATTTCAGTCCATCTGACATCAGGTCCTTCCTCAAGTCCGTTGAGGGAGAAGTTGAGCATTTCTCCTGAGCAACGTCATTTGTTGGGGAACAGGTTTCTCTTAAGGTTTCTGACTTCATCTCCTCCGGTAAACCAATTTTGTTCTGTCTGCTGTCTATGGTAGTAAGTATAGAAGCAACAATATCTAGTCTCTCTTTCACAGGGCTCCATTTCCCATCGACCCACTCTGAAGAATGTCTCAGCTGGACCGGAGCAAAGGTAGATGTTCGTTTTTCACCTACAAGACATAACCAAACAAGTCAACAATGATTTCAAACAGTTATCTTTTTATGTAATCATATCATAAAAGAACAAAAGACTTGTCAATACCTGGAAAATATACTTCGATTTTTTCATCACACTCACAATGAGTTACAATCCCTTCCCACCAGCCATCCATCCATTGTGCATCCACAATAGAACCAACATTAAAAGAGCAGTTTGAACTTAGGATTGGTCCATCTGACAAAGGGACCGGCCGCACTGTTGGCCTTCCACCTACACGCATACCTAAATCATCCACAACAGCAGCCCGACGGCAACAAACCCATTCCTAAACCAGAAAGATCATAACAATGGGATAAGTACGACAAAACTAATGAAAAGCAAGCTCTAAAGAAAAATAAGAAGGTTATTAAATCAATTTACCTCAAGCTTGTCTGTGCCATCAGCATCTAGAATATCCAAGTACTGCACTTTGATCCGGTCCTGGTGTTTTCTCAAAATAATGCACCTAAACCAGCATCCCCTGATTCCACTATCTTGTGAGAGTACCTCCACAAGCTGACCAGGTAATGGCTGCCATTTTCCACTAACGGACTTAACAGGAGCATTTTTCTCATCCACACCAATAGCATCCCGTTTCCTTTTCTTACCTGTTGAAATTTTCAGCCTCAGTTTTAGAGAAGTTGGTGCATACATGGATCTAAGTGCTTCCTGACTCCAATAACCCTGCAACTGGGTTATATCAAAGGCCTTCACGTCATCATTGTCTATCAGTCTACGGCACATGTATGGGTACAAACGGTTCTTTGAACGGAGTTCAGCATGAAATTGATCAAAGTGAGCTGGGTTGAATACACAAGCCAGGCCGTCAATGCACTCCACACTGAGGTCTTGGAAACAGAGAGAGAAGAAAATCTCTCGATCAGTCACATCAGAAGGCAAGATGACTGCAGCTCCGACCTCATCTACTTTGTGGAACCACCGCACAGACACCATATTATTCTCTCGCATGTCTTCATACAGGTCATCCACATATGCGACCAGTTTCTTGTTTTCTTCAGCCATTATGTACACAAAGTCATGTACCTATTGCCCAAGGGAAAAACGCACAGGTAATTAGATCTCTAAACACACCAGCAAGGTACAAGCTCAAACATAGGGATGTCCATTGGCTGGTTCGGTTCAAAAAGAAGAACATTTTATGTAAGTAAAATGTAAACCGAACAGACAGAAAATTACCAACCAAATTTAAACTCCTGTTCCATGGGAAGCTAACACGTTGACAAGCACTAACATGATTGCTGACTAGCTTATTTTGTACTGGTAGGTTTTAATTTCATTCGTCTCCAAATGTTAAAACCAAACAACCAAAGTTTACTAAGCAAACCAAAACCAAAAACCAACAAATAAAAAATAATTTAATCGTTCAAACATAATCAACCAAACGAGTTGAACATATAGCATTTGCTACCACCTAACATTGTAAAGAAACACAACAGGGTACATTGCACATTATACAGTAAAATATTTTAAAGTAACAACTGGTGTGGTTCAGAACGATGATGCTAACAATAAGTATCCATTGCAAATAACCATAAGTTGGCATCTAGCTTGACAGAAAGAAACCTATTGGGAGCTCTTTTCTTCTTTGAAATAGAAAATAATAATTGGTTTCACAACCTAAAGAGGTGACAAGAAATTTACAGAAATGGTGATGCCTCTCCTACAGAAAGATCGGTAGTGCTTTCGCCTTTTCCTACAGGTCCAAGGAGAGCCCAGCCATGAGAAGTTTTTCGACTGCTGGTTGTTTGGTGTTGAAGAAGTTATGATGATCTGAACAAAAGATAAGAAATGACAGTTAGGAGATGGTTTGGAAAAATAATCAGTTCTTGAGCTATCTTGAAAAGGAAATATATATATATATATTAAGCTGTACAAAAAGAATAAACAGATTTACATTTGAAGGGCCATCCATGTCATCCAAATCATCATAGTCTGAAAATCTATCATCAGTAGTAGGGGAGGATCTGTAGGTAGTGCAATCTATCAAAGACAAGGGAATCACATTTAGAATTCACCCGTATTGCCACAAATACATTATTAAAATATAATTTGACTACTTAAGATTGCACAAAGCTGAATGATTTAACAACTAAAGATTCAAGTTAAGAGCTGATTAACTTTTATATACAAGGAGATCAAACATGAATAAGGGTGCAAGTATTCCCCTAGCACCACACGCGAAAACTCCAGAGTAAACAGAATGGAGATTTTAACAGATTCAAAACAGTAAAAGAAGGAATCACAAAAGCAAAACAATTAAAATTGACTAATATAGGAAACTTCCTACTTGAAGGCTCCATATAAAAAAATCAATAGGTAACTACAGTACGTCTTGAATACGCTACAACCTATAAGTCTGATATGACGTATCTAAGCTCATACCGGATGTGCAGCACAGCGAAGTATCTCCCATATTCTTGCCAAGGGAAATGACCTGGAACCTCTGAGGAGTTTCAGGGATTATGTAATAATCGAAATTAGATTAAATATTTAAAAAGTAGATCAAAAAGCAACCTGTTCAAGTTAAATACTGTTGAACGGTTTTAGCCTTGCTGGATTCCATATTATTTCTGAAAAGAAACAGAAACAAGATAAAGTTGGTGTCAAAGAAGGACATGCCCTCTTTGAAATCTTGTGGAAACACAGCTGGTAATTGGATAACAATTCATCCAAACTAGAGAGCCACCAAACCAGCAACAACTCAAAGGGCTTCAAATCAGGAAAATTTCAGAAAATCGTCTTTTTGAACACATATATGATAAGACACATTAAGGTTGCAGATCCATTAAAATTTTGAGGCACTGGTAGACTAGCAAGCGAATTATTCAAACGAAGAACGTTCGTCTTCTTTAAATTTAAGTATATCTCGCCGGAAAAAAAAAATGGTACAAAGCTTGTTAACAGAATTTACATGGAAGTGCTCAGATTTATGAGCAAAAGTAGACCTGGTGAAAATCTTTGCAAGAAAAACCAATAACATCTACTACATAGGGCACGTTAAACTCAAATTTTGGACACCGCTTCAAATCCGCATATGCAATAAAGCAAGAGACCTACGACCGAACCAGTAATAATAAAAACTCCAAGAATTCAAACTCCATGAGATCCGCAAATCATAGATCGAGGGCCAATCGACCGATTAGATAAATTATAAATATATCAGGATGAAACAGGCGAAAGAATCCCCTTTGTGCGAGGATCTGTCAAAATTCATAAAGAAAAATATCGCTAGGGTTTGTAACTAAAACCAAACTTTTTTTTGTATTATCGGATGGAGTCCTTTCTAGGATTTTGACGAATTTCAATTCAACCCAAATCTTTTGAGAGAACAAATTAAAACAAATATAAGAAAGTGAAAAAAACACTGGAACGCACAAAATCTCTATATTTTGCAAGAATAATAGAAAAATCGCTGCAAAATCAACACCGAGATAGAATAACGAGTAATTATAAATTACCTGAGACGAGCGAAGAGAGCCAATCAACAACCTCCCGCCGGGTCTTCCACTTGAGAGCCATTGATCCGTCGGTAAGAGGCGAGCGGTGGGGCGAGAGCGAATCTACATGGCATGATCTGAGAAATCCACCAATTGTTTCGTAGGACATGTGGCGGAGGCTTCTCTCCCTCCCCACCACGGCCAGATCCGAGTTGCCGCAGCTGTCTTTCAGAAAGTAGTGCACTTCTCTCTTCCCTTTGTCCGTCGACACCACAACCTCGTCCCATCGTGTGTACCTCTTCGATTCATCCATTGACGCTCCAAAGGAAGAAAACCCTAACCCTAGACCTAGGTTTAGAAGGGAGAGAGAGAGAGAGAGAGAAAGGAAGAGGGGTTCCTTTGTTTTCAAAAATGTATTATTTTGAGGCAAATAGAAAAATAAAAAATAAGAATGAGGGGGAAGGGAAGTTCGGCTTAAACAAAGGAAGAGATAAGACTCATAAGAGCGACAAGAGGGAATTTGTGGATAGAGCCGGTCCACGCTTGATCGGAAAACCGGAAATTCTGGTCAATGGCAAATGGTTGGATCAAGCGGAGAGCCGGAGATATACCGCTTGAAATATGTTTTATATAATATTTTATTTTTACTTGTTAAAATCTGATTTAGTGGTACTCGATTTTTTATTGATTTTTAATAAGATATCAGTTAACAAAACGGAAACTTGCATAATAATTAATAGCGAGCTGATATATAGATATTACATTTGATATCGACTATCGATATCGATGTTATTATGTACATTTTGTTGAGTTATTGTGCATATTATTTGAGTTATTATGTATGCTATTTTTTGTACTGCAATAGTTATGCATGTTATTTTTTTGTACTGTAATATTATTTCAGTTATTATGCACATTATTTTGTTAACATGTATAATAATTACTTCAGTACAAAATAACATGAAATAACATGTATAATCTATACTTCTATACTATATAATAAAGCATCTAAGCAATGGATGCGTCCATTTGGTCTTTAGTCTTACTTTTCTCTATGAACAAAAATACCCCTCTCAATTTAAGCCAGATGCATTCAACATGAAATTTAAAATGTCGCTGATTATTAAATACAATTTGAACCCCTTTCTCTCGGATTAACTTGGTCCACGCATGCTCTATTTGGCTGATTTATTTGGTCACTTAACGGTCCATGGGTACCGAGTGTAGGTAAAGGAAAAGGAAAGAAATAAGAAAAGAGAAATCTCGGTTCTATCGAATGTTCTCTCTTCTCTCCTGATTCCTCTTCCTTTCCCCCTCTATCTTCTCCACTGCACTTACTCTCAATGACGACACTACAGGTCCTAACCAAATTGATCGTCGAGATTTATATACTCGACATAGCTTGAAAAAGGAAACTTATGAGTGTGCTTCGATTTAAAAATAGGACAATGTAGAATGAGAATTCAATTGAAAATATCTCTCGTTGTTTGACACGGGTACGATTACTAATAACTCAAATAATGTTCATAGTAACTTAACTAAATGTGCATAATAATATCAATATCGATAGTCGGTATCAAATGTGGTATCTACGGAACATTATTCTAATTAATATTATTATAAAACATGATTTATTATAGATAAATTATGACCGAAATTCATTATTTCACATAAGTGTACCTCAACACAATTATTATTAAAATTTAAAATATCGATGCACGATGCACGTCAATTTCAACTCTTAGCTTTTTTTATTAAATGATATTTTAGAAAACAATCAAAGCAAATTGTTGTATCATTTTGCAAAATGTTTTTCACTCATCCAATTTTAACTAGAAAGACAAAACATAAATAAAAGCAAATGGTGTGTGCTTGTATCATGTTTGCATCAATAAATTATTTAATTATACATTTTATATATCAACAGTTCAGAAGCGCAAGAAAAAAGAAGAGAAACACGAAAATAATATGTAATTACAATGAAGACAATGTACATAGAAATGATGAATACTAAAGGGATTTAAACAACTACATCGTATCGAAAAAGGTACATAATCGATACAAAAATAGACATTAACTAAAAAGTATCCGCTCTATTGAAAAAAATGTATGAATAACATTTTATACAGTTTACCTTATATGTACGATATGATCTTTATTCAGAGCCTCTCCATCTCTAAAACTTCTGAAGTTTTTAAATTATTGTCACATTAATTTTAGAAATTAATTTTTCTTTAATTTCTAAACTCTCCATTCCTGAAACAAAAAAGTTAGAGTTTCTAAATTGTCACGTCAACAAATACTATCAGTATTATTAAAGACCGATCAGTTATAGCCAATGATTAAGCCACGTCAGAATTTATAAACTCTAAAGCATAGTTGCTAAATAAGAAACTCTGAAACAAAATTTCTAAATAAGAAAAGCATCTGCATCTCTGAAACTCATTTAGAAAATGTCAAATCAGATTAAAAACTTCAAAAAATTTAGAGATGAAGATGCTCTCATACTTTATCTATTTGGTTAACAAAGAAAATCCTATCCATATTCTCATTCAATGAACTAACGGAAAATCTTTTTCTTAAAATAAGAATATTCGAAGCCTCTATTACTAAATGCTTCTTAGCGAGTTTTATATTAGTGCTTCACAAAAGTTGAATTCATGATCTCTTGTAAGTCATTCTAATTAACTAATAGACTACTATGTCATTTGTAAATACGATACGAATCAAATAAATGAGCGAAGGAGTATTGTTGGTAGCCATACATGTCGCTGCTCAAGTTTTCTTTTTAGATTCAGATGGAAACATTGTAATGTTTTGTATTTAATATTCTTATTCTTGATAGGTTTTTATGTGATTATAATAATTTTATAAAAGATAATAAATTAAGTTTGAAATGTTAAATTATCATAATTCATTTAGTTATAATTTTAAACACTTGGTTTATAAAAAATGTGCTTGTGATTTTTTCACATTAATCATGACATTATTTTGTATTTGGTAGTTTACGATATACCAAAAAAAATTAGTCCTATGAAAATCCTAAATATTATTTATATCGTATATGATATACTATTAGTTCATCAATCAGAAATAATAAATCAATATGGCCGATTGTACTAAAAAATCATTGAATTATATAATGCCTCCATTTTTTGTGTGACTTCAAAATACACATCATTCATCATGCACGTCTTTTTATGTAATTAAATCTAGATCATTCATTAATTTTAATTAATAGTGCAAATTTGTAGGCACCATTGATGCAAAAAAAATAGAGGAATTATATTCCTCCTCTTAAAATAATTTTATTTATTAATTTTATCAACTTAAGATACATTAAGACAAAATCCGATCTAAATAAATTTATATTACCCAAAAACAAACAAAATCTTATGAGATTATAAAATACTCGCGTTCTAATTTTTTGTAAAAGACAAATATAACACGAACAAAAAAATTAGTCACAAATTTCTATTACAAAAATGACAACCGTTAACCCCAATTTTCGTAATTGATTTCTCTTTCATGCATTTTAAGAATCCAAAGATGTGATTTGTTCCCGTAAAAAGGTAAGTTCCAGATCGTGTGTATTGAACTTGTGATCTTTTTTTCATATAAATGTGATGAAGCATTTTAGAACAGTCATTCACTAAATAGTTTTGCATGCTAAAAAACTGATGTTACATATTTCAAAAGATAATGAAAATATGCTCGTAACTTATGAATTTTAATTATAATTAATTTCAAACCACCTCTATAATTTGCTTGATATATGCACCCATTTTTTATTAATTACTGAATTTATAGCATAGTACATGTCATAATTGACAACTATTACAATTTCGAATATCAAGATTTCAGTTTCAAACAATCAATCCTAATTGCCGGTTCGATTTAATGGAAATTTTGTGGTAAGTCAAGTATTACATTTTTATTTTATTTTCACTATGTCAAAGAAAATTATGCCAATTAGACAGGGGCGGAGCTACATGAGGTTAGGAAGGGACGGCTTTGCAAAATAAACTTGTGTATTTGTACAATTTGTTAATTTTTTTTGCAAAATAATCATGTATATTTAAAAATGTGCATCATTTTCTCCCTCCCTGAAAAAAAAGTAATAGATTTTGCCCCTCCTGACGGAAATTCTGGATCCGCCCCTACAATTAGATGTAGATGGTTTGCAAGTTTATAATTTCTTTATTCATAGAGAAGATAGTAAAGGAACTTAAAATATGTAAATAGTGTGCTTCACAAAATATTAAATACACAATAATTCGTCTTTTGTCTCAAATTTCAAAGTCCAAACAACCTATCCAAATCATTGACGTGACAATTAAAAAATTATAACTTTTAGTTTCAGAAATGAAAGATTTAGAAACTAAAGATAGATTAAATTTCTAAAAGTGATACGACAACTATTTAGAAACTCTAACAATTTCAAAAATGAAGATGCTCTTAAGATCTTAATCAAAATTAGAAACTTGCACTTGAACCCATACACATTTGCACTTGAACCCATACACCACTTCTATTTTCAATGTTCGAAAAAGCATCTAAAGAAAACAAACTTTTTGGCAAAACTTGAGTACTCCAAAAGATGGCTACACTGGGGTACTCTAATTCATCTTGGATCGTTCAATTCATCGAGATTGGTGAAAAGTTATTCCTTGAAAAACACAACAAAAGTTAAAGTGAATCACTTTTCACCAATCTCGATGAATTGAACGATGCTTATGAACAAGAGTATCCATTTGATAGGGCATCACTGCAATCGGCCCAAATAAGGCCATCAAGCGCTGTCATGCTTGGGGATGATCCGCCCTCGACTGACCCGGCTGAAGACGATCGGCTCCCGACTAGCTTCAATAGGCCTATAAATACGAAGTTAGGACAAGGGATTAGGGGCTAATGCATAATAGATATACACTTAGGCTAGTTATTGTAATCAATTCCTCTCTTTCTCTCTTCATCTTTGTAATCTGCTCTGGCTATTCGGCTCAGCTTTCTTAGAGTCGGGTGGCACTTTCTTAATACATTCTTATTTTGCCTCGGATTTCCTAATTGTCTCTCTCTCGGTAATTTACACAGAAATTCGATCATTGGTGCTTTCATTGAGAGCTGTACCTGGACTTAGAACTCATGTCTTTTCCCCTGCCCGACCCCTTCGGGAAGACCATATCGTTGTCAGTCTTAGCATGACCTGAACCACACCGCCTCCCCTCACCTCAAATCTGTCCTCCACACTTAGCAGTGCCTCGGCTTTTGCCTCCCTACCTGTAACCCACACAACAACACCTATCGTCACAACAAACATCTCCTCCCTCATGCCAACCACCTCGGTCCAAGTCATTGACTCTATAATTTGTGTCACCAACCCCCCTGAAGGTTCCCGTACCTCGAACCCCCTCCTATCTCTACATCTTCAGAAATAACATACATACCTCCACCCATCATGGTCCCACAACAAACCTCGTGCCACCACCCCTCAGACCATTTGCTTTAGAGAACTCATATTTCACACCAATATATATCCCACTTCCCCCCTTCACATCAAACACTTTTCATTATAGTGCCCCGCCTCCATCTCAACCCATCCAACCCCAGTGCCAACCGAGCGCCCTGATGCCTCCCTACAACGAAACCGAATCCCAACTCATACCACCACCCACTCAACCATTCGGGACAACTCTCTTTTGAAGAACAAGTCTAACAGAAACTTTGCAACTTAGAGCAACAGTTCCACCAGACTCCTCTTTCGAATGATTTTTTTCGACGGTCCAAGCCTGACCTCCTAAAATCATATGAATAATTGGAGTTGGTCCCTGCACGACGTGCGCCTCTCCATCCTGCAATCCATTTTTAGGCTCGTCTCGATGACCTGCAACATTTTGGTTGTAATTCTACGCTGCCCGAGACGATTGTATATTTTCGTTGTATGGCTATTTGGACCATGCGTGTGCTATTCTTTCGACCCTATTTTGACAAATCACTAGAAGAACTGCCACATGTCTTTGTCTTGGGACAACCGTTCCAACTCATCCTTCAAGGCGAGGCAATCACGGGTTTGATGCCCCCACACTGTTGTGAAACTCACAATAACTCTTGTCGTCCTTGATTTCTAACACTTCCAAGGGAGGTGGAAACTGGATGATGCCTTCATTCTTTACCTGTTGGAGGATTTCATCTCGGGGTTTGTTTAAGGTGTGGTATGTGTTGAAAACGGGATACCGCCTTTCTCCTATGTTTGAATCAACCGACCTTGAACTACCAGGCCTCCGTTCATTCTTCCCACTCTGCCATCTCCTATTGCTGGCTGGTCTCGGATTTGATATGGCAGGTGTGTAAGAACATTTCTTGTCGTGGTGTTCTTCATGATCTTCCCCGCTAGATGCAGCATCCTCTTCCCCCTGAATGTAGGCACTAGCAAAGGTCATGAAGTCATGGAGTGTCGTAAACTATGATTTGTGCATCTCGAATCGCAAATTGCCCTTCTTGGGCCCCCGCCGCACAGCTATTCTGTCATCATAATCTTTCATATTCTGTGCAGCTTCCAAGAAACGGTTGATGTAGTGCCTCGTGGATTCGGTGGCCCCTTGCTGAATGCCGAGGAGGCTGTCAAAAGACTTCTTGGGCTTCTTTATGCCTCCGAAGCGGGCCAAGAAAGCTCTAACAAGTTGATCGAATGTTGCTATGGAACAGGCAGATAAGAAAGAATACAATTTTCAGGCCGATACTTCGAGACAAGTGGGAAATAGTCAGCACATGACAGAGTCATCGAACCCTATCAATCAGAGTCGTTCACAAAATCCGATGAGAAATGCTTTCAGATCAGTGAAAGTAGATCGGGATGAGCCAAAGTACTGAGGTTGGGAATGTTTGCAGTTGGGGGTATGGTTGTGGAGGGGACAACAAAAGGAAAAGGAAACAGAGAAAACAAAAAGAAGCGGAAGCGATACCTCAAAAAACGTGCAAAGCACAATCATTAACTCCCAAAAGAAGCCCAAGAGACACGACGCTTGAGTTCCTTAGGGGTCGTTCTCGGTCGGCAAAGGAACTAGGACAAAAGTCGGCCAACGACGTGCTCGAGGGCTTGTCTGAGGTAGAAAATATTGAAGCCCGAAGAATGAATCCAATGTCTTAGATACCGCTTCCTAAGACCTCGGTACCACGATAAAGGCCTCGGTTGAGAAGGAATTAAGCTTATGTTGTTATTCTGACTACAGAAGCTCGAGAGCTTATGATAGGGCCTCACTGCAATCGATCCAAATAAGGCCATCAAGCGCTAGCCTACTTGGGGGCGATCCGCCCCCGACTGACCCGACTGACCCGACTGAAGACAACCCGCTCCCGACTAGCTTCAATAGGCCTATAAATACGAAGTTAGGACATGGGATTAGGGGCTAATGTATAATAGATCTACACTTAGGCTAGGTAATGTAATATATTTCCTCTTTTTCTCTTTTCACCTTTGTAATCTGCTCTGGCTATTCGGCTCGACTTTCTTAGAGTCGAGTGACCATTTCTTAATACATCCTTATTTTGCCTCGGATTTTCTAATTGTCTCTCTCAGCAACTTACACGGAAATCCGATCACCAGTGTACCTATCTTTTGGAGTAGCAAGTTTTTGCCAACATTTTTAGGTGGTCTCCGCCGAACTTTTTTTTAATAATATTCTTATTATAAAATATTAAATATGTAAGAAAATATTTTTTAAAATAAGCAAGGAGCTTCTACCACTTAAATATTACTCCGCAGATAGCACCTGCGGTCCATAAGACAAGATTCTTTTCCGAAAACAAAATCAAAATGTGGACCGCAACTATCATTTATGATCCACATGAATGAAAATAATGCCTCGCAGCAAAAAATTGCGGTCCACATTAAAAAAATAAAAAAGCTATCTAGATTCTTATCATTTCAATTATTAAAAAAAGTGAATCGCATCTAACACTTACGGATCACGTTTTTATTTTTATTTTTCTGAAAAAGATGGACCGCAAGTGATAGTTGCGGTCCAGATTTTGTGTTTCTTCTGAGGAAAATCTTGCTTATAGACCGTGATGCTATCTACAAGAGTATATTTTTTGATCTGTTTTTTTTTTATTTTCTTACGTATTTAATTTTTTACAATAATATTATTATTATTTAAAAAAATTAGGGGTCTCCGTTCACCGGCGCGGTTCACATAAGCGGTCCATGAAAATTGCAAATTGGTTCAAGGAAACGATTATCATGTGCGCCGCCTGATACTGACGAAACCTCTCCGAATTTGATGATGCATTGCAGCGATGTGCGCTCGATTAAATTGCAGAATTACGCATCGACACTGCGTTATATCCGATATCAGTACGTAGCAGCAAGCATTATTTTCAACCACTAGAAGATTGCCACGTAGCACCTGAATGAGAAGCAAGTGGGACCCAACGTGACGAAAGGTTTACACGCTGTTGACCTGATCAAACCCGCGTCGTTTTATTGTATACGTGGAGAACTCTAATTCGACAGCATAGCTGTTTGTGCAAGGACGATGCTTGCTATTGCGCACTTGTAGTAATTTGATTCGGGATAACAGATCTTCTACGGAAAGTTTCATACAGACCATATCGTCTTCATCCCCGACATTATCAAGTTAGTTATACTTACTAGATCGGTAGATCTAAAGCAAAGCGACCACTGGTATTGAATGAACCTTCGGCCACAGAAGACCAGGTACAGAGGCGAGTCGTACTTCAATGCGCAGTCAAATTCGGACTAAAAATTGTCAGGCTGTAATTGGATAGATTTTATTGGGATCCGACCGCTCGATCGCTACGGACGGCTGTGATTTGATTCAAGAGGCAGATGCTTTGGCCGTTAGATGAGTTTTGAACGATCCAGATCGAAGCAAGGAAGGAATTTACGAGCGGGAGATCCGGTTCCCGAAATATCTTGCAAGTTATAACGTATGTGATCTTTGTTGAAATAAAATCATTGATTCAATTCAACTAAATTGTATGACAGTTGGAGCCTTGTTGTGTGTTGAGGAGCTTCATTTGCATTTTCTAAAAGGGAATTTTTTTTTTAGTGCCACGTAAAAATATGAAATTTCTGATTTTGTCATCCAAAATAGTTCCTTTCATTTATGTCCCTCATTATTTGAATTTACTTTCTAAAATACCACTTTAGCCTTTTTTTATAATTTATGTTCGTTTTTTTTTTACAAATAAAAAAGTTATGGACCAAAATACCTCTCACCCAATTAATCGATTCTATCAGACCCAAATTGTCGATCGATTCTATCAGACCCCTCTTCCAAATCGCCTTCTTCCAAATCTACCAGAAAATCGCCTCGCCTAGAACCCTAATTCCTTCTTCCAAATCACCTTGCTAGAACTCAGAATCGCCTCTTCCCAAATCTACCCGAAAATCGCTTGATTAGCCAATTGAAGAACCCTAAATCGACTCTTCCCAAAACCACCTAGTCAGTCCAAGAACCCTAAATCGCCTCTGATGCAACGATCTTTCTCCAGTAGCTCAACAACATGGATCGTGCCTTGTCCAAACTGCGAGCTTCAACTTCTAAAACTTGGGTGAGGGGTATTTCGGTCTCATCGGCAATTTGGGTCTGATAGAATTGATTAATTGGGTGAGGGGTATTTTGGTCTATAACTTTTTTATTTGTAAAAAAGGAAGGCTCAAGTGGCATTTTAGGAAGTAAATTCAAATAGTGGAGTGAAAAAGTAAATTTTTTAATAGTTATGAGAATACGAATGGTCTAGTGGTAGAACGCTGTGGAGAGGGGTGGAAGCGCTTGGTTTCGAGAAATCCAAATTTCTGACATTTACTTAAGCCATTTCCAATATTACTTTATTATTATTATTATTATATTTTTTAAAGTTCCCTTATTTTCATTGTTACTATTATTATTACTTTTCATTATTTTAATTATTATTATTATTGCTTTTATCATTATCTTCACCAAGGTTCAGTGGAGCAACCATCCATGTGAGCTTCCTAGTAGTAAAAGGCAACGTAAAAGAATTGGAATCAGTTTCTTGTTCGACGAGATAGAATGATATTTTAACATAAACTCGAATAGCAATTGAAACCACCCACCCTTTGCCCTAAATCATGTTTTGGTGGGCGGAAGCATGAAAGGTCTACCTCCTTTCGTGCTCCCCTCACCTCCTCTATTAGGATGATCCACTTGATTCGTTGCAACACCACGAACAGTGAGGCGTCTGCCTAACCACCTTTGTCCTGCTTTTCGTTGAGTCCCAACATCATCGTCTAGAGGGGTGCTCGATGGTTCTCCTCTTTTCATTTCCAATGGCGCCATTAGAGCTGCCTGCTCTTCCAAGAGGTGTGTTGGGATAAGGGCTCCTCCCTGGGGTGACGGGGCGGAAAGAGACACCAAATGAATTTCTTTCTATCGAGTCCTAGTGGCTTTTCGCACTTTCCAATGGACCACATGAAAGGGAGCAATAGCTAGTTCGGGTCGGAGACGCAGAGTGTCGGGCAGAACTCCTTGAATAATAATTACGACTCAAATGCGATGGGTAACTTAACATATATACACAATGACTTTCCGTGATAACTTACTAATATTATTATTAATATTATCATTACTATTATTGTTTTTGTTTTTCTTATATTTTTTTCTTATTTTTCTTATTATTTTTATTATAATTATTATTGTTATCATTAGTATTATTATTTTCATTTCTATTATATTTTTTCTTATTTCGTTATTATTTTTATTATCACTCATTTTGTGTTTCATTATTTTCAAATATTATTATTAGTAATTTAATTATTAGTAATGTGATTATTAGTATTATTGTTAATATTATTAATTCTAATAATAATTGTAATATTACTAAGAATACATATAACAATAATTACTTTGAAATGCCAGATCTCATTAGGGGCTCTACTGTTAATTGTGACCATAATGAAATACGATTTATGCCTAACAGTGGATCTCGAAACTGTGCAGAAAGCGAGAAAAATAATTAAAATAATGAGGGGAACTTAGGGGCGTGATTAACAATAACATCTCTGACCCTTTGTAAAAAATTTAGAAGACATTGAGCAATTACATATATACCGATCCATATTTCGGCCCTTTATAATATTTTCCCCGTAAGGCGATGCACGCTTACTTTATCTTCTTCGTGCGGGAGTAGAGTTTTCAAAACCATGCTACCGTGGTCAAACATGGCACGAACGACACAACACGATAAAGACACGACACAAGACACAGTACTGTTCATGTGTCGTGCTCGAGTTTCCTACTGTAGGGCACAACACGGTACGACACATTTACGACACAACATGACATGAAACACGACACGAGACGACACGAGAACACGACTAGACACGACACATTTAGGCACGACATGATGGTACGACTAGGTACGCTAGGAAAATAGGCACGAGTAGGCACGAGTAGCCACAAAAATTCATTTTTTTTTTTGAACTTTTTGAACCAGGGGGCCGAGGGGTTACAAATTTTCAACTTTGAAATTAATTAGTGGGGCTGGCATGAATCCGCTCACGGAAAATTGGAGAGTGGAGTGTAATAGTCTAAAAAATGTGCATCCAAATCTATTAAATTTTTTTTAAAAATTTTGACTTTGAAATTTTTTCCTTATTTTTTGCACGATTAACGGCACGAACAAACACCGTACTTAAGTCGTATTTAACACGACACGATACGAAACGACACAAACTTAAAACATTATTTATGCGGTAGTGCACCTGTCCACAGTTTGAACCACTGAAATCATATCTTTCTTTTAAATATTGAAAATAATTTCATGTCGCAACGTGGTTTGTTTGTAGTTTTCCGAAAGATGCGCTGAAGATTCGCTAGGAGATTTAGATTTGAGCCGACCCTAGATCCTTCGGCTTGTGTATTGAGAGTTGATCCATACCGTTCATCAATGTACTCGGGTCGCGACAAACTAAGACAACAGTCGTCTTCACTGCACATGACAATATATGATGGGATCTTTTTTGATATAAATAATCAACGCATCAAATAAATTTACGCTGATAATTAATTATATCATTAAGTGAAGAATTTGTTATCATCAATAGTCTGGTAAGTGCCGTGGTCACAGGTAACTGGTAAGATTAAGGATGAGGGTAAATTGCTCGTCTTTAGTTTTTTTTTTTTTTTTGTGTGTGTTTTTTCATTATTTTTTTATTTTTATTTTCCTCTTTCTTCTTGTTGAGATTTATTCTTCAATGAAAAATACAAAAACAGTCAAAAGGAAGAGAATAGTGCTCTCACTTTTTTCAAGTCAAAACATTTAGAAAAAAACGACGATCTCATTTTCGCCCTTAATCGTCATATTTGAAAAGTATCTTGTCTTGAACTGTGAAACTATTATTTTTGCTTTTTGATTTATTTGTGTTCTTTCACTGAATAGCGAATTTCTCATTAAAAAAACAGAGAATTCTTGGAAACTATCTAAAGAACGAAGATGCTCAAAATCACCAACAAGACTGTTGCTAACAATTTGTTGGTCCGATGGCCATGTATGCTTCAGCCGTCTCCGGTTTCCAAACTTTTTTTAATTAATAAAAATAATATATATAATTAAAGATATAAGAACAAGTTAGGCAAAATTTCTAATGTACTATTCTCGTAGGTGTTGTTGACGATTTTAGTATTTTTTTTGCATTTTCGACATTTAAAAAGAAAGAGAAAAGATAAACTCGCATATGTCAATAACGAGTATAGAGGCTATGTAAATAATGTAGTCCGTCAAAGATTTTATCTAGGAAAAATAAATCCTTGCGAGCAGGGGCAGATTCAGGATTCTCGTCAGGGGGTTCAAAATTTACGGTATTTTTCCAGGGGTTCGAAATGATGGTTATTTCTAGAAAAAAAAAATTTACATGGTCATTTATGCAAAAAAATTCAAATACATGATCATTTCTGAATTTTTTTAATATATATGGTCATTTTTGAATTTTTTTTTTCAGAGTCCCTGAAACTACGTGGCTCCGCCACTGCTTGCGAGCATATTCTAAACTCGCTAATGGGTTGTGAGTTTAAGAATTTTTTTCAAAATTCCACCTCATGTCGTTCCACGTCTAATGATAATTGTTTGGTCTTTCTCCATGTCTTCGCAAATATTATCCGCAATGATCTTAGCAGTTAGCTGGACATGATCAACTCTCGCTAATATACTCGACACTGAATCAGCGAGGTTAGTTTTTATCTTTTTTAACGTCGAAAATGTAAAAAATGCTAAACTCGCCAACAACACTTGCAAAAATAGTATATCCCGAATTTTGTCGAACTTTTTCTTACATATTTAACTATATATTTTTTTTATTACTTAAAAAAATTTAGGCTCCAGTTCTATACAATTGGAAATATTTTTAGAAATGCGGTTTATTCGAAGAAATTTATATGAATCAAGCAAAATAATTTATTTAATCAAAGAGCTAATTCTAAACGATGCGTCATATATTGAGTGAAATAAATTTTATCGAGCAATGAATGAAAAAATTATGTGCGTGATGCAATTACAGCAATTGGATCAAAAAACCCGAAAGGTATTAATCAACGGGGTGCACCGAAGGAAGCAAAATCAATCAGTGCTGTAGGGGAAAAAAATCAACAAAAACACGAGGAAAACCAGTAAGGAGAGAGAATTGTTAACAGTCATTTGGATTATAGTACTGGACTAATTTCTTAAAAAAATCTTAAATTGGGCCTCTAGAAAAACTTGCACATATAAGTTTAATTAAAGAAACATCATTTAATAAAAAAAACTAAATTTGAAAAAAATATTTGTCAGCAAATATATTTAGCAATCACAAGAACCGAACATGTTAGCAAAATAAAAATATATAATTATGAGCTGCCAAAACTACTCATAGAATACAAATAGAACTACTTGTTTGGAAAAGTGTAAGATACATATAAGCCGAGGTATGATCTACCAAATAGAATACAATGCAGAAAAAAATGTACATAAATTCAAAAGAGAGAACATAATAATCAATATAATGAACATATGCATTTAATGAGGTATACACCATGCACTGGTGAACTAACTTATAAAAGCTTGAATGAATCACTATTAGCAAACCAACAGAAAACTTGGAAGTTTTGGACACTAGTCTGCTATACAAGAAAATGATCAAATGGACAAAAAAAAAATAGAAGCAATATAGCAGAGAAAAGACAATCAAACGTGCCGTTTAAAATGTACATATATAAAAAGAATCGGCCTTCTTTTATAGATTATTTATAAAATGTAAACCCTGTTTTATCTTTAATCATATTCATATTTATTTACCGTTTCTAGGTAAGGTCATATTCACCCAGGTACAGATCCAAACCTGGTAGCTTGCCAGTTGACTGGCTCAGTAGTCATTTCTCAGTTCATGTTTGATACAAGTTAAATTAGACTTATAAATAGATATTTCATTTTACTTGTCCATTGCAACTTCATCAGGTCTTGTTTGGTCACAGGAGTTAATACCAATCCAAATCACCATTGTAATACATTGTGCAGAATAGCAGAAACTTGATAAGGTTTCATTGTCAAAAGGAAAATATCTGAAGTCAGGACATATTATCAGATTGCCACAGAATAAGGTTTTAGCCTCTCAAAAGTTAAAAACAGCCAAAAGTATGTCTAAGATGCAATTAGAATTTGACAGCCAATGTTGACGTCTGCAAGCTTGCCATGCAACCAGGCTAGAAAATAACAGTGCAGGATAAGATGGGAGATATCACTAACTGTAACTGTCCCTAAAAGAAAAATTATATATCTAGGACATTTTCTGAGTTCCAAAACTATTCTTAGGGCACATGTCATTTACAAAAACCCATCGAAAGAGAAAATGGGAGAAATTGTTAAAAAAATTCCAAAATCACCTTCAGAAACCAATAGTGAAAGCAGCCTCGTGAAGTTGACAACAGTGCAAAGAAGGCTGAACCAGAAAAAAGTACAACTGTTCAGCTTCCTGAAATTAGTAACCTGGTTCTCTTTTGCACTCTAGAGATGGCTTCTAGATGAGTTGAATCTCTATTGTGCTTCCTATCTGCACTTGTTACACTGGCAAGGCCTTCCATGACGGCTCCCATAACATCTGAGATATTATCGCTGGATTTCAATGCTTGTTTCCCATAAGTAGATTCAAATTCGCTCGACTTCTCAGCAGCCTTTTGAAGTACACTTGCAGGAATACCTGTTTAGAACAAAACAAAGAATGTTTATCAGTAAAGATCAGGTCAAATGTGAATACATAAATATCATGCAAGTGCCCACAGGGATGGAGCTCTGGCCTGAATAAAAACAAAGCAGCAAGCTGTTTATCCAATGCACTTGTATTCATAAATCATAAATTACCTTCAGTGCAAGATGAAAAGCACAAATGCATAAACAATTAACAAAGAATTTTGGGGATACCTGCTAATCGTGCCACATTAACACCGTAACTTTTGGGACAAGAACCGGCCGTAAGGCGATATAGAAAAGTTACTTCTTCTGAGCCTCCTTCCCCTATCCCAACTTGGCAAGCCATGTGACATAATGCAATCTACCAAGGAAGCATACAGAATGTGTCAAACTTCAGATGCCATAGAAGAGCAGACAGAAACAAACATAAGAGAACTGTAGCAATAAAGCATATACCTTGGTATCTTTCTCATAATCCACTGCTAATCTATGGTAATGTGTTGAAAACAAGCCACGACAATGCACATGACGAACGAGATACTCAAGGACAGATGCGCTGTTAATAAAAAAATGGAACAACAGTAAAGATACAGTCGCACACAGTTTGACGCGGAGGGCGAAGGGAGGTGACTTACGCAATAGCTTGCCCATCAGACGTTGATGTGCCCCGCCCAAGCTCATCTAAAGCTACTAGGGAGTTTCTGGTAGCAGCAGACTGCACAGAAAATTGAAAACTCAGAAAATAAATTAAAATAGAACAAGGACATGAATTTTCTGAGTGCACTTTAAAATGTGAGAAAAAAACAAAGAAAAGAAACAAAATCAAACCAGCATCGAAGCTGTCTCAGAAAGTTCAACAAGGAATGTGCTCTGCCCTGCCATGATATGATCCCTTGCCCCCATCCGCACAAATATTCTATCAACAAGAGATAGCTCAAACCTCTCTGATGGCACATCTGCACCAATCTGGGCCAGGATAACAGCCATGCAGACCTGACGTAAGAGAGTTGACTTTCCACCCATGTTGGGTCCTGTTAGAAGAATGAAGCTGGCATCATCTGGTCCACCGCCAATCTTAACATCATTTGGCACGAATGACCCCTTGCCTAAGGAGTCACTCCGTAAAATGGGATGACCAAGGGATTTTGCATATAAAGAAGGAACACCATCAATGGAATCACTTGCTTTATTTATGATTGGACGACATGCAGGGCCCTCATAGTAGTCACCAGCAATTGCAAGACTGATCAACACGTCTAGCTCTGCAAAATTTCATCAGAGGTTTCAGATAAGGACAGAGAAGTTTATGCCTAAATACACAAGCTACTAGTTTAATATGAGTTATACGATAGGAATGAATATTGTAAATAAACTTCACACTTCCAATTACTGGGAATTCTGCTACCTGCAGTCACGGACACTAACTGTCTCCATTTACAGTGGTTCTCACTGAACTGCTGGACCAATCTCTGAAGAATTCCTTTCAGACTATTTTCCTTCTCTTCCTGTGCTCGAGAAAGCTCTTGCAACACTTCTTTTATTTTGGGCGTCCAGTACCGAAAATATCCCTAATTCATAAGAAATGAAAGAAACAAAGTATTATAGCAAGAAGTGGTAACACAGCTAACTGATATTTGTAGGACACAGACCTTCTTTGAAGATTGCAGCTCATAGTTACGAGGAACAGATCCTCCTAGGCTCTCAGGCACCTCAAGTAAGTATGTGTCTTTTCCAACATTTACATAATTTATCTGCATCAGAGAGACGTATATAATTGAATGTTAGCCTATGTAGCAGCTTTACATTGGGTTTCATTTCTAGCCTACCCCAATTTATTTGGGAATAAAGGCTCTGTTGTTGTTGTTGTTAGCCTATGTAGCAGCTTTACAGAAATTTTATAGTATGCATGTCATGCATACCTCAGAATCCCCTAAGATCTCGCGTTGCTCCTTAAGATACTTTACAAAACTAGATTTAATCTCCTTTGTAGTATTACAAGCAGTGTCATAATCCACATCACAGCCTTCATGGGGTATGATACGGCCAGTATGCTCAGCCTCTGACCAATCAAATGCATCTTTAAAATGATCCAAAAGATCTGACAACTTTGGTAATCCTTCACCTGCACAAGATAAATACACAAGATTTAGGAGTGACAAATTTTACAGAGAGAGAGATTTAAATGAAAAGAACTTTACCTGGTGTCAGCAAATGATGGAGTAGAGTAGACTCCGTAAGGGACAGAAGTGAAGTAAGAGAGGAGCAAGCTTTTAACATAATCTGACAACCTCGAAGAGCAGAGATAAATTCCAAAAGCTGCTTTTTGGATGCATCCTCGTAAAGTATAGCTCTATGAGCACTAGTTCCTTTTACCTCGCTATGATAATAATAAAATTTTAGTGTATAGATAATTATAATTTAACAAAGAACAACATTATAATTTAACATGATTGTTATAGTGCTTATCAGCGACACCAAAGAACAACATTATAATTTAACATGGTTGTTATAGTGCTTATCAGCAAATTTTACCAGATTGAAAAAAGACGTGTAAGCAAGCGCTCCATATCTCCAAGCCTTGAAAGTTCCTTCCTGAAACCAAGTGCGGCTGAGAGGCCTGCACCCTGATGAAAGTAAAAGAAGAGAAAAATTATGAAGGTGGAACTAGTTGCCCTGATGAAAACTAAAGACTACTTAGCCGTGATATGTAAGCTGCATCCAAAGGTTTAGGTTTATTTCAAACTCACTCCAATTGGAAAAAAAAGAAAAAGAAAAGTGCAGCTCCTTTTTTAAACAAACAATCGGCAGAGATGAAGTTTATGAAGGCATATGAAGGCAAAAAAGAGCATCACAGACATTAATGTACTGTTTCAAGGAGACCATTGAATTGCTATTGCCTTGTTGAACTAATGTTATTCAAGTGTAAAACCACATTTGAAAGCAAGATAACCTTGAAAGATGCAACTGCATCCTGCCTTTCCAAAATAGCCTTTTTGTCATACAGCGGCCGAGCAAGCCATCTCTTAAGCAACCTCTTCCCAAATGGAGTTACACAGTGATCCAACTGTGCAAATAATGTCCTGCAATTACCAACAAAAAGCAATCATGAGATAACATACATTAATCACGAACCACAAACTATATAAAAATGATCATCAAGCAAAACTTTCCAAGTTTACCCTGAAGATCCACCACTCATGTTCTCCAACACCTCAAGATTTTCAAGTGCAGCAGAATCAAGAATCATGTGCTTCTGGATACTCCCACCAAGGGCCCCACATGGAAGAAGAACAAACTCGGCACATTTGATTAACTTCTCATCCAGAAAAGCTTGCCTTAGGTAGAACAAACAACCACCAAGAGCAGAAAGGGCATATGAGCTGCATTTTCCTGAACTTACCAGCTCAGTCAGAACTTGTGGCAACTCAGATTCACCTTCAAGAGAGCCATAATATCTTTTCAATTCTTCTATGGTTTTTTCTCTGTCCCAGAATTCTAGGGAAGGGACTAACTCATTTATCAAAGGATCTCTTGTGTTGTTCTTGAGTGCCTTTTCAGTTTCAGGTTTTAGGGCACTGGAAGGTTTTACTATCTCCACCGGCCTTAACTCGGACAAAACTGAGCATAACCAATGACGGTCAGAATCATCTTCAAACTGACAAAAAATGAATAAGCAACTTTTTAACAGAATAATCCATATTAAATAGGGTAGCTCAGTGAAGAAAAAGTTTTCACTTACTAAAAGACAATGGAGGGTTAGGAATTTTAGACTTGGAACAGATGAATAGAGCATTGTTAGCACAATAGCTTGTACATTACAAGAATCCTACTTATCATAGTAAATGGAAAAAAATAATCAATTATAAGTATTCTTATTCAGGCAATAGATTGCTTTATTCTCCTTTTTGGAGACAGGTTACCTCAGATGAACAAATAGTGGATTTAGGTATATTATTTAAGTTAGAAGGGGGTCAGTCTGTACTTTTTTGGTTTAATATATGGTATCATGAAATACCACTTAGGAACGGGTTCCCTATGTTATTTAATATTGTATTAGACACCAATGTTACTGTATAAAAAGCCTTTTTGGATATGAAATTCCAATTTAGAGTCAAGAGGCAATTAATAGCAAGATACAGAGAAGAATATTTAGACTTGAAAAAGAATATGAGTAACATAATAATAGATTCATCAATTAAGGATAGTTTAGTTTGGAAATGGGAAAATTTACACTACACTAATTTTATAAGTGGCTTGATTATGGGGGAATACCTTGTACTGATTATAATCAATTTGAGGGACCAAAATTCCTTTAAAAATCAAAATATTTTTATGATTAGTGAAGAGAAAAAAAATTCTTACTAAGGATTGTTTAGAAAAGAAAGGTTTGGATATAGAAACAGGATGTGTCGATTGTGGAGATAGAGAGACAATTGAGCATCTTTTTATTACTTGTCCTGCAATAAAAAATATTTGGGACTAGATCTCAACTTATAATGGGTTTTACTTTGAGGGTTTTAATATAGAATATCTTTGGCAGATAGAGGCAGCTATAGCTTTAAATGATACAATTGTTGTAGAACTAACAATACTTTGGGTTTGGTGACTTGGTAGAAATAGAATTTGTTTTGAGGATGGTAATTATAGATCATTTAAGTCTATTGGGTTACAAATTATTAGATTAGCTTCATTTTGGTGTAAAACATATAATGATAAGATTATGCTTAAATTATCCTTAGTGTTACCACAAGCTGTTTAAAATTTTCCTTCTGATACATCTAATTTTGTACAACAAAGAATAGAATATAGTAATTCTGATATTTAGATACTTCAAACTTATTATTACTCAATTAATTAAATTTAGTTTTTGCAGAGGATCCTGATGAAGAATTTGATTCCGATTCTGATGACTCTGATGGGGTTTTTCAGGAAGCCCAGTGTAATCTATAAAATAGGGCAAGAGGTGCCGAGGGGAGATAAAGGATGGTCCCTGTATCCGTTCAACCCTAATCCCGGCCCTTAGAAGACTTTTAGAAGTGACAAGTTCATTAAGTTGTGATGTGGTTCTAGTACTGTGTTGATAGAACTTGTTGTGTGATTTTGGCTCTGGTCTGTAATAATGATAGGATATAGCGTATTTTAGTGACAGGTTACTTGATTTTTCTGACAGGTTGATTTTGGTGACAGGTTTCTTGATTTTGGTGACAAGATAGTTATATGCAATTGTGATAGGATAGTTTTATAAGTAGTTTTAGTATATTAGTTAGTCAGTATTTTAGTGATTAGAACTCTTAAAAAGCTTCAATTTTTCTTTCTGAAAAATTAAGCTTTTTCTGTGACCTATATTCAAAATTCCAATGAAATTGGTGGGCTTAACCCACTTTTCGGTCAAAAACAGTAATAAAATAAAAAAAACTAGGGTTGAAGCAATTAAAACCTGTCCGATAATAAATTTTCCAGTAGAAACATCAACTAAGCAAATGCCTATAATAGTCTTCTCTTCACCATCTTTCTCAGCAGAATTTTCAGCAATTGACATCAGGTAAGATGCATCTGGGTTGTTAACCAGAGATTCCCCATCAGTCAGTGTCCCCTTTGTGACCACAGCACAGATTTCACGTTTCACAACCTTGGAATAATACAAACAAGTACTTGATGATTTATTACTACTAAAAGATGATCCGTCCATATCAATCAGTTTATAGAGTAATTGAACTTATGTTCCAGAGAGGGAAGTGAACAACAAAGCTGTATTACCAGAAGCATTGCCAAAATGTTCTAGTGTCATGATTTTACTCCATGTTATCTGAATCCCTTCTATGGTCTCAGGGACGTAGCAGGAATATTACCAAAAATTTCAGTGTAAATTAGATGAGATACTTTACAGGCAACATGATTGTCACTCAAAATTGATCAATTTCTAGGAGAGCACAAGTATAGAATTTTTCTAAATAATGAAATGATAAAAACCACCTTTTCTGCACCTTAATGGGTCCCCCTCCCCTTCCCCCTCCCCCTCCAACACACACACCGCATGCCCTTCTTCTACCCAACATACTGTTACGACTCTTCTCAGGTGCAGTATACATTTTTTGCAGTTTACTTGGGCATGGACCTTGGGTTGTTAAAAGCATTGAGAAATTGCGCACCATGACATTAAATTCTAGGAACTCTTTTAAAATTTATTTAAACTCAGATACAAAGAAAATTGACACTCATCGGGACAGCTAACCTTGTCTTTCGAACCCATTTCCTTGCGTCGAATCTCAAGCTGCTGGGGTGTTTCAGTCTGCTCCACAACAAGCACCCTATAGCCCTGATAAAAAGAGCAAGTAATGTTAAACGGCTGACTCTAGAATTAAAATCAAAATTTGTAGATAGATAACATCATCAAACCTTTCTAGCTAACTTGTCTACATTCATGGCGAGATTTTTCTCTGGAAATCCACAATGAGGCTGTTCTCCCTGGATCGTCAAAAGGAAAAGACAAAGAAATGGGGCTTAAAATTCAAGAAATAGGTGTTTCTTTCCCTAATTATTGTAACAACTAACAAATACAAGAAAGACCACGAAGAGTGGTCATATGAACAAGGCATGATAATTTGAAAATTAAGCTCTTACTAGGATAAGAGCTCTGATAAAGGTCTGAACAAATCAGGTGAGGCTAGTAAACTGTAAGATTAAACTTAAGACATGCTAGAGACATTTCTCAATCCACCTTACAGCAACATGATAATAAATCAACATGTTCGCTTGAAAAGAGCTAATAAGAAAATGGAGCACCTTCATATATTGGAGATCAAGCTCCTTGGCGCCAATATGAGCATCCATTTCAAACAATTCATAGAATTTTCCCATCTACCAAAAAAAATAAGAATGTAGCAAAAGTTCGCAATCATATATACATATATACATACATGAGAAAACTAAAATATTGAAGCACAAAAAAGGAGATTATAAGATGCGTACCTTGAAGAAAAGGACCTTATCCATGTGCTGTGATTTGAACTCCCACCATTGCCTCTGTTGATGACTAAATCAGTAATTCGTATAGACAGTGTGCCCGGAAAACATAAAACTTTGAAAATATGACACATGGAAGATATCTACCTGTCCTCCAGACAAACTCTTTAAAAAGTCAGGAGGTAGGTACAGTGTTCGAGGATCATAATTCACATGATCAGGCCTTCTTCCCTTTGCATCTTTTCTCCCTCTGAGTCAAATGCAGCAGTAGATGTATGTTATGAAAGGACTTTAGCAACTACATTTACTAGTTGAACACATCTAAAAATACCTAATATTTTTAGATTTTCCATGTGAAGCCCCAACAATGTTATATACTTATATTCACAAATGACAGCCCAAGGTAAAAACCAAGGTTTAAGCGAAAAAATATCACTATAGGTCCACAGGGCGTAAGGTGCCCGATTGAATTCAAACAAATTATTTTATGGTTAGCTCACAACCTAGGAATAGATTCCCAAGAACAGCAAGTGCCCTTTCAATTAGAATAACATAATTGTTTAGTACTCTCTACGAGCATCTCCAAGAACATGCATGAGTTGCACGCATGCCAAATGTCAGGCACAATAGCATATATGTATAATTATCAATCTTGCTTAGGGTTATATATGATGTATTCCAAGCAAAATAAACTCACTCTCTAAGAAATCTAAATTTCTCAGCTTCACGGTTCCCAAACCGCTCGGAGGCTTCTCCACTTAGATTGTTATCACCGGTGACCTTGGCATTTGAACCTGAAATATCGACACACAAGTCCTCAATCAATATGTTATTCAATGTCACAGTAAAGTAATAAAACTATGAATCGATATGATGGCTTTATATGTCACAAAATCTAGCCTACAGGTTTCTGCAACTCTTAAAGAACTATAATTATTTACTACAAGATGCAAAGCATGTGTATGGGCAAATACATGTTATGATAGGAAGTGTGGTGGAATAGTAACACACTAAGCTGCATTAGCAACAAAGAATAAAATCTTCACCTTTACACAGAACCCGAGACAAAGCTGCACTTTGATGTTCAGAACTTCTAATATCTGGAGCCACCTTGAGCCCTGCTAATCCCTTCTCTGCCTTTGACATGTCTTTCGCCACATCCCCTTCAAATTTAAACTTCTTAACACAACCCATTTTACCCACATCAACCTTCTTCCTTTTTTCAGTCCTCTGTGAACTTGTCGACCTTTCTTTTTTTGACCTTACTGCAACCACCTCTTCATCTTCCTCTTCTAATTCTACCTCCTCTGAATCTCCATCTGAACTCTGTTTGTCCACATTCTTTCCCCAATCTTCATCACTTGAATCATCATCTGCACAATCTAATTCAAGCTCTTCACTTTGGCTTTTCTCCTGTTTGGTTTCAATTTCGTCAGATAGCTTTCTCAATCTACGGAGTTTCTTCGGAGGCTCCTCTTTAACCCATTCAGTCTTCTCCTTTTCAAGCTCAATCCATTCTTCCTCGCCGTCGTCATACTGGACTAGGTGCTTGTCAGACTTGGGATCGTAGGACTGCACCTGGCCAGTGTACCAGGTCTTGTCGAGAGGCCAATAGACCTTGATCCGCCTCCCGACAAAATCGGATTTCTGAGGTTTCGTTTCAGCGGATGTAGGGGTCTTGGGCTTGATCGGTGGGGAAGGGGTTTTGGACGGAGGGATTGGAAGAAGGGGTTTCTTGCGCTTTTCGGATGTTGATGGAGAAGGAGATGGTGATTGATCGGAGCTAGGGTTTGAGCTGGGTTTTGATTTGGGGGTCGGATTGGGAGGAGTGGAGTTTGACTTGGGGTTAGAGAAGAAGTTGGTAATCTGGCTTTGCTTCCGTACCAGAGGCGAGCGGCCATTGCTTAGGCGGCGAGACATGGGGAAAGGGTTTTAGCGTTGAAGAGATGGTCGTGATTTTGTTCTCTGAGACTGAGAGATGGGAAGAGTGTGTATGGATTGGTAGAGGAAAGGATGGTTGTGGACTTGTGGTTATGTGGTATGAAATGAGAAATTGAAGTGGCGGGTAGATTTGGCGGGAAAGAAGCGAGGGTACCTAGGGATGCTGGTTTTTGGGAGTGGTTGCTTCGCCGGAGGAAGGAATTTTTTATATATAACCTAATTTATTAACATTAATGACCAAAATCCTCAAATATTATCACAGCTAACTATTAGTCACGCCACGATAAGAGAGAGTTTAGAGATGAAGAAGTCGAGAGATATAATCTAAATAAGAAAATAGAGTACCTTAAATTATATGCCTGATAGCAACATTCGTAGAAAAATCGAAAATCGAATAATGAAAGAAAATTGCAGAAGAAAAAAATGATGGTGGTGTGACTATATCATTTGTGATAATATTTAAGATTTTTCGGCCATTAATATTAGTTGGCTTTATTTTTAATTATGTATGAAATTTTTCATCGACATAGCGATTTCCAGTTTTGTCAAAACTCTCAGCTTCCATTTCCATTTGTTTTCTAGAACGGAAAATTTTCAGAGAGAACCAAGAATCAAAGATTTTCAACAGATAGGGTCAAAGAAATTCTAAAAATTTCGCAGAGAACCAAAAACGCAAGTAATATTTATGTCCCTAAGAAGATTCGTTTATTCTCTGATTTCAAGATACTTTTGCAGAAGATTTAGCAGTTGTGAGGTCCATATTTAAGAGCGCAAGTAATAATTGCGTCCTTAAAGACTGTTTGCAAAAAAATGTGATTAAGTTTATTACAAAGGCCCATTTAATAATAATAACAAAAAATAGTTAAAAATTGAAGTTCAAAATATGATTAAGTTTATTAAAAAGGTCATGTTAATAGTAATAAAATAATAGTTAAAAATATTATAATATGATTAATATTAATAATAGTATTAATTAATAATATTTTTTAAATATTATAATAGTAATAATTGTAATGGTAACAAAATTATTACTGAATATTAGTAACAAATATGTTAATAATAAAAGTTAAAGAAATAAATACAAAATAATTATAAAATAGTGTTGATTATAACAATAATGACAATATTAATACATTTATTTGTTGGATTAAACTCATCTATTGTTTGACAATTTGCAAAACAAATCACTACTAACCTCGCACATGAGTTTGGTGAAGTTGCAGGTTAACACAGGTACAACATGATGTTGCACATGCTCAAATATGCTTAACACAAGTCAAGACATGCTCAAGACATCAAGGAATGACTTCACAGTGCTCCACATAGCACGGTGTTACCATAACGCTTAACAACCCGTCACAACGGGTCAACAACCAGTCATAACGGGTGCCCAACCCGTCACAACAGATCAGAAGGAGAGAGGCGGTGCAGAAGCAGGCATTTGGCAGAGAACAACGTTACTGTAACGCTTCCCTAAGGCGTCACAATGCCTTCCAACCCATAGTAACGGGTTCCTGCTCAGATTGACCCACAAGACAGCTACAGAAGCACATAAGAGCAAAGATGGAAGAACTTCAACCTGTTATGACGGGTCACCAAGGCGTTACAGCCTTTATGTAACGCTGCAATCATTTTTGAAGGGATCAAGACTCCAAGAAGTGTACAACATATATATATGATACAGAGACGAACTAGCAGGGTATCAAACACCCCCCACAAGCTTTCAAGCATCAAATTGAGCATAGCAAAGAGCCAAATAGCATTCTCCTTCAACTACCTAAACCTGAGAGCATTAGGATAGCACCCATAGTCTAATTGTTAATCCGAGAATTTTCCATTAACTAGTTTCTAATCTTTGATGCACCACATTTGTGTTGCCAAGAGGTGCATCCCCTATCCTAGATTGTTTTGTCAATCAGATCGTTAACCGTGTAGAGTGGTTTTGCCCCTTACATTGGTCTAGGAGTCGAAGATTGATTTGTTTGTTTAGAAGAAATCAAATATTGATTTCGAAATTGTAAATAACACTTGTATTGATAGTGAAATCGGACCCAAAAGGAAGATTTGGTTCCGAGAGACCCGTGGATGTAAGCATATTTGATCGATAGGCCGGACCATGTTACATCGTGTGTTCTTTTAGTTCTTTTGATTGCTCTTGCTCTCTCTTTACTCTCTCTCTCTCTCTCTCTTTATTACTTTGCTTTTTATTAATTTGTGAATTGCTCTATTACTTCTAGAACTTGCTTGCTTTAACTCATGGCTAGGTGATTAAGACCTAAAGCTTTAATTTGAAATTGTTGATTGAAAACGCTTTCGCTTTATTATTTGACCGTAGTCTTGCACTTTAAGTCCCAATATTTTTAACAATTGGTATCATAGCCCACAGGTTCATATCTAGCTAATCACCAAATTCTTGTTAGTTCTTGACTTTATGAAAAATGACACAATTGAAATTTGTGAAAGAACCATCGATCTTTGGAGTAGGTTGCAAGAACTTTTCATTTTGAAAAAAGGTGTATGGTAAACTATCTAATCTTGCTTGAATTTTGGAAAATAGTTGAAGATGGTTGGATACCAAAGTATGAGTTAGATGGTGTTACCCTTAAAAAAATAGTCTAAAGAACTTAAGTACACTAATGACAATGCTATGAACACCATACTAAGCTCAATCCATGAGTCAATTGCTTTATCTCTCACATATTCCTCTAATGCTAAGGAAATATGAAATGTCTTAGTCCTTAGGTACGAAGGAACAAACATATGAAAAAGACTCGAAATGACGGATTAGCAACAAAGTTAGAAAATATAAAATTTGAAGATAAGGAGTCCTTTGAAAGTCTCTATCATAGACTCGTATCTTTAAGAAATGAATTCGTTGAAGTAAAATCTAACATTTTTATGAAGATTTTGTAGGTAAATTTTTTAGGATGGTGTCTAAGAAGCCCGCTTGGGATGGCACCGTAAGCTCTATAGAAGCTTTACAAGTTAAAAAACTTACATATCAACCTGAAGAGGCGTATGCACAAATTTGATCACACGAGGAAAATCACAAGGAAGTAAAGTGCACAACCTCTATCAAATCATTGGATGTACCCGCACAATCTTCATACAATCCACTCACAAAATTCGAGGCAAGCGAAGTCATATACCAAAACCTTCACCAAGTACTCTCCAAGGACAATGATCTTCTTACCAAGCTAGTGAAAGGAGGAATAGAATTCGAAAGGAAAGTAAATGAGGAGAAATTGGCTCAAGGCAGGTAGTATGCATATCTTGCAACAAGGAAGGTCATAGCATTCAAAATTGATATGCGATCTTTCGTCAAAGAAGAAGACCACAAGAAGGACGATTTAAGAAGACTAACAAGAGAGCTATGCAAGCAACTTGGATAAGCGAGTCAGAAGAAAGTGAAGATGGGGAAGAAGAAGTAAACCTCGAGGGAGGAGAAGTTGACAACAAGCTAGCCCTCATCGGAAAGAAACCAAGGGCATGCTTGGAGATAGCGCTTGAGATCATAAAGGAACAAGGGATGACAGATCCAGAGAAGATTCACATTTTGAAGCAAATGGCTCAAGCTAAGGACGATTATGCCAAAGAACAAGAAAAAGTTCTAATGAGAGATGAATTCTCAAGAGTAGTCGCTACCAGCAATGTTGAAACACCTCCTACACTTGCAAAGATGGATGATGCTAAGCAAATTGAGAAAACTTTGACTCTTGCAAAAGCGGATGACCAAGCACAAAAGAAGATAACTCAATCAAAAGCTAAGACTACAAGCACTCAAGAATTGGAGGCCCCTAGCCAAGCTAATACGATAGTCTCTGACCTTTCTAAATTTCACGATGAGTCTAGTGATAATGAGTCTTGTGACTTGGATAAAAGACAAGAATATTTTAATGTGACCAAACATAAAGAATTACTTTTTGAGTCCAAAAAGTCTTTAGATGTTAAGGATGCTATGATTGATGATCTTAAGTAAAAAATTGAAATGCTACAAAATAGGGTTAATGACATTGAGACCAAAGTCAATTTTGAAAAGGAAAAAGAATTAAAAGAAGCACATCCTTGGGCTTCTAAATTTGTTAAGTTTGTTAAATCTTCAAACCATGAGACGAAAATTGACTATGACAAGATGTATATGTTGAACTAAACTCCTCTCTTGTTTGACAATTTGCAAAAAAATAAAGTACTAACCTTGCACTTGAGTTTTGGTGAAGATGCAGGTTAAAACAGGTGCACACCAATGTCAAACATGCTCAAACATGTCCTGGACAAGTCAAGACATGCTCAAGTCATCAAGGGAAGGCTTCAATGTGCAAAACAGAGCACATCGTTACCATAACGCTTGAAGACCCGTTATAACGAGTCTCTAAGGCGTTATAACGGGTGCCCAAGACGTCATAATACCTCAGGAGGAGCGAGAAGCTGCAGAAGCTAGATTTTCCCGAGACAAGCATTGCTATAACGCTTCAGCAAGGCGTCACAACGGGTTACAATTCTTTATAACGAGTGAGCAAAGTGTTATAACGAGTTCCTGAATATTTGGCCCACAAGTCAACTGCAGAATGGCAAAAGGGGAAGAATTCCAAGGCATTATAACGCTTTGCCCAAAGCGTTATACAGAAGCTGTAATGTTATGAAGCTTTTTCACTGATTCAAGAACTTAAGAAATGCTCAGCCTATATAAGAGATGCAGAAACGAATCAACAAATTATCAAAACATTCCTACAAGCTTCCCAACATCAATTAAGCACAGAAAAGAGCCTGATTGAAATTGCCTCCAACTACCTAACCTAGAGAGCAATTAGGATGGCTACTATTCTTTTATTGTCTATTCGAGAACAAAACCCTTAGCTAGTTTTAGCCTTTGATGCATCACATTTGTGTTGTCAAGTGGTGCATCACTGTCCTAGATTGTTTTGTCAATCGGACCTTTTTATCATGTATTGAGGTGTTGTTCCGTGCATCGGTCTATGAGAAGAAGATTGACTTACTTGTGTAGAAGAAGTCAAAGATCTACTCCGCACTTTGTAAAAGATACTCGTTTATAATGAAATCGGCCCGAAAAGAAGATTTTATTCTGGAAGACCCGTGGATGTAGGCCTAAGTTCTTCTGATAGGTTGAACTACGTTACATAGCGTGTTCACTTGTTCTCGATTGCTCTCTCTTCACTCTCCCTCTTTCTCTTTTTAATACTTTGCTCTTAATTTTTGTGATTTGCTCAATTAGTTCTTGAGATTGCTTGCTCTATTACTTGGCTAGGTGATTAAGGTCTAAAAGATTTAACTTGAATTTAAATCGCTTCCGCATATTGAATTGATCTTAGTCTTGTGCATTAAGCTCCAACCCATAGTTTTCTAACAGTATATTGGTCAAGGTCCACATGATAAGACCAGTCTTAGATTTATAAAAGAACAATATTCTAAAATTGAAAAGCATTCTAAGACAAATGATAAATCTACTCGAGCTAAGAATCACGCTTATAAGTATGATAAAAGATACAATAAGAAAATCAAGTTCACCGAACCTAATTCTAGAATGATGGTAAATAAATCTAGAGTTAGAAATGATTATAAGATTACCAACCAACATAGAGCTCAACCACCAAATCTTTATGTTAAGGATAAGTATGATAGATTTTATGAGGTACACAAGAACAAGAAACTTGGTAACAATTTTCAAAGAAAAGGTATGTAGATGCTTTTCAACCAAGACATAACCCTAGAAATGCAATAAATAATCATAAGAATTTTAGTAGCAATTTTCAAAGAAGGAGATTTAATGTGAACAATCAATGAATATTTTATCCAAGAAACATAAAGAATTTTCATGATAAATATAAACTAGTGATGAGTTATTGGAAACCAATTAACAACAACAATGATCATAGCAACATTAACTCTAAGACAACATTTTGCTCGTTTTGTTTGAGGTTTGGACATCATGATGTTTTTGTCATTTTAGGAAAGGAAAATTTATGGAACCACTTGCACTTCCTAGCAAAAGTGGTACAAATCCATTGTCTAGAGAGTCACTAGACTCTCCCAATTTGATTCTCATTTTGTATATTGGTTTAAGGGGGAGTCATGTAGCAAAATGTGTAATTCAATGCCTCGTTTTGATTGAATTATATATTTTGTGAACTTTAATTGATCTTTCTAGTCAAGTCACAACCTAATATGAACATTTGCATGAGCATAAACATCATATGATAGCTGAACCGAGTCCTATAAATATCAAAGATCAAATTTGGAGCATAGCAGCAAATTATAACTGAATTAATAGCAAAAATTGACCTTAGCATTACCAGACCCATTGCAACGGGTCAGGAAGCCGTTATAACGGTTAGGAACCCTTTATAATGAGTTAGCAGATCAAAAACTAGCCGTTGGAGCAATTAAAACTAACTGTTGGGAGTATAAATGCAGCTAGCGTTACAAAGAAGGAAGGAGACCCATTACAATAGCTGGAAACTCGTTGTAACGGATGGGAAACCCGTTGTAAGGGGTTCCCATAACGATTGGCTTCTGGAGGCTATATAAAACCCTTCTCTTCAACATTTTTTATTATCTTACAATTCAAATCAAATCTCTTACTTCCTCTATCAAGTTCTTGAGAAATTCTTACTCAACAAGAGCCTATAAATATCAAAGCTTCATTCTCATATTCAAAACTACACCTTCAGCAATATTTGCTTTTAATCTTCTAATGGCTTCACCAAACTCATCCTAGACCAATAAACCAATGACCAAAAATGAGTCTGAGTTTGATGAGATAGAAGTTAAACACGAGCAAGGAGAGAAATCTGAAGTTGATTCCAACCTCTTACCAATCATCATGAAAAGCATCCAACACCTCTCTCAACAAATATATCACATGTCCATAATAGCAATGCTTGATGACAAGGATGAAGTTAATCCCACAATTCCAACTCCTTGGAATTCTCAAACATATAAGAAGGATGAAGTTGAAGAATAAAGTAGTAAAGAAACAAAAATTAGGATAAAATTAGCTATGCTTCATTAAAATAATGTTTAGTTAGAATTTGTTAGTTCATGTCATTGCCAAGTAGAAAATTGATTATCATATCTTTTATGAATTTTTCTTATCAATGATATCATGGCTTTCATCTTTTGTTATGAATAAATTATACTAATCAATATATTGAGTTGAAATTGCCAATTTGATATTCTACTTGATAAATTGTCTCCCTTACTCTAAAGTGGAAAATCTTAATTGAACTTAATGAATTGTGCTATATTTGTAAATCTTAAATCATTAAGGGGGAGCAATATTGAACTTGACTTGTATGAATATATGTACTAAATTCAAGGATAGCTTGTTTGTTTGAGCCTTTTGCCATTATTTGCAAAAAGGAGGAGAAATACTATAATGTGCATCATTTGATATGGACATCTCATATGGTTTTGCTAATTGCCAAAATTGAGAGTTTGTTGGATTAAACTCATCTCTTGTTTGACAATTTACAAAACAAATCAGTACTAACCTCGCACATGAGTTTTGGTGAAGTTGCAAGTTAACACAGGTACACCATGATGTTGCACATGCTCAAACAATGCTCAAACATGTTTAAACGCAAGTCAAGACATGCTCAAGACATCAAGAAATGGCTTCGCAGTGCTCCACGGAGCACAACGTTATCATAATGCTTCACAACCCGTCACAACGGTCAGCAACCCGTCATGACGGGTGCCCAACTTGTCACAACCGGTCAGTGATAAAGTCAAATTATGCATGCATTTATCTAGAGTTAAGTGTGTTATTTAAGCCAAGTTCAGTATAATTTAGAGTTAAATAAACAAGTTTTATTACAAAAAGATTTCAAGTCACTACCTTTCAGTGTTTTAATGCAAAAACAAGTATTTGGACCAAAATGGACGCAATTGTATACTTTGGAATGAGTTAGGATTCACATTGGAGCAATTTAACCATATGCTAGATCAATTGTGGCCGCAAAAACCATCCTTGTGGCCGCAGTCAACCTCTACAGATCACACATAGCAATCCCAACTTGATTGCGGGCGCAACTGCGCAAGGTACATCCTTACGATCGCAATGCAAGTTGGCAGAGCACAACAGAGAGATGGAAGTTACCACCTCATACCCATTGTGGGCCCAAGCCCATTCATTGCGGCTGCAATTGAACGCGAAGAACCTGGCATGATGAGCAGAACTTCAACTTCAACTCTATTATGGCGGCAATAGTTATTATTGCGCCCACAAGACACTGCACAGAGGCACAAATTAGCAGTTACAGAAGTCTATTTTTAGAATTTTTGCTTTCTTATAAATACTTGTAATTTTAGGACATAAATATCACGAAATTCAACCAGTTAACAAAGGGTAAAACTTAGAATTTTCACAGAGAGAGAGAGAAGAAAAGGAAGAAGAGAAGATGGAGTTCAATCCTTGAAGCAAACTCGGTTGTATCTCTATTTCTCTTTGTTTTTCTTTGTCTCTCTATTATTTGATCATGTTTAGCCTCTTAGCCATGTCCGGTTAAGCTTGTATTATGGCCTTGTTAGGATGACTTGAAACTCTTGTTGAAATGCTTGTCTGAGTAATGAAATTTCTTGTTTGGTTCTATGAATTTCTTTTTATTTTAATTGTTGCAATCTTGATGAATTGTTATCTCAGGGTTTAGAATTAAACCTTGATCATAGAAAGTAAAGCGATTAATTGACTAAATAGTAAGAGGTGATGCTTATTGATTGCAGATTTTATCATTGTGACATGCTTGCTATTTGAATTGTTTGAATTTAAGATTGAATATTTGCAATAGAGATATTAGATGTTAGATATAGACCATAGGAAGTAGGGTAACCAACTAACTAAAGACCAAGAGGTGATGTTTGTTGATTACGGGCTTTACCTAAATATTCTAACGAATTGTATCAAGTACCGAAATGTGAAATATGATGACTTAGGAAATTAGGACGGTATGAACTAAATGGGTCTTGACTAGTTTAACCAAATACCGAAAGGTGAAGCCATAACTAGTGCAAACACAGTATCAAAATAGAAATATAACTTGGTACCAAAATCTGAAAATCGTACCATAACTAGTGCAAGTGGTACCACTTTAGTTTCAGATTTTAGTATTTCTAATTTAAGTTTCAGTTTTAACATTTTCTAACGTTATTTTTCTCGTATTTTGTAGGTTGAAAACTGGAAGGAGAATCATCAAACCCGGACGATACAAACTTGGTTGAATCAAATCTTGCACTTGAATCTTGTCGGTTAGAAATGTCTAACCTTGACGAGGCCGCACACATTGCAAATCTTGAGAGGGAGCTGAATCAAATGGTTGCCGAGGTGAAACGGTTGAGAGCGGTCGCTCTTAATCGTGAAGCCAATGTGGCGGAAGATGCAAACTGTCCCTTGAGGGAATTCACCGCACCAAAGGCCGAAGAGATTAGACTAGGATACACCGCTCCAATCATCAATGCGGAGGAATACCAAATTCCTCCCGCATAGGTGAATATGGTGCAACGTAACATATTCCATGGTCTACTACATGAGGACGCCACATAACATCTCACCAACTTTGAGGAGATTTGTAGCACAATTAAGGTATAAACTGTTACACCCGATGATTTAAAAGTTATGACCTTTACATTTTCTCTTGTAGGTAAGACAAAAAGTTGAATTAGTGGTCAACGTCCCAAAAACATGAATACTTGGCCTAAGGTCGCAAATATGTTCCTTAACAAGTTCTTTTCACCATCTAAGACCAACTCCTTGCGCACCAATTTCACAACTTTTGACAAAAGGCGGATGAGACAGTGAGCGAGGCTTGGGAGAGATTCCAAGAACTCCAAAGGTGTTGCCCACATCATGAGATTGAAATGTGAAATTTGCTTTAGATTTTCTACATTAGTCTATTGACACAAGACAAATGTATGCTTTTGTGGTCATGATCATGTATGGAAAGAAGTAAACTATATATTTTTTTACAAGAATATAGACATGACATAAAATGGAGTAATTCGATGTTTGCTTTTGCATAGCAATTGTTAAGCTCTTAAAGTATTAAACAATTACATAATAAAATTGACGCGATAGTAGTGTTCATTTGCCATTCCATGAGTTGCACGTTTCGATCATTTAGCGACCTTCTTGTTCGACATCTTTTTCATCGTCCCCCTCGGTTAGGAGAAGGTAAAGAAAAGTGAACATGTCGCTCTGAACGCATATGTATTTAGGTTCTGAAACACATACATTTAAGGATGGTGAGATTTTGTATCTTTTTCATCTTGTTCGACACCTTCTTGTTCAACATCTTTTGGTTGATATGGTAAGTTTTATGTTTCTAAGTTATTGTAGATTTATTATCATTTAGTGAGATTTTGTATAATTCCGCTGTTGTTGAATTAGGATGGTGTTTTATTGATTTGACAATTAGTGAATTTAGGATTGGTATTGGCATGATGATGATTATGATGCATGACAAATGTTTCAAATTTGATGGGAGTGAGGCACCTCCCAGAGTTGATGATGAACTTGACCTATCATTGTGTGATTATGAATTTATCGACATTTGAATATGAAAAGATGAATAAGTTTAGTTTACAAACTAAATTATCAGTGATAGTTCTGCCTTAATTATGCACCAACTTGGCTTGTCTCAAGACTAATTGCATCCTGCGAGTAGACTTTGACTTTTGGTTTGAATGGTCAGTGTCTTTGTTCTTTGATTACAGATTCTAATCATTTAGTGAGATTTTCGTGATTTCACTGTTTCTGATTTTGTGATATTTGAGGTATGAGATGACATTCGTGTTAGGATTTTTTATATGTGAATGGATCTTGTGTGATGATATCATCTTTTGTAGCTACGTTGGAACCTTGTTTATGCACGTGCATTATTGGTTAGGTTTCATGTTTCATTCTCCCTTTTGTGAAGCAAAAATCTTTATCACCTTAGAAATTGAGTGATTTGAATGATTTGTTGGTTGTTAAGGCTTAAATTTGTGCATCATGATCGATCATTAATGAATTGAGACAATCATCAAGAATTCGAGTTATGTTGTTTTGGCTTATGTGCTTTTTAGAGCTTGATATCATTTATGTTTGTGTTGTTTGGGTATTTTGATGTGATTGCTACCTCCATTCACTATGAATGAGTAATTTTGATACAGTCGGGTGTTTCGACGTGACATATTGATGCTCCATAGATTTCTGTTTGTGTTGTTTGTGAGTTTGATACATTTTCCATTAGTGTGGTTTTGGTGTACCTTCGTTGTCTTAGATATGATATATTGATGCTCTATAGATGTTGGAGATCTAAAGTGGTATCATTATTATCCCATATGTGAAATTTGTGTGCTTCATGAGATTTGAAACATTTGCCACATAATAGATCATTTGAATGCGAGTTGTGGATCATGAGACTTTGTTGTTGTCACTATAAGAGATTAGGCAATTTGAATTTCAATCTATTGTTCACCATTAGCTTATCAAATACCTACACGAGCTTTTGGCAACCATTTGAAAACTATGGAGTTATTCTTGGTTAAGTCACTTTTTGGATTGTGTTGAAGTATTGCTCATCTTGGTGCTGATTTAGTTGGTATTTGGTCTAGCAATGTTTGATTGGAGCAAAATTTTAACTAAGGTGAATTTGTCTGGGGTTGTGTTAATTATGATCCGATTGTTTGAGTTTTATTTTGTTTGTTCTAGTTTTATGTTAATTGTATCTTTATATTTTTTCTTTTATTTAGTTTAGTTTTATGCTTGATTTGTTTGGATGCAATTTGACTTAAGATGTAGATTGTTCACTACCACATAAAGAGGCTATTATAGCCCCCTTATTATAGCGGGCATTCATCAATACCGCTATAATAGCTCTAGAGTGGCATTCCTGCAATTATCTCTAAAGCTATTATAGCGGATGTCAGCAAAAGACCGCTATTACAGCTTTCGAAAAATATCTCCTGAGCTGTTATAGCGGATCCATATAAAAGGCCGTCATAATAGCGTCCTCTATTATAGTGGACTGCAACCCAAAACCGCTATAATATACTATTACAGCGGACTCTCTTTGTAGGCCGCTATAATATGTCCTGTTTTACAGCGGGTTGTGAATAAAGGCCACTATAATATGTTTTAGGTCTATTTTTCAGAGCTTGCCAATACCTTTCTTCCCCATTTCTTTAGCGCCCAATCTCTTTTCACAGCAACCATACACCACCAACCATTAATACTCCATTAAATACACATCTTCTAACCTTTAAAACTCAATTTTTTTTGCCTAACTTCAGTTGTAATAATGCTTGAAGCAATCGAGAGAGACGGAAGCACTTCACGTAGTGCGAGTTCGTTGGAGTTTTTGTTCAAATTTATTGAGGTTACTTTATTTTTTTATGTATTTCAATGTTTTAATTTATTCAAATGTATTAATATTAACTTAATTGCATTCATTGCATAAATTTTGTTAGGTATTGTCATATAGACCAAAATATCGGCAAATAAACTAATTTAGGTCGGTACCCGTTCGGGATTAATCCAATAGGGATTAATCCCGAATAGTCCCCGTTTGGGACTGCTCTTTGAACACTTTGTCTCATTTAGGATTAACGGACGTACGATAGTTGCAATCTAGTGTTTGCAGAGATTTCGATAAAGTATTTCCCCAATTGTTCCCACGAATACATGCGTACATGCAAATTTGCGTCGGCGTATTCAGGGAGCTAAGGGGAAATGTTGCCGAAATCTTCGCAAATACTAGATTGTAACTATCGTACGTTTGCTAATGAGACAAAGTGTTCAAAGAGTGGGTTAGGATGATTGGCCAGCCCCAAACCTTGTTTGAAGCTCTTAATACCCATATATATACCTTTTAATTAACATGATAATAATTTATTTTTCAGATGGATCGTCGTAGAATGTGGATGCATGGAGAAAAGAAAATAGCTGAATATTTGAGAGGAGTTGAAGAATTTATGAAATGTGCAGGGAAATATATGAAATTACAAGGTGAAAAGTCACTTCTATGTCCGTGTTCGAAATGCCAGAACATGGTTAGGCATAGAGATGTCGATGAAGTTGAACTGCATTTGATAAGGAATGGATTTATGAGATGCTACACCCGGTGGATATGGCATGTAGAGAACGTCGAAAGTTTGACAGAAGTAATAGGAACGAGTCGGTTTGAAAATGTTCAGGATGATAATGTTGAAAATGTATGGGAATGAATCAGGAGGTGATGAAAATGTAGAAATTATCGAATTAATAGACAATTCGCAATGTACAAACAATGTTGTCCAATTGGATGAAATAATGAGTGATGTTGAAAAATTGTGCTTACATTCCCGAAATTTTGGATAACTTGTTTCGCCACGAATCTAATATACCATTATTTTCTGACTGCACGAAATATTCGAAAATATCTGCTGTTTTCAAATTATATAACCTAAAAGCCAAGAATGGATGGAGTGACAAAAGTTTTACATCTTTACTCCAGCTTTTGGGAGACATGTTGCCAGAAAATAATGCGTTACCGAATTCAACTTACCATTCCAAAAAATTATTATGTCCTTTGAGTATGGAGGTTCAGAGAATTCATGCATGTCCGAATGACTGCATACTTTATAGAAAAGAGTATAACAACCTAGATAAATGTCCGACATGTAATGCATCACGATACAAATCAAGAGGCGATAATGAGAACGAGGATGGAAAAAAACCACCTGCGAAGGTGTTATGGTACTTACCGATAATACCAAGATTTCGACGTCTCTTCATGAATCCAAGAGACGCTAAATTATTATGGTGGCACTATGATTGTAGGAAATTGGATGGAAAACTACGACATCCAGCCGACTTTCCCGAATGGAGGAATATAGATAGAAAATTCAAAGATTTTGGGAGTGAGCCAAGAAATTTAAGATTGGGATTATGTACAGACGGAATGAACCCTTATGGCAACATGAGTAGTCGTCACAGTACATAGCCGGTGCTATTGTGTGTGTAAAACCTTCCTCTATGGCTCTGCATGAAAAGAAGATACATAATGATGCCATTGTTGATTTCGGGTCCCAAGCAGCCGGGGAATGATATAGACGTTTACTTGACACTATTGATAGATGACCTCCAAAAATTATGGAATGAAGGAGAGGAGGTGTACGATTCAGGTATGATATTCTTTTGTCTCTAATTAAATTGTAAACCAACAAATTATCAATATATTTATTCTAATATATCTTGATTTCTTATTTGTAGGCGCTACGACAGCGTAATAAACAAAATGCAGAAAAAATGATCTACCGCCACACTACTAGTTCGGGTGGTATTAAAAGCACAAGAAAAAATTGGAAACCCACTAATATTATCAGAATCGGAGATGGTATTAATTTTTTAAGTTTCTATATTAAAAGCACAAGAAAATAATATAAATGACTAAATTATGACTACTTAATGTTTCTATTTTTTCTTGTGCCAGGAGAGGAGTCAGAAGTGATCAGCCCCTCCATCGGTGATAGAAGTCTGGCATTCCTTCGATCTCATGCCAGACGAGTAAAGGACGGTGAATATGTCATTGTCAATGATGCGACGAGAGAGGTCGTCGCTAAGCATGTGGTACTATATTATTCTTCCACTTTTCTCAATTTATTATATTATCTAAATTATAAACTCATTGTTCTATACTTTTGTCAATTTTAGGTAGCAAAATCTACATAAGCCTCTCAAGGGGTGTTCCGAGAGCACCGACATCACGATGTACTTACAGCCGCTCTCGGGACCCAGGAGCATGGAGGTAGGGTGCGGGGCTACCCCAATACGGTCGGGCTCAAGGATGTGTACGGAAAAGGGCCAAGGATGAAGACTGCGCATGAGAGATGCGTCTCCAGAGATGAGGATGAAGACTGCGCATGAGAGATGCGTCTCCAGAGATGAGTATGAACATTTGCAGTCTCAATTCATGAGTATGCAGGAGTACATGCTCAAATCAAATAACATGAGTGCGATGTTGCACTTTGCTTCCCAACAGCCCAATATGCCTCCCCCCCAGTTGACGCAGACTAGCTATTCTTATTGGAGAGCCGAGGACATCCAGGTTAACTTTTTTCACAATGTTTTATATATTATATCTTATTGTTTGTGTTGAATTAGTAGTATTTGATTAATTCTTATAATTTTGCTTTTAGGTCGCCACACCGTGCAACTTGTATGATCCGGCAGATGCATGTATGACGTTGGTGGCACATGGGACAATACTGCCATATGACTCGAATGCTTCAACCATTCACAATGTGCCTATTCCTCCTGATACAGTTAGGGTGACGATAGATACAATCGTTACAGGTAATGAATTAAAGTACCATATATAGTGTCTTAATATTTTGGCTATTGAATGAACTAAAATAGTTACTTATTGTAGGTCAAGAACGAGTGAAAGTGTCTTATCCAATAAACGATTTGTATGACGTCGGTGACCTAGTCACTTATCTTGTATGTTGGCCTTCATATTTTGTGGAGTTGTGTCCTCAGCAGCAGGTATAATGAATCCACTATATTCTAATTTTATTATGCATTTAATTTGATTTTTGTACTCACATGATTTAGCGCAGGCTTGAGCACCCGAGAAGGAAAGAGAGAAGGCACCAAGTGCAAGTGCGAGCATTCAGTAGAGGCCTCACCTTCTTCCCGTTGAATTATTATCATTTCTTGACCCATCTAGCTTAAAGCTTTACAATACGGTATGAATTTGATTTATTTCTTGTAAAATGAATAAAAAATTCGATATTGTTGCAATTTCACAAAATCATATTTAATAGATGATGTCGCAACTGGAGGAACAAGTTATCTTCACAATTGGTGACAAATAATTGTTCGGCATAGATGATGTGCAATTGGTGGAACTTAGTGAGATAATGGATATTCTCAAGCCAGGTCAATGGCTAAGTGTCTCGCTTATTCAGATATGGTGCAAGTAAGAATATTTCAATTTAATTTATATGCAATTAGATTATAGTTAATACTTAGTACATATATAATTCCAATATGTATTTATACACACATATCTCTTTCACATTATCTCTGGAAATTTGAGTTGGACTCGAAGTTTCTCTTTCTTGATCCTGCCTCGTGTTCGGAAACAAGTGTAATTGAGAACTACGCCACCATAGTCAATTACATTAAGAACTTCTTCATTGCAATCGAGGACCCAAAATCCCTGATATTTTTGCCGTATATCGAACGGTTAGCATAATTACTTTTTGATAATTCAATCACTTCATATGAATTCATACTAACTTCATTAAATGTGAATTGTAGCAATAACTGGTATCTCTTGGTTATGCAAATCTCATCGGCAACGATTTATGAGATTGATTCGCAAAACAAAACATGCAACATGCTCGAAATTATTAGGGCATTGAATGCGTAAGTTTTATTTGCTATCATTTTTAACTCTTTTATTTTAATTATTCATTATATTTATTTGGACTTGTATACATTTGTACAGGTCGTTGCGGCAATATTTTCAATCAAAAGGTTCGAAACAAAATACTAAGTTCGAGATCAGAGTTGTAAAAGTAAGTATTCTATATTTCATCTCAAATTGGAGCTTATTTCCTTCGAAATGTAAGGTTTAGGAATTATGATTTAAGCATGTTAGGTTTAGGGTTTAGAGTCTAGGTTAGATTTAGGATTTAGAGTTTAAGATTTACAAGATTTATTGTTTAAGGTTAATCACTTAAGTTATCAGGTTTAGAATTTCTTATGTAAACACTAAACACAAAATTGTAAACTCTAAAATCGAAACTTTATCTCAACTTCTATAAATTTATCTCGCTATGATTTAGTAGGCATTCATCACTTACATATTTATTTTGTTTATTTCTAAAATTTGTAGAGTCCTCCGCAATCCAATGGCTGGATTTGCGGATATTATGTCATGCGAGCGATGTTTTACATTACGACGCGTTACAACGATGTCTCGAGTTTGAGATCGCTGAAGTTACAGGTGCGCAATTTATTCTTTAATGATTTATGTACATATTTGTATTTATATGTATGCATATGCAAAATCAATCATGATTGAATTTTATTTTAATGTGTTTTTTAGGTGCTCGAGTCATATCCTTTGTCATTGCCCGATAGCGAGATCGAGAAGGTAAAAGAAATGCTTTGCGATGATATTAGTTATTTCTTGTGAGGTGTTGTATGATACATATGTCTTATTTGATATTTTATTGTATTTATGTGATATTTGTATGTGACATTTGTTATATATGTGAGATTTTAGTTTGTTTATATATGTTGATATATATTGATATTTTATTTGTGTATTATGTGAAATTAATTGCGTATTGATGTGCTTGATTGATATATTGATACATTTGTATTGGTACCAATTGTATGACTAGTAATTGGGGGCTAGCCACAGAAAATCAGTTACATTTAAAAAAATTAATATATTAACATTGATTTTATAATAAACCCGCTATAAAAGCTCTTAATTGTTTAATATAATTTTCAAACTATTATAGCGGGTATTGTGCAAAGGCCGCTATAACTGTGCAGTATTATAGCGGATATTCCTTAATGGTCGCTATAATAGATACAAGCTATTATAGCGGCTTCTCACCAGCATCCGCTATAATAGGGGTCTATTATAGCGAGCTCTCCTAAAGGTCTGCTATAATAGCTTGTATCTATTATAGCAGATTCTTTATACCTATAGCACTCCTCTATTATATCGACAATCTGTCTGCTATAATAAATTTTAGAAAGCCGCTATAACAGCTCTTTTCTGTCGTACCGGTTATGTTGTGACTCAAATTGGTTTCGAGTCCAATGAACTAATATTTTGTTTTATTTTATATTTGTAGTCCAATGAAGTTTTCAAAGAATTATGTTTCCTCCATTTATTGCTCTCTTATAATATAATAATAATAATAAGTAAAATCCTAAATCTGTTAAGAGATGCCGGCTCATGACATCTCCAGCAACCGTACTTTCGATTTTATTCTAACAGCACCGTTAATTTGAGATCACTCAAATTTCAAATAACTCATTGAACGATGGAACTTAGATCAAATCTCATTATTTTGATTTAAAATTATCAAACTAATTTTCACAAAAAATATTACCAAAATAAATAATTGTCAAATGAAAACGATAAGTATTTTATAATTCTTTTGACGGATCTTTACACTTGCTGAGTTACATGGATAAATTCTTATTAACACCGGGTGCATACATTGCTATGAAGTCATGAAGATTTAGTTAGAATGTTAATTTTCAAGTTTAGCAGATTTTTTTGTGTCAAAATGATATTTTGTTTGGAAAGAATTTAATATTTTTATTTACAATAATAGTAGAGAATCTTATGCATATATAAAATGAGTAAGATTATAAAATTCTTTCGCTGAACATTCGCTTTGTTATACGTTATAAAATAATTTCGAATTTCTACATGATGAAATAGAAATACTGTCACAAAATTAACAGTAAAATTTCATCGTAAGATTGTGATAAAATTCAAAAATAAAAAATCAAATCTTGAATCATGACAACAACACAGGTCAGTGGAGCTCAGTTTAAAATCTATTCGTCACACACTACCTCCATGGATAAATTATTTCCGCACACTGCCACACTATCACTACACCAACTTGCGAATTGTTAATTTGGTACACTGACCGCTGCCACTGAGGCGCACAATTATAACAGTACAAGACAAGGCACCAACCAAATTCACTCTCTGTGTGTGCTGCGCTCTCGCTTCCCCGCTTCAGTCTCGTCTCGTCTCTCTCTCTCTACCACCGCGCGGCGCGCATGGCCTCCGCCGAATCGTCCCACTCCCTCGTTCTCGCCTGGTAAAATCTCCCCCCCCTTTCTATCTATCACACTTACACAGCCGCACTGTCTCTCCATCACTTTATTATAGCCACAGCTCTATTGCTGCTTCACTGAACTCTTTGTTAAATTTCGTTTTCTAGGGGTTCAGGGGAGGATGGGCAGTTGGGGATGGGGAATACGGAGGAGCTAGATTGGGCTTGTCCCATCAAATCCCTCGAAAAGTACAACGTCAAAGCTGTCGTAGCCGGCAGCCGCAACTCTCTCGCCATTTGTGAAGATGGCCGTGTATTTACTCTATCTCTTGATTTCAATCTTTATAAATTCATAAACTTTGAATTGTTATATACTTTCTGGCGTATTGATTTTGATGTGCAAGAAATTTGCAGTTGTTCACATGGGGGTGGAACCAGAGAGGCACGCTCGGGCATCCGCCGGAGAGTAAAACCGAGAGCAAGCCAGGACTTGTCAAGGCCCTTTCTGATGTTAAAATTGTTCAGGTAAAGTGATAAAAGTGCATAAATTCCTCCCAGATTGATTTCGTATGGGGGGTTTTCTGGAAGTTTCGTGTTTATTTCATTTGTTTCAGGCAGCAATTGGTGGATGGCATTGCCTCGCAGTGGATGATCAAGGCAGGGCTTATGCTTGGGGTAATCAAAGCTATGATATTTTTATAATTTACTTCCATGTTTAATTTTTCCACCCTTTCTACAACTGTATATTTGTAAATTTTGGAAATGCGCTGAAATAGGAAATTTTGATGCATTTAGTATCAAGGTTGACAGTCTGGGAAAAGAAAGATATTGGGATTTGGTTTTGTTTATTTTACAAATTATACTGCCATGAACATCTATATTTGAAAATGGCAGGTGGTAACGAGTATGGGCAGTGTGGAGAGGAGCCAGAAAGGAAAGAAGATGGAACAAAAGTTCTCAGGAGAGATATACCGATCCCTCAGCGGTGTGCACCAAAGCTATCTGTTCGCCAGGTTATTTGAGTACATGAACTTCATTAATTCACACACTGTAAACACTTTGAAACTTTTGGGTTTATTGGCTTAGATATATAGATTACTTTATGCTAACTACTGGCTGCAAATTGTAAATGCTTGATTCCCCACAGGCAGGGGCGGATTCAGGATTTCCGTCAGGAAGGGGCAAGATCTATTACTTTTTTTTCAGGGAGGGACAAAATGATGCACATTTTTTAATATACATGATTATTTTGCAAAAAAATTTAACAAATCGTACAAATACACAAGCTTATTTTGCAAAAAAATTCTAGGGTGGGGCGGCTGCCCCTCCCTGACCTCATATAGCTCCGCCTCTGCCCACAGGTGTGTGCCTTGTTACTTTATTCTAATTCCCATGGTCTTTATGGCAGCAGGTTCCTTGCTTTCAGGATTTGAATATCTGTTATTCCATCCTAATGCTTCCTAAAAGTAGTTGGCTAAAGTATTTGTTTGCCACTTTTTACTAGTGGACCTTTAACTGATGACTATACTTGCATTTTTTTTTTGGGTTCACTTGGATGACGTTTTCCTTATTTTGAATGGGGTCAATCTGTCACCAAAACCATTATTGTAGCAATTATGATTTCATACTTCATTACTGCTTTAGTACTGGAGCTGAGTGAATAAAATAAAGCAGTGCAGCACATTTCTTTTTGCAAATCTTGTGATCAACTCTGGCATATTCTTCTTCTTCTTTTTCGTTGTGTAAATTCAGGTAGCTGCTGGTGGGACCCATTCAGTAGTGTTGACACAAGATGGGCATGTATGGACCTGGGGGCAACCTTGGCCACCTGGAGACATGTAATTTCTTCTCTATAGAAAAAAAAAGACGAAGAATAACTAAAGCCCACATGCCATCAATCTCACGCTGAAATTGTACCACATTGCAGAACACAGATCTCTACACCAGTGCTGGTGCAAGGCCTCGAACGCGTGCAGGTGATAGCAGTTGGTGCTTTTCATAACTTGGCACTGCTAGAAGATGGTGTTTTATGGGCCTGGGGCAGCAATGAGTACGGCCAGCTGGGAACTGGTGACACCCAACCGAGATCGCAACCTATTCCTGTTCAAGGATTATCTGGTCTAACTCTAGTAAGTTCTGTCAAGTTTTATGTGACGCTATCCTGTTGATATACGGGCTGGTGCCACAATTTTTCAAATTTGACATTTTTACTTTTGTTTCCAGGTTGATATTGCAGCAGGAGGGTGGCATTCAACCACGCTGACAGAAGATGGTGAGGTGTGCATTATGTGTTTGTGACCTTTGTCTTTTCTTTCTTTTGTTTTCTTTTTCAAATTGCATTAACTGTTCAAGGTAAAAATATTTATCTGAGTTGCACTTTTGGAACGAAACAGATATTAGTGTTATTCTACAAGATTATAATGGAAATAAACAAATATTTGTTAGATGGGTGATGAAGATTGAGGATTAGATGATAGTTTTTATGATCTCGTTTAACTTTTTTTTTTAGCAAAATTATTCTCCATTGTCAAGTGATCAAGTCAACTTCTGTCCTGTTTATCTGCTCTCTTGAAATGTTCCATGCCCAAGTGTTTAAGTACCATAAAAGGCTGTGATAAAATGTAAATGGATCGCACCAGAAACCATTGCATATCACGAACTTGATGAATTTATCTCAAGTGTTAAAAGTTGCAATTTGTTCCATCGTTCAACCTTAGGTGTATGCATGGGGAAGAGGAGAGCATGGGCGACTTGGATTTGGAGATGATAAGAGCAGCAAAATGGTTCCACAAAAGGTTCAATTCTTGGCTGGTGAAGACATTGTTCAGGTAACGTAACTGTACATTAATAACCAATATACTAAGTGCATACTCTTGATCATGTTGGAGTTAGCTTAAAGTCGTATTCATTTTCTACTTCTGATTTTGATCCATCCTTTTGCATCTGGTAGGTTTCTTGTGGTGGCACTCATTCAGTTGCATTGACTCGAGGTGGACAAATGTTCTCTGTAAGCATTGACCCTCCTTCACCATGTAATCTAGTTACTATTTCAGATAGTATATATTGAGGAATATTCTTTTATCAAATTAATAGTATGGGAGAGGAGACCATGGCCGACTTGGCTACGGAAGGAAAGTTACCACTGGCCACCCGATGGAAGTACCCCTCGAGTTACCACCCCCGAAAGATAGTAGTTTGGATGGAAATTGGTGTGCTAAACTTGTTGCATGTGGTGGTCGCCACACTTTGGCCATTGCCACCTGGGTTGATGAGCCTGAACCGACATCATCGAGTTAAATCTGCAAAGTTATTTGGTTCTAAGCTATTATTTTTGTTTAGAGAATAAGCATCATACTTTGCTAAATGCAGAGGTTTGCTTTACAGATGAGTGTACTAAACTATGCGGCAGGCGGATTTGTTGAATTTAATTAAGTTTCTGTAAATTTTGTTATTTGTTTATTTTTTTTGTTTCACAAAATAGCACGAAATCAAGACCAATTTAGTTTTTCCTTATTTGGTTCATAAGATCAATTTAGTTTGTTTTCTTGATTAAGTTTAAAAAAATTCCCTTTTTTAGGAGATCACTTAATTGTTCTCTTTACAACAAAATTTTAATTTAAAATCTAATAGTATAGGCATGATATATATTATTCACTTTCTTTTTATTAAAAAATGATGGGATTTGATGTTCTTTTCACAAAACATAAAATAACCTGAAATCTTGGGCTTGAGCGACCAGAACCTGAAAGTCCCTCGATGCATAATCAAAGCATATTTAAATTGAATGATTTTAATTACTAGACATATTTAATAATGCACTTATGTATAATTTTCAATTTTCACATTTTATTGATTTTGTTCTACAATTTTTTGTTAGAGTTGTCAAGATAACAATGAATTCTGATTCTTTACCAATTTTAAATCTCATTGTTAGAATTTATTATTGGAGTTGTAAAAGCATTTACAAGTTGCAGCTGGCATAGAGTTAGCATCCTTTGGTCCTTCCTGTTGTGTTCGTTGTCCTAATCACTTTGTAGCAATTCCAAACGAGTATTGTGAAAATCTTCAAGTTGCTATCAATTTGTAGCATCTTTGGCGTATTGCTGTCAGTGAGTTTGGATAGGATTTCAGGTCTATTTTCTATGGCCATATATGATGTGTCATGTCATGAAGTGAATAATTTTTGTATTCTGGTTATATTGTTAGATTGTGGGCTTCTGGTGTTGTCATAAGACGTGGAGAATCAAATCAGATCTTTCTATTTTTATTTTTAATAATTGATTTATGAAATGTATATGCGTCGGGTTGTTGTCAAAGATGACAATTATAAAAAGTCACAAATCGAATGGAAGCAACATACATCCCGGTACAAAAATCGTGAGACGTGATGTTTTTATTTATTTATTTCTTTTTTTATTGTGCTGCTTGTATTATTAATTCTACTTTCTTGTAAGCACTCTTTGGAAAAAAATAATGCTCATGTGCTCATATTTTCTGTTCTGGATTGAACAGGTTTGATGATTTTGTAGTGTTTCGCATTATTTTTCTTCTTTTGCAATAGAGCTTTTTCGTTAATTTCGACGTCTATTACTTAAATAAATACGTCCTCAAAAATTTAAACTGGATTACTTAAAAAAAGTTGAACTCGCGACCAGATGTAGGGCTGTCAATATCCTTTTGTTTCGGACGTTCCGTTTCGTTCCGTCCAAAACGGAACGGAAATGGAAGAGATTTTTGTTTCGTTTAACTCAGTGGAACATAAACGGAAGTGAAATTCGTTCCATTTCAGTGCAATTTTTGCGGAAATCGCTGTTCCGTGCGAAACAGAATGAAAACGGAAGACTTTTTTTGTTACGTCAACGAAACGGAACGAAAACGGAACAACCTTGTTCCGCTGCCGTTTTGGACGTTTGACAGCCATAACCAGATGTATCACAATCTGTGGATTATCTTATTGTTACATCGCGGCGCATGTATGATATGTTCAACATGGTACAAAATTGCGCAAGAACTGAAAACCTAATTAAATTGGGCCGATTAGTGACCGCAATTTCCTTCGATTAATCGCGGAGTCCAAGTCCATTGAAGCCCAATGGGCTTGGGATATCGCGATAGAGAACCGACCAATCAGGTCCAGTATTTCTGCCACGTGTGCTTCCTCACTCAACAAGTGGACAACAGAGAAAGACAACTAGATCTAGATTGCGGATACTGGACTGGAGGGGCTCTGGAGCCTAGCAATTTCACTAAACAACCCTCCAAAAATAAAAAATAAAATAAAAACAAAAAGGAAAAACTTAGTCAAGCTACTGTAGGTCTGAAGCGAAACCAGTGGAGAGCATAGAAAGGATAGCGTTAGAGCAGCTTCCAAGTCAACAACCTAAGCGCCTCAAAAGCTGAGCTGAGATGGCGTTGATGGCGTGCACGGCGACGATCGGCGGCTTGCGCCTCTCCACGCCGCGCGCGTCTCTTCTCCCTCCTTCGCAAACCCGCTCTCTCTCCCCTTCTTGCGGATCTGGCACTGCTCTCTTCGCTTCCTCTCGCCTCTCAAGTAATTTTATTGAACTCTGTAAATTTCTATTCGAATCGATGATTGATGCTCAGTTTCCACTTTCGGTTGAAATTGTGATAAAGCAATCGAAACCCTTGTTTATTTTTTATGGTTAGCAGACTCTTGTTTATGGCCGTATATGAAATAGGAAGTATTGTTATAATTATCTCTTTTATTTTGCAATATTGGCATATAACTCTCTGTTAGTTATATGCTAAGAAACATCCCAATGAAATCCCTGTGCATTATCTAAGTTTGTTTTTATGTTGCATTTGACAGATTCTACAAGATTTCCTTCAGTCCAACTTAGGGCCACTTCATCATCTGAAGACACCTCAAGTTCTGTTCAAGGCGACGACGACGTCCTTGCGGATTTGAAACAGAAGGTATCTCAGCTTGTGATTTATTTTAAAGGGTTCATAAACTAGAGAATACATGTATTTACAGTGTCGTTAACTTGTTATGTTTATATCTACAGTGGGATGCTCTTGAGAACAAATCCACCGTTTTCCTATATGGAGGTGGCGCTCTTGTTGCTGTTTGGGTTTCTTCTGTTGTTGTCAGCGCCATCAACTCAGTTCCCTTGGTACTGATCCAATTATATTTCAGCAAGTAAATTATAGGTATGGCAATTTGAACTATACATACTTTTTTGTTTGTGCATTGATGTTTTTGTATTGTTGTTTCTACAGCTGCCAAAGATCATGGAATTGGTAGGCCTTGGATACACTGGTTGGTTTGTGTACCGTTATCTACTGTTCAAGGCAAGTGTGCTTGTTTTTAACCATTTGTAATGTCAGTAATCCTTTTTATACACTGAATTAGTGAATTTCTAATAATATGATCATTTTATTCCTTCTTTCTCAGGAAAGTAGAAAAGAACTAGCGAGTGATATTGAAGATTTGAAGCAAAAAATTACTGGAACGGAGTAATTGCAATTCTCAGAAATAAACAGAATTTCTCAATACTCTGTTGTATTTAGATGTTTCATGGTGTTTAACTTTATCTCTTCAATCTTTGTAAACACAAATTAACATTGTTCAATCTTGATTCCTCAGGGTTTGTTCTCTGTATGGCTGAACTTTTGTGTCTTTGAGTGCTTTGATAGTTTATGGTTATCTATTTATTTATTTGAAACGAGCAACAAAGTATGCATCCGGCTTGTATTAACAAAAGCTCAGATTTCAATCGGAGATTACAATATGAGTCCAATGCCAGCTACCTGGTATCCGGTACCACTTGTTGCTATCTTTCTGAGACACCCAAAAGAAGGAAATAAACAAGATGATTTATGGGTTATCTACTTGTCATGTTTTGGGTCTTGATACTGTTATTAACTTATTATGCAAGTGAATGAAGACAGCTGTATTAGTAAAAAGGAAAGGGTTAATTAAACAGAAACTCGGGGGGGGGGGGGGGGGGTTAGAGTTCGACCACACTACAGTAGAACACCTATTCAACTATGGTATAGGGACAGAGTTCAACCAGTACTGGCAGCAACTATGGGAAGAAGCAGAGAATTAATCACACAATACTCCAAGCAGGTATAAAAAAAAACACGAGGCATGCTATATGGAGTATGAAAGGAAAGGTGCTGTTGTAGAGTTTCCGAAGACAAAGAAACGCCACATGAAGAATTAGCCAAACGCAAGATGGGGAGTATAGAAAGAACATGGCACAACAATAATTGATCGACCATGCGACCTTCAGGGACGAGTACACTGAAGAACTTGAAACAAACATTGATCTATTCTAATCCTTTTATTCCCCTGTTGGTTACAAAAAAGCCATACACTGAGTACCTACGAGCTCCAATTTTCTGTTTTTCATGTAAATTTTGCTTTTCCAAATTTTATTAATGAAAAGGAGACCTACGAGCTCCAATTTTTTATAAAAAAAAGAAGAGAGATTAACGTACCACCAAAAATTTTACACTACAAATTCAGTTCATTTTGAAAACCAGCAAATCATTCAATGACTTTAAGAACCGTAGTTTAACTTTTGGGAACAGATACATAGATAGGTTAGCGCAATGATGTAGATTAATTATTTTATCGTAGTTTTTTTTATAATAAATAATGATTTAAATTAACGGTTTTATTATGCATCATTTTTGTATAATATGTAGTAATACATATTAATGATTTTTATGCATACTAGAACTGAAATTTGAGCTTTGCTCAACCTATTTAAAACTGATAATATATGCATACAATTTTATAAATTATTTTTATATTATTTTATATACATAAAATTTTATGAATTATATACATGTGATAAGAAATACATGCGAGATTTATAAATTATATACATGTGTTAAAAAGATAATTATATGAATTATATGAGTTATATACATGCGAGTTATATGAACAATATACTCGTGATATGAAAAATATATACATAATATGATTTATAGTATATGATGTGAAAATACTAATATGATTTACATATATGTTTTACAATATTAAATTTAATGAGATATAGAAAAATACATATAATATGAAATATTTTATATGTAGATAGTATGAAAATATATACATCTTGATATTTATACATTTAATAAGTGACTTTTGATATTCATACAATTAATAAAAAAACATAATTGATAAAACAATAAATATAACAATAAAGAGATAATTGATTCAAATATAACAATATGCCAAATAATTATCTGTTTAATCCATGTGGCGAATGCGACACAAATGAATTTAGCAAATTTCAAGCTTCTATAGGAAAATCTCAAGAAAAGTTGCACGTGTTATCCAACCAAACAATAAATAGTTCAGATCAAGGCGGTATAAATGATCCAGATTGAAGTGTCGGCGTGTCCTTGAAGCCGATACGTTGACACACATCCATCTTTATACTATTTTAGATTAATTACATCTGTTTAAAAATTACAATACATATAACCATTTTTTTTATAAAAAACTTCGTTTTAACTTGAAAAAAACTTCTGACGTTTAGTGATTTTTTTGTTTAAGTAGTTAAGAGCCATTAAGTTCGTAAAAGGACATTTAAATCGTTTTAACGAGAAAGTACTGAATTACAGTTAATAGTTTTAAAAGGTTTTTTAAAAGCTTGCGTATAACATCCTGCATAATAAAGTCATTAATCTACATCATTATGTTGGTATCAAACTATCAATGACGGTATGTCGGTATCAACTATATATAACATGTCCATAGCATTTTCCTTTTTTTATTGGGCATTTAATGGGTGACCAAATGTTTTTTCGCATTGCGCAATAACTGATGTCTTTTGTTTAATAACAGATAGCATTTATTTATACAATTTAGCTTTTGATCTGAAAGAAACTTTAAAGCCAGTTGTCATGGGCTTTGATTGCAAAATACACCCCTCTATAACTATAACACATCTGGTTCGTTAAAGTCTGATCAGACCGTTGTAACTTTATGGCAACTAGAGATGCAACAGCGCTTTGTGGTGTGTTCAAATTTACAATGTTAATTTTAAATTGAAAACAATTCAATATCATGTTAAAATTACGTAGGTCATGAAGTTGTAAACATTCTAAACTATTTAGTTTATACTAATTAAATTAATAAAATATGTTCGAAGATTTACTAATTTGATACTAGTATCCGGGCTTCAAAAATAGCTAAAGACATCCAAACAAAAATATTAAAATATTATTGCACATAAAAATATTTAAAAAAGAATTGTTTAACTTTGTAGCAAAATTTTGAAGGAAGGTGTCAGCGTTTTAAAATTCAAATCAATCTCATATATTCAAGAGCTTATTAAGTTATTCATATTATTATGTAGACAAAAAAAATCACAGCGTCACACAATAATTTTGTTGCTTGCTAAACAAAAAGGAATATCAACAAAAAACTTTATATTGTTAATCAGTCAATATAAAATCGCAATAATTATTTGATATCTTTTATGTTATCCACATAACTAACTTTATGTCAAATGAATACGTTTGTGCTATAAAAGTTCTTTTTTCTAAAAACTAACTAATTTCACACAGATAATTTGTATACATATTTTTTGATAATTAAATTATTGCCCATAATATGGTTATTGATCAATTGGCTCTTTTTAATAAATAATTGCAGCGGTCCGATCATAGTCACATGGATAACCACTTAAGCATCTCAATCTCTTAAACTCTAGAAATTTATAAATAATTGCGACATCAGTTTTAGAAATTTTATATTTCTTTAGTTCCTAAACCTTTCATCTCTAAAACTAAAAAGTTGGAGTTTTTTAATTGCCACATCAGCAAATATTACTAGTGCTGTAGGAGATCGATCAATTTTAGTCAATGATTAAGTCACGTCATAGTTTATAAACTCTAGAGCGAAGTTGCTAAATAAGAAACTCATCTATATTTCTAAAACTCATTTAGAAATTATCACGTCAAATTAGAAACTCAAAAAATTTCAGAGATGAAGATGATCTTAGATCACCTTTCAAAATCGACAAAAAGCAAACAACATTTACCCAATCACAAAGTTTTGTGCAAATATTTATGATGCTACAGCTTTGCAGAAAGTAACATCATGGACGACTGCAAAAATAAAAATATGACGATTTCCATGGTGACATGCATAAGGGGCGTGTGAAGAGGATACTCTTTTCTTTTTCCCCATGTTTTTCTGTGAACTGTACATCATAAATCATGCAACAAATCAAATTATGTACTTTTTATTTTACTTCATTGATCATATTTTACTCTAAACTCTAAATTCTTGTAGGAAAAAAAATGCTTTAATCATATCACAAAATAATAAGTACCGAAAAATAAAGTATACTACCATTCAATTTTACTTGGAACCAGGAGCAGATCTATGTGAGTCCAGGGCAGGGGAGGTAGTCGCATCTCCTGAAAAAAAATTCGCAAAATAATTTTTTATATTTGTACGATTTAATTTTTTTGTAAAATAATCATGTATATTTAAAAATATGCTTTATTTTACCTCTTCTAATTTTTTTTTATAAATCTTGCTTCCTCCCGATGAAAATTCTGAATCTGCCCCTAAACCAATTCACATAATCCAAAGGTTGAAAAACAACCGAGTTGATCGTTGGTGCATTGCCTTCGGTCTGTATCAGACTTCAAAGTTTATATATTGGCGTCATAGACTTTATTAGTAGCATATGCAAACTTCTATACCGAAACTTTTTTATTGTACTTATCTACTTATCAGCATAGTAACATATTATTTTCTTTTGTTCGTGAATAATTAAGATTTTTGTATAAGACATATATAATCATGAATCTTAAATAACACCAATGCATTAAATCTTCAGGAGTTATTCGCAAAAAATGTATTATGCATTATTTATTTATTTTTCTTCTAACATTTAATTACTTTGATATGTTATTTGTTAATACCTTTTTTCTCAAATTATATTTGCATTACATTCGAATCACTAAATTTAGATTCCACCGAATTTTTCCGACCCAATTATTTGTCAGTCAGTAAATGTTATACACGAAGCAACAACACACACACAGTCGACCACATGCACGAATTCAAGTAATCGTTCGACCTTTTTATTGCTACCTGACCGACAAGTTATATTTATGACTAGATGTGAAATATATAGCAAAAGCTACAATCATGGTCGCATTACTCATTTAATGCCAAATTAAGTCCTCTTGAACAACGAAATATTTAATTTAAAAAGGGTTCATTTCGAGATCTTCATGAATAATCGCCAACATGGCAACCTGTTCTATGAAAACGAAACCTAGCTTCACGAGAAAATACTCTTTTCCAGTGATAAATTTTGATCAAGCTAGCTTTCTTATTTCTTAACATTAAAAAAATATTTAGCCCTTTTATATACTTTTTTATATAGAAATTTTAATTCTTTAGTTTTAATATTTGTTATGATATTTAAATCCGCATCTCTTGTTTACATCATCTGTGATAATTCTGCTGTACAGTTTTATCCTAATTTCGATCTCAATACTCCTCAAGCTAAATCATGGCATTGTTCAATGCCATTGCCGTACAAAAATGCAATTAATTTGCAATTCAAGGGTTAACAATCCAAGGGTTCATAAAAGTTAAAGCTGAAAATCCAAACTCCCTCTCAAAATGGCATACTCGTCTGTCATCTTTAATCCTGTATTATCCTCAAATCAATGGGAAAATAAATATTCCAGGTCAATAGGTCATGGTAATAACTTCCAGCTGCCTGGATTTATTTCATTTTATATATATTTTTTCCAATACAAGCCGCCTAGATTAGAGGAGGCTTAACTAAAACGAAGGGTCTCAGATCACTCAAGTCCCAATTCACGGTCCAAATTAAAAAGCAAATGAGAGACTGGTGTTCTCCGTTTCTATTCTTGTCGTTATCCTGGCTGTCCCTATAACCGAGGTCCCACCACGTGTCGCGTTGTGATTGGCTGGGTAGGCTCTTATTTCGGGGGTGGTTTCCCTTTTCTTCCCCTTCAAATAAGAGGCGCCTCCCGATCAAATCAAAGCCATCGCAACTGAAAGAGTCGCAAAGAGACCCAAAGAGAAAAAAAAAAGGCTTTTCCGAGGTGATTTTTCTTTCTTTCTATTTGATTCCTTTATTTTCTCCTGGGTTTATTTGATCCGATGATAAACCGAGTTTGATCTACTGGTTAGGGTTCTTTCAGTCCAGATTTCGGCGATTCTTGCTAGGTTTTGAACTTTTTGCTAGATCGAAGAATAAAGCGCATTTAGATTTGCAGCGTTTTAGAGTCTGATTGATAAACTGATTTGTGGAACTTATACTTGAAAGATTTGCGTCGCTTAATGGCGTCACATTTAGCATGCTGAATACTTAAACGGGAGATTAGACTTCTCTAATGTTTAGGCTACATAAAGTTTATTTTGTAAATTCCTGCTCGTTTATGCCTAACTGATTTGGAATAACCTGAACACCAATCAAAAGCAACAACTTGTCATGGTTGCTCATACAAATTATACCTTCCACTGATCCTTTCCTGACAATATTTTTGCAGAGCACACAGAAAGCAAAAAACATGTGCTTGTTATTTCAAGGAAGTAATGATAGGGAATTTTATGTTCGATTTCCAATGTTCTAGATCAAAGATATTTGCTTTCCATATTTTGCACTGGTACCTTTGTGTGTTGATAATTCTCAGAGCCATATTTAGTTGCTATTAGCTAACAATTCCTCTTTTAATTGCATAGACTACACCAGAAAACATGACCGACGGATCTCGTGATGAGATTGTATACCTGGCCAAGCTTGCTGAGCAAGCTGAGCGGTATGAAGAGATGGTTGAGCAGATGGAGAAGGTTGTAAAGACAATCCAAGATGAGTTGACAGTTGAGGAGCGCAATCTCCTATCAGTGGCCTACAAGAATGTGATTGGTGCCCGCCGTGCCAGCTGGCGCATCATCTCCTCCATTGAGCAGAAGGAGGAGAGCCGGGGCAATGAGTCCCATGTGGCAGTCATCAAGGAGTACCGTGGGAAGATTGAGGCTGAGCTCAGCAAGATCTGTGATGGCATCTTGAAGCTTCTGGAATCTCACCTTGTGCCGTCAGCTGGCGGGGCTGAGTCGAAAGTGTTCTACCTCAAGATGAAGGGAGATTACTACAGGTAATTAGAAACTTCATGCCAGCATACACCGCGCATAAGCTGGTGATACCTAGATTCCAAAAATATGTATAGTTGAGAGATATAACATTTAAAGTACTGGGTGTGTTGAAACCTGGAAAACATTCTTCTTTTGCCTCAATTGCCGTGCCCTGGTATGTATCAGTTAAGTGGTAATACAGTGCAGTAAAGAGTTCAGTGTTTGGTAAAGGATGCCGTGTTTGTGGGTGGGAACTATATTGGGATTTTCCAAATTTTTTGCCACATTTTTTTCTTATTTTGTTTACATAATTCTTTAAATTATGTTTTCAGCTTTTAAATAAATAAGTACAATCCAAATTTGAAGGACCTAATTTATCAGTGGTGATGTAAGAAAATTTGATTTCAGTACAAACTCATTGAAACGAAAAACTGGCAGTTCGGTGCATTGCAATGTTTTCATTTTAACTTGGCATTTGGTTCAAATTTTACTTGGGTAAGCTAGCTTGTCCAAATTAATTACTCATCTATGCACCAATATTCTATATTTCCAACAGTGTACCCCATTTTGATGTTTGGCTTTTAGATGGGTTGAGTGGTGTAACAAATGTTATATTTTTTTCTTTTTCAAAATTCTTTTCAGAAATCTTAAATGTTTTTGACTTTTTGGGCTAATAGTTGAAATTTGCAGGTATCTTGCTGAGTTCAAGACTGGTGCAGAGAGGAAGGAGGCTGCTGAGAACACAATGGCAGCATACAAGTCTGCTCAGGTTAGTTATCTGTTGAAACTTAAAAGTGTATTCAATTAACCAGGAATAACGTTGTCTTATATGTTTCTTGAAAAATTTTATGAAGTGCTTTGGGAGATTTGTGGTATATCCTATGCAATTCTATACTCTATAAAACGAGGATACAATCATGAAACTCCATTTTTCCTTTTATGTTATTGAAACAAGAACATCAAATTATCCTCCAAAAAGCTAATCTATGGAGGAGAACGAGTGAGGAATGATGCACTTTGGGTAGATACTGAAGAAAATGGTTAAAAGTTTGTTGGGTATAGAAGAATTTCTGTTTTTTCTGACGGTTATAATTGATTATTTTTATTTTATGGGGTTAATTCAAATTATGCTAGACTGAGTGTGATATTGTTCTATTATTTTTTCAGGAAATTGCATTTACTGAGCTGGCACCGACTCACCCGATCAGGCTTGGTCTAGCACTGAACTTCTCAGTGTTCTACTATGAGATCCTCAACTCACCTGATCGTGCTTGCAATCTTGCCAAGCAGGTTTGTCTTTTTGTTATTAGATTCTGCTATGTATTGTACTAAGCGGCAGTTACAATTCATCTTCTTTCAAAAGTTAGTACCTGCCTAATGAAACCTGAAGCATCTTTTTGTTTGTTGTTCTTTCCTCTAGTGTCATGTCACAATATCATCTCCTTAGCAGATTAACTATTCCTATGCTATCCTTGAAAGGGCAAATGCCAGAAATATGTTTTAAAGTTTAAACGGTGAATATCAACCTAGGGGGTTCCAAAATATGTCAGCTGGTCTTGTAGCTGCTGTGAGATTCAGCATGGATCTGTTACTTTGTGACTTGCTTGCATCTGACTGTCTTACCTTTATGTACCAGTACTTTATTATTATACCTGACCAGCTATTTGTCAAAATCTCGTTCAAAAGTACTGTGTTGAAGCAAAGAACATTACACTTATCTGCCAAAGGTTGGCTGCCAAGGATTTTTTTTTCTAATAATGAATTGAATTCAAATTATTCATATTCTTCTTTTGCATTAACTCTGCCTATGTAGTATTTTTATATAGTCTTGTCCTAAGCCAGGAAAAAGGGTAATGATAGGCTTGGTCTCTAGTCTAACCCAACTTGTTTGGGACTTACGGCATTGTTGTTGTTGTTGTATATTTATCTTTCTTGTTGTACTTTGTAGGCATTTGATGAGGCAATCTCAGAATTGGACTCCTTAGGTGAGGAGTCCTACAAGGACAGCACATTGATCATGCAGCTGCTCCGTGACAACTTGACCCTGTGGACCTCTGACATCACTGTACTGTTCTTTTCCTTATTTATTTGCTTTATTACAGTTATCGTCTGAATCTTAGTTCACTTTAATGCAACTTTATTATCATACTTTTCATGACAGGAGGATGCTGGAGATGAGGTCAAGGAAGCTGCCAAGCAGCCTAGCGAAGAGAAGTGACTTTCATGAGTTCATCTATGGTTGAACTTAGCAATTAGAAGTTCCTGAAACTTTTCTATTTTTCTTTTTATCTAACCACAGCAGAAACCGAGCTGGATGTGATTTGCTTTTGTCGTAGCTATGTCTTTGTTGGTCCATGAATTAGTTTTTCTTGTTGGTCGATTTGAAACTATTATGAGATTTATCTCTGGTCTAGTAATACTGTAATAGTAGTGGTGGTAGTATGTTTGTGCCGATATCGCGGTGTTACCTCATGGAGTTGTACATCGTCAGTTATTTCTTCAATTCTACCTGGGTTTACTTCACATAGCCTACTGGTCTTGGGCTCAATTAATGGAAGATAGAAAGTATCGTTCAAATATTCAATTAATAAGGACATTGTGTTCTTGTTAAGCCTCGTGATTTTCCTTGCGAGCATTCGGATCTTCCTGTGTTTGTATTCGTATACATATATATTTTTTAAAGTCTGTTAACTTCGTGAAAGTTTTTCCATCGATCAGATACTGTGATTTTAATTGGCTGAAATTCATGTCATTTTTATTACTAAATGATGATTGATTTGCTCATTGCATTGGTGATAGTGGTTTGCTTCCAAGATGTCTGACTAAATTAACGGTTTGATTGGGAGCATTAAACAAATTCAGGAAATATGGTTACTGACTATTACCACTGGCACTGTTGTTTACCTAGAGGCTACCTAGAGGCTAGAGCACATGATTTTGAACCAACTGGGCTTCATTGATTTGGTATTGCTGTTTTCAAGCAAGCACGATCCTAATTGCTTGCTCTACCACCACTGTCACCTCAATTCAATCGTCTCTTTGGAACCGCTAGTATTTCAAACAACATTTTAAGTAATACCAATATTATATCTATAGAACAACATTTTTAAGTAATATCATAATTACATCTATAGTATTTGTTTTTAGTTCTCCAAATAATTTTAGAATTTGACGCACCGCACAAGAATGTTTTTATTCCATATTATTTTCTTTTTACAAGAGATGATCACGACCGCTCGAATTTAATTAAATTTAACTTTGATTATACTCTTCAATCAAAAAAAAAAAAACTTTGATTATACTGTAACCACCGAATTTCGATTTCCCGTCTCTCACACGAATAAAGTTGCTCTTGTGTTTGTGTTGGTATAAGAGAACTTGTAGAATGCAGAAGCGTATTGTCAATAACAATACAATTATTATCAGTTATAAAATCTTTTATTTTTGGGACCTCTATTGCCCTTGAAATGTGTTTTCTTTCTTTCATTTCTCTCTCTCTCTCTCTCTTTTCATCTCTCCTTCAAGAAAAAAAGAAAAAAAATGTGTTTTCTTTTTTGGGACCTCTATTTGCCCATATGTTGGAATAAATTCCAACAAGAAAAAAATAATGAACATAAAAAAATCATGTTGTGTAAAAGCAATCACCACATTAAAAGATGAATAGTTTGCAAATAAAAAAAAGATGATAAAAAATATAAACACCGACTTTGAAATTGTAAACCCGAATGTAAATATATACAACAACTTGAACTATAAAAACAAAAACAAAATATATACACAATGTCATAAATGTACAACTATGCAAAGTTATAAACACAATTAAATTATAAACATCAAAGTTAACGATATAAACATTCAATTCTTAGGCTCTTGTCACTGGACTTTTTCAGTGTAAAACACGTGAGTAGGACGGATTGTGCTCATAAAAATGCAAATGATTCAATCTTTCTATTTTGACTGGTGTTGACTCTTCGATTTTTTTTTCATTTTTAAATTAGAAAAAGAGACAAATCCTACTGATCTGTAGTTATTCCGAAGTACATGTATATATTTTTTGCAATTATTTTTTACAAAAAAAACATAATTACAAAGGCATAAGCTGGAAAAAAGTTTCAGGGCGGAGTATAATTATGTAATATTTTATTTTCTAAAAATAAGTATATTTTTGTAATTTAAAAAAAAAAATTGTATGAAAACAGGAGCATATAGATTTTTTTCCTTGGGGGTGACAGGAGAGGAAACGATATCCTCTGGACTCATTTTTTATGGATGTTCTCTGCACTCGTTTAATCTGCACCATTGGATTAAATTTGAACGGATCTGATTTTATAATACAAAAGTCATGTAGATTATATTATTGACGGTCAACCATCCATATCTAATCGGACGATTCAAATTAACGAGTGTAGAGAACACTCATAAAAATGGGTTCAAAGAATACGGTTCCAACAGGAAAGACAATATATAGTGAAACAAAACAAAGAGTTAAGAAGCATCTTATATATTTTCTAGTAGTTTGATGTTATTATCTATTGTTTATCAAAGTTATACAAATGTGAAAACAACTAGGTTTTTGCTAACATAAATTACTTAAAACATAACTAGAACATAACTTCTAGTCATGTATGGCGACTTAAAGGCTAAAGCCATGCTCTCAGATCAGAGTCCATTCTTTTCTGAATGAGCAACTGTTCATTTTTTCATTTATTAACTGAAATTGTTCACAGTTCATACATCATAATTAATTGTCAATTATAAAATTTAATTACTTTATATACAATTTATCATACTAAACAGTTAACAATTATGCATTTTGATTGATAAACTTTAACAATTGTGTATTGTAATTGATAAGCTATCAATTTTAGTTGACAAATGCAGAAAATAAATAACCATCCACTCGCAATCGAATGGACACTAAAAGCATTCCATTTTTGAATTGTTATTTACAAATAAGAGCATTTCTATTTTTGAAACTCTTAAAGTTTCTAATTTGATATGACAGTTTTTTAATGAGTTTCAGAGATGTAGATCAGTTTCTTATTTAGAAATTTTGCTCTAGAGTTTATAAACTCTCACCTAGTTTAATCATTGACTAAAATTGATCGGTCTTCCATATCACTGATAGTATTTGTTAATATGACAATTAAGAAACTCTAAATTCTTAATTTCAAGAATGAAGGGTTTAGAAACCAAAAAAATATTAAAATTTTAAAATTAATGTAATAATTATTTAGAAATTTCAAAAATGAAAATGCTCTAAGATCGTGAGAAGAAAGAAATTGACGAAAGAAAAAAAAATTAGCAGTTTAAATTAAAAGATAAAAATTCAATCTTACAGAATTATTTTCCCTCTTCTCTCTTTGTGAATTGTAAGTATTGGAGCAACTCAAATAAATTGAGCTGGTTATGTCCCTCTAGTTTTTTTTTTTTTTTTTTTTTTTCTGTTTGTCTAATCTTCAAAGATAAGAGTAGCGACTTAAAAAATCGGATTCAGTGCCACGCAACATAGCGTTGGATGCAACGGAAGTCGTTAGATTCGTGCTGTATATTTTTTAATTCATGCTTTTTAATAATCTTAACTTTCTTCTTCACGCATCAGCGAATCGAATCACAGGCATTAATCGAATCACAGCCTCACAGTATAGTGCTGCACGCCACTTGAATCGTTCGATCGTTACATTATCTTTTTCAACATTTACAAATCACAATTTCTGCAATTTTATCTTTAATCGATCAATCATCCGTTGCGCTGCACCGTGTCGTGTCGCGCGATAGAACGTCAAGGACACATCAGAAATGAAATCGGCGGCACGTGTGTTTTGTTTTAACATAAAATCGGCACATATTGATCTACAAAACCTCCTGCCTTAAAGTATCTGATTTCTTTCCTAACACGGTTCACACCAATTGAGCCTCTGTGCAGTATTTCTCTTTCCTCTTCGTCCTTTTCGTTTCCCAGAAGAGAAACTCTTTGTCTTCCAACTGATCGGAGAGAAGAGGAAAAAGGCGAAACAGGAAATGGCTTTGGTGTTGGCGACACCGCATCCAGATCTCGACATACACGCACTGTTTTCTTACTACAACTCAATCTACTTCGACGACACTCTTTCATCTTGCTTTGTTGAATGGAGCTCTCCTCGCTTGACCAGGTTTTTACTTTTCTCAGTTTCTCTTTGCTTCATTTTAGTCAGTGCTTAGTCTTCACTCGATAGAATGTTGAAATACTGAGCATAGGGAGCATAGCGAGAAAACGATGTAATCTACCGTGTCTGGAGTGCACATGTTGTTGTTTGTTCGTAGAATCGTAGTTTGATTTCGTTTTAAGTCCGATTATTTGTCGTTGTTGCTATACTCTGTAGATTTGGCTTCTTTGTTAAAGAATCTCATGTTTTGTTAGTGTTAGTCGCATTTTTCTCTGTTCTTGTTTGCTTCTTAGGTAGAGTTGGCAGACACTTTCTAAAAATGGAACCGGTTTTTGGGGGAATAATCATGCACTCAAAAATCCCCTCCTTCCACTAGGTTTTCTAAATTTTAGCAGGAACTAAATCTAACAAATCTTTTCCGTTTCATTTTTCAAATCAGTATATACCTTAGTGGATTACGACTTACGAGTGCACGGTTGTGCCATTGCCCACTTGTTCTTATGTTTCATATTTCAGTAATAATAATTTATTATTACACCTTTATGAAATGAAGTATTAAATTGCTCTCGGTAAAACAGGAAAAAAAAAACTTAGTAAGCTTCCGAAATAACATCCATGTAAAAGTGTGCACAAGTCAGCTTGCAAACTTGAGCTGAATCTGCACTTGGTCCTTTTCCCCATATATAAATCAAGTGCAATAGTTAAGCTTCTTAAGATCAAAGGAATCTTTTAACCCAACAAAGCAGGAAAAAAATAACTAATTTTCATATTTCACAGTTGCCTTGCCACTCGCAATTATCTGAAGGGGTCTTGTCAAATTACACTTTCCAAGCCATTACTGCAGTGTCTCTCGACCGATCACGTGAAGAACATATTGCTTCATGAAATGATCCACGCCTACTTGTTTGTTACCAAAAACAAACGCGGTCATCGGTAACTTATCCTTAAATATTCACAATTTGCGAAACATTCCTATGCTTAAGTCCTGGACTTAAATTAAAAGTAAAACTTTATTTCTCTCTTGTTCAGTTGCCTTATAATGGAAAAGCTGATTATGAATTCTATAAACTTTTATTTTCCTAACACATGCAGTTCTCATGGACCTGATTTCCAGCACATTATGGAATCTATAAACTTCAGTACTAAAGCTGATAACCAGGTTTATTCAATTGTACATTTGTGGAAATTTACTTTATGTGGTAAATTATGTTGATTGTTTGTTTACTTGTTTCTTCTATCAACAGTAGCATTTCAAGGAAAAAGTAAATCCATTGAAAATATAGGTTTCACATTGATGTCCTGTAGTTACTCTGCACTTATTATTGGTTAGGATGGGTTCTTCAACTGTTTTAATTAGTTCTTTTTGAATCTCAAAAGTCCGTAGGCACTGTTCTAATTAGTTACTTTCATTCAACGTGCTGAGCAGAGTCTTTATAATGTCTCGTGAAATACAATGCGAGTCGATGCAACAAATATCTTTTGTTATATGGTGGTACAATTGCATATTTTATTAATAAATATTTTTATTATTCTGTATTAATAGAGGCCGTCATATGGTTACAAAATCACGCTATTACATGACTTCCATGATGAGGATGTAGTGGATGATGATATTGCTTATGTCTGGATGGTATCTGCAGCTTTCCAATTATATATCCCTTCTTTCTAAACAGTTATATTGTCTGCTAATCCTTCGTGCAATATTCGATTTCAGTGTAAGAAATGCGGCAATACAATCAAGAGAGCAACGGCTACACAGCCTTCACATGCTGATTGCATTATTCAGGCACATCACAGCAGGAAGACTTGTGGCCTAGCTGACTGCCGTTGGCACAGGTAAATCATGTGGGCCCAAAAGAGGTGGTTACACGCATATGTATGTATCATCTAGTGACCGTATTGATTTGTTATTTTTTACTATTTTTGAAGACACAAGGTGGAGTGTGGTGGCATTTATACAAAAATACAAAAGCCTGAAGAGCATCATGATAAAAAGAAGGCTGTTCCAAAAGGTACAATTTTACTTATTAGAGGCAGTTCCAGTGCAAGTACATGTCCAGATAATTGGTCAGTTTTTGGATCTTCTTGTCCATTGTTTTACTTAAAATTTCTGGTCTGTACTAGCAAAGAATTTACTTTATCCGATTTCAATTATCTCACAAGCATACAATGGCCAACCAAACAGGCTCAAGGCTTCTTGATGAGGGATCTCATGAAAATGTTATACCAGAACCAGAGAATGGCAAATCTGTTACGACATTGAGTAAAGAGGGGCTCTTCCCCAGCTCTGCCAAGGCTAATTTAAGTGCAACCTCACACTTTATTACTTATCGAAGGAATTTGAGAGGAACTAGTAGAAGCATGCTTTCCCCTAGTGGTATCAATATCAAAACTGATCTACAAGGTGAAGATGTTTCTTTATCAATTTTGTTTTGTAGGCTGATGTCAGACCATCAAATGTGGTCTTAATGTTTACAAATTACTAATACTACCTGCTTCGGTAGGTGTCTGTTGCATTTCTTTGTTCATTAGCTTTTAATTAGCATTCTCTTAATAAGAAGTTACTTTTTGCTATGTCTACCAAATAAATGACAGCAATAAATTTCTGAACTTCATAGCAGTAGAATGTCAACTGTCCAGTAGTACTTGAAGGTTTGTTAAATGATAACTGAGAGATTGATTTAGAACTTCTTTAACGCCAAGCATTCTCCATTTCATAAGCAAATATAACTCTGCCACATTTCAGGGCAGCTCATTGATCAGAAATCTCCTGAAGCGAATATGCCAGACAAGAAGGGCAAATCTGCCAGGGAGCTTAACAAAGAAACTATGAGGTTCTTACCATCCTCGGACAATTCCCACAAAATCTCGAAGTCCAGAACTTCAAATAATGAGGACCCTCAAGCAAAGCAAGAGCACTTTTCGCCAAATGCTGCAGAACCTTTTAGAACTAGGAAACTCGGAGTCCAAATTGACAAAAAATCAGACTCGACAGGCGAGACTTCTATTATTTAATTTAATTTTATCCTGGAAGTTGTTAAATGCAAATATTATTCACTAATTATTTGACTTGAGTGCCTTATTTTTAGGATCCCCCATTGGAAGTTTTGTTGAAAGTTTCATTTAGGGCCATAAAAAAGTAATGATTATGAACAAATAGGACCACCTGTTAGTACCGTCCACACAAATTGATATTCTGACAATTCAGGTCACTCAAGCCAAATTCTGAAAAGACGATCAGAAGAAAATACATCAGAGAAGGGAAAATCTCCTAAAGAAAGGACGATTATAGAGAAGGCTGTCTTGAGTCAAGCTGGATCACGTGCTCGTCCATATTCTGCAAAGGCGTCCCCCAAAGAAAAGCTGCATCGATCTACTTCAGATAGAGAAGTAGAATTTAAGAAAATTAAAAGTAGTTGGCCAGAAATGGAAAAAGGTGAACAGAGAATTTCATTTGTCTTAGCTGTGAAAATTGTTTGGTTTCCCAGTATAATTCTCAGTTGGCTGAATCATTCTGGCTGAAGGGGAGCCTTAGCGCAGCGTAAAGCTGTCGCCTTGTGACCAGAGGTCACGTGTTCGAGTCGTGGAAACAGTCTCTTGCAGAAATGCAGGAAAAGACTGCGTACAAAGACCTCAAAGTGGTCCAATCCTTCTCCGGGCCCTGCGCAAGCCGGAGCTACGTGCACCGGGCTGACCTTTCATTGCTTTTTCTCAACTTTATTTTAAATTTAGTGACATATGATTTCTTCATGACTATTCAGCTTCTGAAAAGTCAAAGGCATTAGAGAAGAAGGTTAAAACCGAAGTACGAACTACCAGAAAGAGTCCAAGGTTTTTTCCTTTGCAGGACCGTCCAAGCACCTCTTCAATGAAGGTGGCCCCAATTAGGAAGCCAGAGTTGTCTTCACCAAATATGTTTGAATCTTGTAGAAAAAGAAAGCGTATCGGAAAGGAATTTATTTCCCAAGGTGAATATTTTATTTAATACTTATATTTAACTTTATTGATGGTTTCATGTAGTTCGCACAATTTGCCAATTCCATGATTGCAAAATAATTGGCTCCCTTCACTCAACAAAAAGAAAAAGACAGGAAAAAGCAGTACAACAGCCTCTACAACCTTTTGACGTTCTTGTTTTAAATTAATTACTTTAAACATCTTCATCTTTATCCTCATCTCTTTTGTTCAGAATACAAGGTGGTCAGTAAATGGTTGGATTATTATGAGGATGAATCAACAGATGAAGAAATTGAACCCCTGGTGAACAGGAAAATCATCAGATCTAGGAGGATGAAGATTTTGAGGGAATCCATCCAGAGAAAGAAGGAAGAAAAAGAGAGGAAGCTCAAGGAAGAAACGGGGATAAAGCTGTTGTGTTTGAATATACTTGACATCTCTGATGATGACAACTCCAGTTAGAACAATGTTAACTATTAGCTTCCTCTTTTGTGTTTATGCTGAAGTAAGGTTTTGGTGTGTTGGATCAGGGACTATTTTTGGTGGTGAAGATAACAAAAATAGCGATATAATATAGCTAGCATGCTGCATTTGAATAGGATACACGGGAGATAGATAAATTTAGGAGAACTTTATTTTGGTTATCTTTGATCAAGCGGATCGTATTGTTTGTTTCATGAAATGGTTAAATTGCCACAAGAGTTGGGTACTCAATTCGATTTTCTTTTTCCTTTTTTTCTATTTGGAAATGTGGCTCTTTAGAACAAAAGAAAGATCTGATACATGGAACAATGGGATTGTGTTAGTAAGGCACATAACTCACACGAACTGATTTAATTTCCCTAAAAATAACTAACAGTTTAGTCATTCAGTGGCTGTCTGGGATGGTTCAACACCCCCTCTCTCGAAACAAAATCCTCTGCGGAATTTTTGTTCAGTAGAGGAGAGCTTTTATCTGAATCGTTGAATTAAAAATTAATGATTCTGATTAAAAATACCAAAAATATCTCCTGAATTATATAATTAATGGTGAAACGTTGATCTTCAATCCAACGATTCAGATTAGAAATTCTCCACCTATACGTGGAATAATACGGGTACTCTCCTCTCTGGCTGGTTCAAGATTTGTTGGGCCTGTTTACAGTACTGACTTCCAAGTTACAAAGCCCTAATAACTATGACAATCAAATCATTGCAGACTCAGATATTGCATGCTACAAGAACCCTGTCTATACCATCTTCTTTTGCTTACATTTGTTAGATAGAGTGTACAGTGTTCCTACCGTTTGAGACAAATTTTGGCATAAAAAAAATTATATTCATGTTACTTCATCAGCAAAAGACGTCGTATTTGTTTGTTATGCAAGTGTGTGGCTGCAACTTCTATAACTTTAAAATCCGACAATCTCAAAACTACCACTGAAAAACACAGCCAGTATACTTCTTGGAATTAGCCGTGTTTATCTAGTCGAGTTAAGCTCGAGTCAATTTTTGTTCGAATTCAAGTCTAGAATATTCGAGTCGAGTCGACTTAAGTAATCAAGTCTAATCTGAACTGAATAAGCAACTCAAACTCAACTCGGTGTTACTCGAGTCAACTCATAACTCGCTCGCATATCAAGTTTGAATACTTGAATTGGGTATTTGAATGTCTGGGTGACTGAATCTAAGTATGCATAGTTGATCTGATTCAGACTGGATTATATAAATATTAGTTGAACTGAGTAATATAAATATTAGATGAACTGACTCAAAACAAGTCCATATATAATTATACATTTTGTTGAACTGGACCATATTAGTTGAATTGACTCAGGATATAAACTCTTATACATGAGCGAGTTTCGAGTTGTCGAGCGAGCGACACCCAACTCGAGATCAACTCGAGTTATTATTCGAGTTAGTCTGCTCGAGCTATATATTACTCGAGTTTAATCTGATTGAATTTAACGAATTGCTATTTGAGCAAATTTCGAGCGAATTGTGAGTTATTTACCCAACCATAGGAATCTATTTTTCCCAACCTACCCACCAGTTACGGATGTATAACATTAACAACGACCTCGGTGGATGTATAACATTAACAACGACCACAAAACCGAGGTGTTTCATGTTTCATTTCGTCAGCAAAAAACAATTTTTATGACCTCGATGGATGTATAACATTAACAACGACCACAAAACCGAGGTGTTTCATGTTTCATTTCGTCAACAAAAAACAATTTTTATTTCATTAACCATTTCGTTTTCGATAATTTCGTTTCGTTTATTGTTTCGTTTGTCACAAAACAAACGAAATATGAAATTTTATAATATTTTGTACTATTTTATAAACGAAATGAAAATTTTCTTTTCGTTGACCGTTTCGTTCTCGTTCATACCGTCTCGTTTCGTGATGAAAGAGAAAAATCCCTTCCGTTTCTATTTTGTATCACAAAACGAAATGGAAAACTGTCGAAACAAGATACGTTTTCACCCCTACCACCAGTAACTACGTCATTTCAGTTCAAAATATATTTTTCCCTAGGAAACAGCAGAACCAATTCGAAATATTTTTTCCCAAAGACAACTTTTTTTTCCCCTTTCCCACTTCCCTTCCCGAGAGCATGTTCAGGAAGTCTATTACGATCAAATGTCAAACCATATTTAGCAAAAAAGAACTTGTATATTAATAAATCAGCAACGCAGCTCTGACGGACATCTTCTAATGCATATATATTTGCTAATGTCAAATAAACATAAAAAGAACAAGTCAAGCTAACACCAGCCAATGCCGACCATAACCATGACAAGGTGTGAGACTGGTAACTAGTATCAACTATCACTGATACAGCAACATAATCTTTTGGATAAATTCACACTTTGAACTTTACCATCTATATTCTTCTTTATTGTTGATCATCCTCAAACTCATGCATATGATCTAAAAGATAGTTTGCAGCCAATTCTTCATTCTTGTTGCATGCGAAAAACACTTCCAGTACAAGTGCTTGATCAAATCCCATTGCTTCAAGCTGTGCCATTTAGAAAAATAAAAAAAAGGATAAATAAATCAACAAAAATGTAACTAAAAACACAACAAAGAACTTATTGAAGATGATGATTGAAAAAAGAGGGATAGTATATTTACGCGTTCAAGAGCTTCACGCTCCTCAGGGGTGACTTCTACTGTTTGGGGCATTGCATCAGCCAACTGTCCTAGCAAGTCTCTGTTCATGGAAACCAAAAATAAAAAAGAATTTAAACACCATAAAGTAGGCAAAACCAGACACAGAAATAAAAAATTAATTCTCACCCCTCGGCTCCTCCAGGTGATTCATTGACTAGGCGAAGGAACTCAGCTTGGTTCTCCTGAATAAGCCGTAGGATCTGTGGGTTTTGCTTTCCCAGCTCTTGAAGCATCGGCTGTTTTTCATAGGGTTGTTAACACATGAGTTGACAATATACATTGGAAATTCGAACTGAAAACTTAATTAGGTAATAATCTCAGCTTTAATCAGCCCAAATCCCAGGACCAAGGTTTGAGATCTCATCAATACTAGTCTCTTCAAAAGAGGATGTTCATAATTTCAATATTCCAAGTGTTTATTCTTTGCTTGCTAGTTCACTGTCTTAATTTAAGAGGCATAAAGTCACAGAACATCAAGGTCTGGCCATGAAAAAGTATAAAATCCCAAAAACTTCTGATTCAAGCGGGCACAGTTTGTCATCCTACCACTTAGGCTTGGTACTGATATATCTCGGAACCCTGATTTCAAAGAGCTTGGCAATGTTTAAAAGTGGAGTTAGTGGTGCTTAATAGGAAGGGGGTTATTTAGACCTTTTAACACTACAGCACCAATAAAGCATTCAATAAATCATACTACCTTCATTCCCTCTAACCAACTTTTTGATAATTATAAAGTACCGTCAAGTATGGGTATGGTACCAACTATACTTAATAACTTAACATTTCATACCATTGTAAATAACATAATACAAGAACAACCATGCTATATACAAGAATACTAACTTTAAGGCCAGAAGGAATAATAAAAATACTCTTCTAACACATATGGGCCAAAAACAACCTAATACTGTCATTTGGACCTAATGTAAGGTTGTGAAATTAACACCTATTAACTCCTGATGTTAAACTATAAATCAGTGCTAATACATCTTATCCGCAAAAAAACAGCTAAAATCCACAAGTGTTGCATATATAGCACACCAGGATTGAGAGAAATAATAAGCATGCATTATCACTGCTATCTACAAGACTGGTCCTTGGTTAAAAGAAGGTAAAACTGAAATTGTAACCAAATGAGTGCCCTCTGCCAATACCTGAAGGATCTGCGGGTTAGACTGCACCAAAGCAAGTAAGGTTCTGAACTGCAATAAAGAAGCCCCAAGTTTTGCTAAGTAGCTAATTATTATTAACTACAGATTAACTGCAGTAGAAAATTGTAAGATTGTTTTCAAAGTCATGTAAGATACCTGAGGACTATTGCGCATAATCTCCAAACTGCCTGCTGCACCACCAGCATTAGCATTAGATGCCGCATTCGGAAGCTCCTATCAGAAGTAAATACAGTAAATCTACAAGAAATCCAACCTGTCAATAGAACAAGGAAAATATGTTGCATACCCGAGGAAAAAGGTCGAGAGGATTGGCATTGGGTCCAGAAGAAGGAACTGGAGCTGCAGGAGGTTGCCCTAAAGGATTACCAGCTGCAGGAGGTGCGACACCAGTTGCAGGTGGCTGAGCCACAGGAGCAGGGGCTTGTAACAGATGCTCTGGGATTCCCTGAAAAAGAACAATTCAGATGAATCATAAAAAAGGTTTCCTATATTGGTACCTGTGCTGGTGCGCATGTCAGGTAGTTGTATACTGGTTCTTTTAACTTGTAAGGGACTTACTGAGTACAAATACTCAACGGCTCTCTCAGGATTGTTGAAGGCGGCACGAAGAGCACGGACGACAGTGTCTCTGTCCCAATTCCCACCTCCCATCTCAATCAGCTGCTGGATTGTTCCCTCCAGATTTGTGCCCCCAACAAGATTTGATGCTGCTTGGCCATATACATCTCCTTCATTCCTGAAAAAAATTTATTGATTAAGAACAAAGTATACAAAGTCTAAGATATTTTTTTTCCATATGCTGTTTTTGCCTCTCAATAAAAAGGAAAGATGTGGATCTTACGATACAACAGAGACAGGTGGTTGTACAGAAGCAGTTGTTGTAGCTGGAGTTGCTGGTGCTCTGCTTACAGAAATTGATGTTTTGAAACAGTTTGCGATATAAGACAGAAAAAGTATTAATAGATCCGACTGAATCACTGAATGTAGAGAAATGACTCACAGTTCTGTTGTTGCAGTTGTTGGAGTTGAAGTTGGAGCAGGTGGGGCCTAATAGACAGAAAATAAGCAACAAGCACTACTAAGAAAGTAGATAAATTACTAAATACCATAAAAATACAGTCAAAAGAGCTACCAGATTACTTGAACTCACCTTCAAAGGGCATATTCAATGCATCATCTTAACACTTTCCTTTTTCTTTCTTTAACATAATTAGGTTCTATGTACTTTTTTTTACATAGCCTGTCCCAACCCAGGAAAGGAGGGTTGTGATAGGCTAGCCAACACAAAAATTCAGCCATTCTCATGGAAACAACTAATCATTAACAAATTTTCATGAGAGTTAAGAAGCATTTTATGCAGACGGTTATAGAGGTCAGTTACTGTCTGCAGGTGTCGTGCTGCTTGTTGTGCAGCCTACATTGTTGTGTGCTTTGATTGTGTGTTGTTAGAGTCTGATGCTTGGATAGTTAGTGTGCTTGGAGACTAGTTAATGTGCTTAGTATGCTTCGAGAAACTAGTTAGGGTGCCTGGATAGCTAGTTAGCGTGCTTAATGATGTAGATGTAAAATGTACTTTTACTTGTTTTATGAAATCACACTTGATGGCTGCCGTCAAGTTTTTGAAGAGAGACATAGAGAGAGAGAGAGTTTCTTGGCAGCTGCTGCCAAGCTTTCAAAAGAGAGAGAGAGAACTAAATTTATTTCTTACCGCACTTACAACAGGTGCCTTAGGAGCAGCAGTAGATCCACTAGAGGTTGCTTTACTCTGCATAATAATTGCAGAAAAGCATTTAGAGAAACCATTTGATTCTAGCATAAATGTGATACACCAACAAATGAATAGCTACAAATAGTAACAACGCCTTGACTTTCTGTGGACATGTGCAAAGGCACAAGCAAATAAAAAATCAAATATTTAATGATTCTTGGTAGGATGGTAGTAACTTAAATAATGACATTTTTAATTTAACCACTACCGTTACCAACAAAAAATAATAAAATTGAATCATTCCCTTAAATTAATAACAAATTAACAATATTCAGATATCAGCAGCTTCACTTTTTTACTTGGTAATTGGAAATCTAAAAGACATGTCAAAACCACAGGCTTTGTCAACCACGTCAGAAGAAAAGTCCAGACCCCAATATGTTGTCCACGAGAGACGACAAGGAAGGACAAAGTTCGTAATTTTCCCAATTTTATAATTAAAAAAAGTTACCAATATACTACAAATAATAAATGCAAAAAAAACATTTGTAGCTATCAAAAGTGACAGTCTAGTATAAATACACAGTATTAACAACTTAAACACAAGAAAACAAACTTACAATTGGTTCAACTTTACGTGTAAACAAGCAAAAACACAAGCCAAATACTGCTACTCAACTTAATGATCCTTGAGAACACTTTATATATGTATTCAGATAATGACAAATTTTCTAAGTTAACCATTTTAACGAACGGAAGATTTTATTTTTTTGGACATAGAGGGGTTCCCGAGTCCCCAGCATCTATTACTAAATGCCTGTAAACGGGATTCCCACCTCTGTGCTTGTGGAGGCTTGAACCCATTACCTCATGGAAGTCATCCTAGTTAGCTACCACTATACTACTAGGTCATTTGCTTCAAGAACGAAAAATAATCTAATAGTTCTCGACTCTTAAGACATTCATATTCAGCTACAGACAAAATTTTAATTATAGCCAATCTAATAGGTTAATGTCAAATTAGGGCTTTAATTTTAATTCTAATTCAAATAACTGTTACAAAAAGGCACGAAAAATGATACCTTAGATAGCATTACAACAACAAAACTATTTTCAGCAACTTTGCTCTCTGCCAAAGTAGTATCGTCTTTCAAAATTGACCCCTGGTATATCAGCATGAGCTGATTGGCTGGATACACGCTGCTCCCTTGAATAGTTTCTATCGTCCGTTTCACATCAGCAACCTGATAAAAACAGATTAACAACAAAAAATCGGATCAGCCGAAGATATAGCGGTTTTCTTACTGCGCAAGGTATACGGGTGAAATAGCTAATACCGTGCAATTCTAAATTCTGAAAACATACAAGAAATTCACCAAAAAACAGAATAGTTCCGACAAATTGAAAGATAGATCAAAGACGGAAGAGAATAACCGTATCCTCGGGCTTCACATCGATCTCGAAGCTAGATCCTTTAAGCGTCTTAACGAATATCTTCATCTCTCTTTGATCTCTGTAGCTATCCAAAATCTGGTCGGAATTAGGGTTTTCTCTTTCCGACGGGGACGATAAATGGCGAAGAGATTTTAAGAAGGGAAGATAAAAAGAGAGCGAGATGAGATATTAGCGCCGTCAGGGTATTTTTATAGTTCCTACTTTTCGCAATTTGCTTTTTTTAAGTCGCTTTTTGCTGCTTTGTTTCTATAAACGGTGCCTATTTGTCGCGACAATTTCAGGAATCGACCGGAATTAACAAGGTGCGTTTGGAACTTTGGATCGTCGAAGGATCGGTTAAAAATATTAGGAAGCTGATATATCGATACCTTCGGTGATATCACCAGCGATACTAACAGGACAGATTCAGTTGAATTCAGTTTGCATGTTGTTTTACTTATGATGCATGTTGTTTTTTGTATTATGCATATTGTTTTTGTTATTATGCATATAATTGATCGGACGCTCCACTGAAAACGAATGTCGCTACGTTCACAAACGCGGATCGCTACGCTCATCGATGCAGACTGGACGAATCCAGTTGCATTTATTTTGAAAAGTTATTCTAGTTATTATGCATGTTGTTTTTGTTATTGTGCATGTTATTTTTTGTTATTATGCAAGTAAATAACATGCAAAATAATACAAATAACATGCATAATAACAAAAATATTATGCATAATAACGAAAACATAATAAATCATAAATATAACAAAAAAACATAATGAACTTAGCATATAAATCATAAGTATTTGACTGTTATTCATGTTTTTAGATGCACAATAACGAAAACAACATGCATAATAACGAAAACAATATGCATCATAAGTAAAACAAATTTTCATAATAAATCATAAATAGAACAAAAAAACATATTGAACTTAGCATATAAATCATAAGTATTTAACTGTTATGCATGTTATTAGATGCACAATAACGAAAACAACATGCATAATAACGAAAACAATATGCATCATAAGTAAAACAAATTTTCGTCGGAACTCAACTGGACGTGTCCAGTTGGTATCGCTGACGGTATCGAAGTTGGGATCCGCGAAACATTTTCCAAATATTAATATAAGAATAGTACTGTAATTCCCCTCAAAAAAGAAAAAGAAAAAAATAGCACTGTTAGTCTGTAATACTGTTTGTCATAGAATCATAGTTAATTTGTACAACAAGCCTTGTTTTTTTAAGAAGCGATGTCATATAAGAGCATCTCCATTGGAGCAATTAATTTTAATTGCTAAACGAACACGTCATCACTTTTAGCAATTAAGAAGATTCATAAACACAAAACGCTCCATCCCAGCAATCTGTTAACAATTGTAAATTAAAGAGAATGAAATAATATTGTCCAATCGTTTTGCAAAGGTGTCACTTAAGCAACAATTTCTTAATAAACAAATTTGCTTAATTAGCAATTCATTTGCAACCCAACAATTGAAATAGCAATTGCCACATAAGAATAAGCAATTGTAAAACAATTACCTTTGTAGATGCTCTAAGTAGCGACTCCAACTTTCTTTAGGGTCCATTTGGCAGTGGAATAGAATGCTACAACAAGCCTTTTTTTTTAAGAAGCGATGTCATAAGTAGCGACTCCAACTTTCTTTAGGATTCATTTGGCAGTGGAATAGAATGCTGCTCTCTTTCAAACAAATGTCAAACAACATTTTAGATGATAAGAATAGTGCAAAAAATTGTTATTTCAGTAATCTTATCAATAGGTGGTATAGCAGTTTAGCAATTGTAGAATAGCAATTAGTATTTGATTACGTTGTATTATATTCAATAATTAACTATGTCTTATTATATTTAGTAATTAGCAATTATTATTATTTATTATTATTATTTATTATTTTTATTAGTATTATAATATTTCATCATCGTTATTATTATTAGATAATTATTATTATATTGTCATTTATGATGATGATTATTTATTATTATTATTTTTTATTAATATTATAATATTTTATCATAATAAAAATAATTATTATTATTGTTGTTATTATTTATTATTTTTTGTATTCTAATATTTCATCATTATTATTATTTATGATTATGATTATTATTTATTAATGTTATTATTATTATTTTTATTACTACTATAATATTTCGTTATTATTATTATTTATTGTTATTATTTTATTAGTATTATAATATTTCATCATTATGACTATTATTATTTATTATTATTATTATTATTCACTATAGTATCATGTTGTTATCATAATTATCAACACTTCAACTATTTCAAATAACAAGTGCCAAACAACATTTTTACTCTTCCAAATAATCAAGAATACCACTCTTTCAAAATGACACTATTCTAAATATTATTTTACTTTTACCACTATTCTAGTGCTATTTCTTGAAAGGAGCAATAATCAAGAGACATATCAAAAATATATATGCAAGAGACAAAACATAAAAGATGCACACAAATATAATAATAGTTACAAAACATCATGAACACATAATGTAAAACAAGTCTTAACAGAGTTATAGAAAATTACAACTTAAGAAATTCTAAACACTACAAGATGTTGCGCTCTCCCTCACATAGTTTACAAGTTATCTTCCTCATGTAAGGAACCCCAAAACTCGTATCTCTCAATCTAAGATGCTCGATATTACTCTTGAAAAGCATCGATTTTATCCAACCTTTCATCCACTCCTCTATAGTACTCTATTTTGTGTAACGTAAGATCGTGTAATTGGTTTGAAAGTTGTTGCACATTTGCCAAGATAAAACTTGTAGGTTGAGGACGTCTTGGAAATATATTGTCTTGTTGTGATTGTTCTTGAGGTTGAGGTTGAGGTAGAGATTTGAAAAATACATTCTCTATTGATTCCGGTCTTGGAGGACTAGATGGAGGATGAGATGAACTTGCTTCTTTTTTCATTTTTCTTTCGGGTACTTCGTTATCCAGTGGGCATCAAGGCACTCATCCGGGTTATCCCATTGGTTTGATGCCGCATTAGGTGCTAAATTTCATTGATTCACCTTATAATTTTTACTTGGTTCTCAAAAACGCCCTTCTTTGACCCATCTAATTGAATCAAGTACATCAACAAGGTTGTCAGGTTTAAAAGCGGGTTGATTATTTCTTGGAATTCTTAGGCTGACATGGGTCATGATTTGGGTCAAGAGATGAAGATAGGGTAAGAACTTATTGGCATTGGTCAAGGCAAATCTCATATGGTTCAAAAATGTATGGAATTTGAACAACCTTATCACAACACACCAAATTCCTAAGAAAGTACATGACGTTCATCCCAACTGATAGAGTTCGAGGTAGACTTGCCCAAGGACACACACACTTTCAACGATAAAATCACAACTGGAGGATACTCTCAACTCACAGCAGGATAAAAGAAGAGATAAACTTAACTCAAGATAAACTTTTCATATATTAAACTAGATTGCTCTTACATTTCTGCCAGGGGGGCTTTAAGAGCCATCTTACAAGTCTAGAAAGATCTTAGATTAAAACAACTTTAATTACTATTCCTATTACCAAAAACATAATAAATAAAACATTAAGATACTCAAAAGACTATCCTAGGAACTCAGAATATATGCTTAGAATTCTGGAGGCTTTCAAGATATGTCACAAACTCCAAAGACGACACTAAATGCTGATGCCTAGAATTCTTCTGCTCGACCATGTTCCATTGACACGCATGTATGACATAGAAGCGTCCGGAATTTGAAGAAACTCAAAACACAAAAGTTGTAGTCAATTTTATCAGCTTTTCAAAGAATTTTGAATGACTTAATTTGGAGCCGGTATGAGAAAGTTATGCCCAAAATAATGGCCCGTTTCGAATCTGTCCAAAAAGCTATTTCGAGAATTAATTGCAAATCTGAGATTGCCAAGAGACTTGGCAGGAACTTGCCAAGTCTGGGATTGCCAAGTCTATTATAATCACAATGAGATTCATTACGACCACAAAAGACCTACTGTAAGGCATATTTTGACTACCTAGATTTACCGTTATCTTTCTGATTGGATATTTTAGCTTTTGTACCAAATTTGTGGATATATTTATAGCAGTAAATATTAGAATTTGGAATAAAATTGGAGAGGATAATTTCAAATATTTGGTGAATATTTGATAATTAATTTGGCATATTTTCAAGATACACTTAGAACCCTATAAAAGGTTTCGGGTCTCCAAGCGTTAGGGGTACTATTTTTTAGCAGAAATCCATTGTTGTTAGGGCACATGAGTTGTGCATACGAATACTGTCCATTAAGTATTGGCACTCTATCGAGAAATTTGTGATCGTCAGAGAAAAGAAAGGCAATCCTAAATCGCTTGGAAGGACTCGTCGGAAAAAACACGATGCGAAGACTCTTCCGTGAATCAAGACATCTCCATTGTTGATCAAGATAAAGACCGAAGACAACAAATGAGATGAAAAGTAAGTATATTCTGCTTTCGCTATTTCATTTATTTCATTGATATCGCAACGGTGAAATTATGTCGCTCATATGGGCATAGTACTTATGTTAGGATAGTTTAGGGAAAATGTCGGAGTTTGATTTTGTTTTTTGAAGTTCCATGTTATGTAATTTGTACCAAGTTATGATATATGCAAATTATATTTTGAATCTCATTATGTTCTCTCTTTAAAGTTTTTTACCTCACTAAAGTAAAGATATAAAAGTGACCCGTTCGAAAATAGGCACGTAAAATCACACTCTCATGTAATTTATGAACTATATGACCAAAGTTTAATTCATGTCATCAAAAAATATTTGGTAATGTGGTTTATATCGAAAAAGCCGCGCAGAAAATGTGGTGATTATCGTTTAAGTCCCTTGCTGGTATAACTGATGGACCAAATTATTTAAGAGATACGAAAAGAAAGACAGAAAAGGTCAAAGTGATTTAGCCAGATCCAGACATATGCAATCAAATAGACCACACTTTTCCATGTGGGAGATTGTTGGAATTGAGACGTCAATTCTAATAAATAAAGTTTGGACTACGTGTTATATGATTACTACATGTCATGTACTGTCACATAATATTACTAGGAGTAATATTTGGAAATGTTAAATGTGATTAATTCAATATTCAAGGCATTATACGTATTTCACTAAGATTTTTGACATGAATGCATATAGAATTAAAGTAAATTAATAATAATTGTTGATGGATTATGATTAATTAAACTATATATTGGTGTTAGTGTAAAGTCAAAAAATTATTTGGGCTAAACCCAACTCAGATTGGATCGAAGCCCAAGCAAAACAGCACAAACGTAAGTCTATTGCGTCCGCAATAAGATCTTTTGTGGTCGCAATGTAGTAGGAGAGATTTTGCAACAAATCTGCTGATTTTCAGCAAATTGATTGCGGCTGCAGAGGGTCCCATTATGGCCGCAAGACACTTGGCATAAAACTGCCAAGTTTGGAATGTCAAGTCAATTGCAGGCAATGAGATTCATTGCGACCGCAAGAGATCTGCTTCAAGATAAATTTTGACTACCTAGATTTACGCTATCTTTCTGATTGGATATTCTAGCTTTTATACCAGATTTCGTGAAAATATTTGTAGAAGTGAATATGATAATTTAGAAAAAAATTGGAGAGAATATCATTTCAAATATTTCATAAATATTTGATAATTAATTTTGCATCTTTTCAAGATACACTAACACCCCTATAAATAGAGCCGGGTCTCAAAGCATTACAGACAGTTGAAACATTGTTGTTTAGGGCACATGTGTTGTGCATAGCTACTAACATACTACTCCATTAAGTTGTCATACTCCGTTGAGGTGTTCGTACTCTCGGAGAAAAGAAAGCACCCCGTAATCGCTTGGAAGGACTCATTGGCAAAGGACCGTTGGAAGACTCTTCCGCGATTGCAACGACATCTCCAATCACTCAAGCTTTTGAAGAAATGAGACAACGTTGGAGATGGACATTAAGTTCACGCTTCCGCACTCTATTTTATTTCAAACACGTAGCACGAAGAATTTTGTGAATTGTTGCAATTATTTTATCGTAATTTAGGGTAATGATATTTGGCTCTACCCTAAATTGAATTGCACCAAAATTAAAGTCCAACAATAATAACTTTGTGTGATTGAATAGATGGAACACTCAAAGGAGGTAGGTCTCTCTTTCAAACATGATCACAAATTTTGAACCTATTATGGATGTGAGTTATTGGGAGGATTATGATGGGCTAAAGTACATACCCGATCCGTCACTAAAACACATGAAACGTGGGCTTAGGAAGTCAAGACAACTTCGCAATGATATGGATGAGATGGAGAAAGGCGATGACGAGATGCGACAATTATCGTCAAGAAGGTCACACTGTTAGAAAGTGTCCATCGAGAAATTATCATGTCGTTGTAATATTGTAAGAGGTTATAAATTTTGTAATGTGACTTCTTCTGAAATTTTAGTGTTTTTATTTAACTCGACAAAACACTACTAGGCAGAACAACAACGCAATAACTTTTTATTAACAAAACCTGCATTCACGACTAGACGCCGTCGTTTAGACATATCTGATATGGGCGTTCAGACATATTGTTATCTCTCCTTCCTATTACTTTTCTTTTCTCTATTTTCGATATAAGTAACCCCATTTCTAGAACTATTTTCCCAAATCCAGTTCTAAAGATAACAAAAGTTCTAAAATAATCCAAATCCAAATTACACAAGTACTCCCAATTACATCATTCTATCTCCTTTTCTTCATTGTACACTCGCGTCGGCGGTGTTTTGGAGACGGAGGCACTACTTCTTGCGTGAGTTGACTTCATAGTCGTCCCAGTGTCATATTATCTGAATCATCCTCTGGATCTTCTTCCTGTTAAGAGATTTAATTAGATCATAATGAATAAATCTTACAACTTTGTAATGTAATTTGTGATCCATTTATTTACCACAATTTCCTCCGCCTCCTCCTCTTCCTCCTCTTCTTCTCGGCTTCCTCCTCATCCGTAGTATCATTGCCGATATCTTGAAGCACTCGATCAAAGGTGACGACGCTATCAACCATGCCAACTACCTCTCGACACACTTTGATGGCCTCAGTCACAAATCTAGGTTGCACGACACGCCTCATTGTTTTAGCAGCCTTCTTTGCGAACTTGATGACTGTTTGTACCTGCAAATAGTTAAAAATGAAATACAACAATATAGTTAGAAATGAAATACAAGAATAGTTTGTAACTGTATGAACATAATTTTGAGAAAAATAATTTACCATCTTGTAGTACATAAGCCCATCATCCCATATGAAACCCCAATTATTTGTTGCACCCCTAAAGACCCCGCTTGTAATACATAAAGTTCATATCTTGCATCCCAAGATGGCATGTGGTACCCATGACAGACCACCAACCGATCCATAAGCGTACCATCCATCAATGCCTTCAAACAGTGCTCGTTTTGAAGGATTAGTAGCAGATATAATGTAGTTGGTGCTTGAGTTCCTTTCGTGATAGTCTCTTGAGGCGAAGGAGATTCGACTGTCCCACCTCGTCCACGTCATCGACCACCTCGTGCTCGTCCTCTACCTCTTGTACGAGCCATTGTACCTATAAAATGACAACAATTGCAATAAGCATTACAAAAAAATATGAAGAAATATTAACATTTTGCAGTAGACATGATAATACCCAAAAGAACCACACATTTTTTTACTGTTTTTTCATTTTTTTTATTTTTTCTGTTTTGTACTTTTTTTTCCTGTTTTTTCACTTTTTTTTTTGTCATTTTTCTGTTTTTGTAGTGTTTTGAAAGCCCTCTACACAAAAAAATTAACTATAAATCACTAGCACTTGACAATAAATTAATTTTCATATTTGAAATTTTTGAAATTTTTGAACAAATCAAATCTAGGGTTTCACTAATCAGTGAAATTAATGTCTTAAAACTAAAATCAACATAATCAATATAGAACTACTAAAAAATGCATCAAACTAAATAATATAAAACTCACTTACCTTGATTATGTTGGATGCACAACTAGGCTGGGGTTAGGACGCCGGGCTGGACATGCAGCTGGACGAGCGACAAAGCGAGAGTTCAGACGAGGTTCTGGAGAAGAGCACAAAGACAAGAGGAGGGGTTCGAACCATCAACTTTACTATCACATCGAGGTAGGGAGAGAGATAGGTTTTTCTTTCTTTTGTGAGAGAGACATAGGGAGAGATGAGAGAGAAAGCTCACGGAAAAGCATCAATTTGCGACTTGAGGGAATGGCCGATCTGTAAAGTTAAGGGGTTCAACTTTCGACATGTGAACACACGTGTCTAAATGCAGACGTTCGGCCTTCAAGTCACAGTGTTCAGAATTCGAAAAATGTCCTTAATGCCTACGTTTTGCGTTTAGATGATTTGCGAGTGTTCACAACTTAGGCAAATTCTCATCCTCTGTCTTGGTCCTCATCTGTGAACGCATGCATTTTCATCTAACTTCTGGACGCCAACGTTCAAAAAATAGGTTCATGATTGTCAAACATTTAAAAATAGGATTATAGTTGTAATTCTTAATTTTTTTAGGGTCACACAAAAAATTCTTTGTTTTACATCTGTATCTCTTTTTATTATATTCTTTCAATTCTTTAAGTTTTTTGTTAGCAATTGGTTTATACCAATTAATTGTATTGTGTCTATTCTTGTGATTTTTGAGCTTCCACATTAAGCCGTCGTATTACATATTTAAAAAAAAACACTCCTAGATTTAAACTATAGGAAGTTATATTTATTATAAGATTTAGATACATCCGTCCATTCAAGATTTAAGAGCAGGATCCGCTCTTTATTAATAATAAGACTGGATACGATTCCATAAGCTCACAAGCGACAGTTTTTGTTATATGAAATAGAAGTTTGATATTTGTCTTATTGTTAAAAATAATTTCGAATTTTGTAATGTGAAATGTTTTAATTTATATCTCTACGTGAAAAAAAAAAAAAATACGCAACACGATAGAGGTGATCAAACCGTGGCACTACTTAAAAAATGTTTTTCTCATATCACAAAATATTTAGACTTGCATAGTGATTTGACTTGCTAGAGCAATTGACACAAAGACTAAGACCCTTCTGAATAAATTAAACCTTATAGATACAGAATACATCGATTTTATCAACGTGTCTGAAGTAGTAAATTTGTTCGGCCATATGGGCTAAATTTTGTTAGTATATCCTGAAGCGCTCTTGGACCAATACACTACACAGTTTAAGTTTTGAAACAAAGCGTGCAGTCTCTATCATGAAGCAACGTTTAATAAAATGCACGTTGGTACATGCGGAAAAATTATATAGGTACACAAACATTTAACAAGCTAGACAATAATACTTGGGCTGTACTGCAAAGAATTGCTTGCCGACTGTCCATGAGATGCAGCTGGAAAGGGTGGTGCCCGGATCACCAATGTCGGGGCAACAGCTGGAGAGCATTGAAGCAACCATGCTGTGAGCATGGCGAGCCACCACTTTCTAAACTGATTAGAAAGAAAATCAATAAGATGTAAAACAAAAGCGAAGTTTTATTCAACATTTTCTCCTTATGACTGCAAGTGATAATGGACTGCTAATCCTTTCTTATAGTTTGTAAGTTCAATCGGAAATATTTGATTGATCCTATAATGAAAGGTCAAACAGAAATAAGGAAACACAGAATCCGCACCAAGTCAAATGAACTATATGAACCTCTGTTTTATTGCATTCATAATCCATGTATGTTGCAATTTCTACTGCTCAGGGTTACTTTTCATTAAAAATAGACAGCACTTCATATTCACCTATAGTAAGCTCAGCTGAAGTAATACGAGATCTGAACTATTTTTGCTTGCAAGCCACATTTAACATACATCAGAGGTTATGAAATTGTATGTGCAAGTACACGACACATGCAAGTCAAAGCAAGACATGACAAAGTAATGCATGATGAAATGTCTTAAGAGTCCTTGAAGCACTAGGATTTGATCCTTGAAAACATATGATAGATTTTCTATTTCTTAGATTTTTATTTTCAAGAATATCGACTTTAGAATAAGTCGAAATAAATCAAAACAGTGCATATCGATGTTGTATATCGATATGTCGATATATGAGATAGTCAGATAAATGACTAAGTATAGAACAAACATGAAGGACCATCACATGTCATGATCATATCGATTGGCCTGTCGATTTATCGATATACTATATCGATATATCAATATCATATCGATTGAAGTATCAGTAATATCGATATAGGCAAAAAACATATTTCCTCTGTTTTGTATACCATATTGATGTATCGATATAGGCGAAATTATACACGCTGATCTCTTTCTCCTCTCTCCAAGAAAACTAGCTACACTCATTCTTGCAAACTGAGAGAGATTTAAGCTTCCTTCTATCTTCCTCAACCATTGTCTAATTATCTATCCGAAAAACCTTGTGAGAGAGTTTTGACTTTAGTGATTGGATTCCAAGTGTCGAATTATTGTGGAAAGATAATGTCGGATTCATCCTTTCTTTTTGATCCCTTCTAGAATCTTTGTTTGATTCCTTTTGGATCCTTATTTTGATTCCTTAATTGGATTGTGATTCTTAGTTGTCTAATTGTTTTGTAAGAAAACTAGAATTCAACATTGTAAGAACTTCTGTGAAAGTGATTCAACAATGGTGTGAAATTGGAGAATCCCGTGGACGTAAGCTTTGAAAAAATTTCAGCCGAATCACATTACATCGAGTGTCACATTTCTCTTACTCTCTCTCACTATCTCTCTCATTATGACATTCTTTGTTTGTAATTGTTAGAGTCAAATTGTTTGAATCATGCCTAATCTTGATAATCATCAACTTTCGCATTAAGCCTTAGTAGTAGCAATCTTATTTTCAACAAGTGGTATCAAAGCTAAGGCTACCTAGTAAGAGTCGATTTTGGCATTGTGAAATGACACTGCTAAAATTTGTCAAACCATCGATTTTTTTGCTTTAATTGCAAGAACTTTCTTTTTTGAAAGAGGTGTATGGTGAACTACCTTCTAGAATTGTGGGTAGTTGAAAATAATTGGATACTCAAATATGAGAATGAGGATAGTACTTTTGATAGTAAGAAGGCCAAATTGAAGAATGACAATGCGACAAATACTTTGTTTAACTATACATGAGAGTAGAACAATATCCACTGATAATTCTACCGTAGCAAATGATATGTGAGATGTCCTCATAATGCGTTATGAAAGAATAAACGAATCAAGCGTACCAAACGTATGAGTCTAGATACCAAAGTTGAAAACTTTCAAATTGAGAATGATGAAAATTTAGAAGAGATGTATGCTAGACTTTACAATTGCAAAATGAATATCTTAAGCTAGGTGACTTACTTTCAAATGAGAGAATTATAGATAAATTAATGAGGTAAGAGACCCAAAGCGAGAATCAAGGTTGTGAGCTCAATGAAGACAATACCAGAAACCGTAGTTCAATTCTCACCGGAAGAGATCTATGCGCACCTACGATCTTTTGAGGAAAAACTCATGCAATATGGCGATTATCAACTAACCTTCAAGCCTGTAGCATTTTTAGCTCAACACTCCAACTTCACTCAAGTTAAATGGAGTCAAGTGGATGTCTCTCACAAAGGACGACAATCATCATCCAAAGATGAATTCTTTCTCTTCAAGCCCATACAAGAAAGCCTCAACTTAGAAAAAAATGAATTGTGATCGTCAAGCCGGAAACGAGTAGCTTGTTAGCCTTGGATGTAATAAAGAAGGTCATTCTTTTACATCATGTTTTAACTTATTTCCATCTTTGAAAACTAACAATGTATGACAAGAAAGCCGATTTAAGGCAAAGATAAATGGATTCAAAGAAAAAAAGAAGACACTCAATGTTATTTGAGAAACCGATTCCGATGTGAGTGATGATAAAAAGAAGGAAATTGGAGGTGAAGACAAATTGACTTCAGAACTCATGGCTTGTGAGAATGGAGATGAGATCCTAGGAAAAAAATAACCGATGAAGCTACACTTGAATTCATAAGGAATTTGGCAAAACTCAAAGCATACCAAGTCAATGCAAAATTTGCTATAAAAAAAGTGAGGTATATCCAACTCAAACTATCATAGATAAAAATGTAGAAACAGTGATGTGTCATATAGAATTGCAACTTCTCAAGAGATTCAAAATGAAAAATTTAATTGAATTGTATATTCAAGATGTCATGAAAAAAGATGCACTTATCAAAAAATTAGAGTCACAAGTGTGCGAGTTAGAAGCAAAAATCAAGGAACATGGTCATCAAAAGTTGGTACAAAATCTCGATAGAAGTAATATGAACCAAAGATTGCATGATAAATTCGAATTAAAATTTAATAAACAAATGACCAAATCCAATTTAGGAAAAAAAAGTATGATCGTGGTAAGCCTCAAAATATGAAGCAATTGACCAAACCACAATATCAATAAGAATGTAAAAACAACACATAGTAAGAGTGTTCTTGCACACAAAAGAAAGTATGATTGTGGTAAGACTCAAAGAAAAAAGCAATTGACCAAACCACATGTTAAAAAGAATGTGGAGGCAACACAATAAAAAAGAGTAGGTTAATTTTTTTAAGTTCTATCAAACATTTGTTAAAAGTAATCTTGAGAAGGTTGATGTTCCAATCGTTGATATTTGTAGAAATTTTACTGATGACTAGTGCAATATTCCTTCTAATAAATTAAAACAGTGACTTACGATTTGGTGGAACTGGAGTGTTCATTTATTAGAAGTCGTAATGTTTTTACAAAATCAATTACGATTAGAACTCTCTTTGTTGAATCCAAATTATAAAAGGAGAGTATAAAAATACCTTGATAATACTAACCAAAATTGAGCAAGTTTGAGTGCTCTCCGTTCCAGATTGATATATCGATCACCATAAGATATAAGGTGTATTGATATATCAATCAGGTGAAACGATACATCAATATGTTAATCGATATATTGTTTTATGCAAATCAAACTTATTTTCTTCGTTTTGCAGATTTGCCTAATCTTATCCAAAGAAAGCACGTGGATCATTGATAGTTGGTGTTCACATCATATGACATTTAATGAAGGTAACTTCAAAACCTTGGAATCACATGATGGTGGACTTGTGACTTTTGGGTGTAAAAGAAAATCATTGGAATTGGTTCAATTGAAAATGACCACCTTACAATTGCTGATGTCTATCGTGTAGAAGGTGTATAACCTTCTAAGTGTAAGCAACCTATGTGATCATGGTTATTATGTTACCTTTGACTCAAACTATTGTCAACTAGTTTAAATTGCAAGCAAAAAGGTTGTGTACAATGGTAGAAAGTTGAAGAATGTGTATTACTTGCAACTAGATCACTTTAAGATCGATGAACTTTGCTTGAATGCCATAGACCTTACTTCTTGGTTATGGCATAAGAAACTTGGCCATGTAACAATTGACTAACTAAAAAGAGTTATCAATTTGGATTTAGTCAAAAGTTTATCAACTCATAAAATGAAACTCTAACGAATTGTGTGATGCTTATACCAAAAGAAAACATGCAAAATCTAACCTCAAAATCAAAGAATGCATGTCAACAACCAAAACATTGGAGCTTCTCTATTTAGACTTATTGGTCCAATAAATGTGTTAAGTTTATCTAGAAAGAGATATGTTTTTGTAATTGTTAATGATTATTTCAGATATACTTGACCATTTTCTTTCTAACAAAGATGAGACCTTTTGACAATTTTATTGAGTTCTGTACTCGTGTTGAGAATGAGAAAGGTACAAATATAATCACGATACAACAATGAATGAGAGTTCGTGAATTGCAAATTTTGATAAATTTTGTTAAAAAATGGCCATTATTATGATTACTCTACAACTCGTAACCCTAACAAAATGGTCTGACATAACACAATAATAGAACTTTACAATAATTTGCTAGAATAATGTTAAATGACCGATATCTTCCTAAATACGTTTGGAACGAAGCGATAAATATCACATGTAAAATGGTGAATAGGTTAATCATTAGATCAATCTTGAAGAAGACACCATATGAACTTTGAAATGAACGTAAGACAAACATATCATACTTTAGAATATTTGATTCTAAATGCTTTTGTTGGATGAATCGCCCAAAGTGATCAAATTTGATTGAAAGCCTATTGAGAAAATATTTGTTTACTCTTAATTCTAGTAAGGCATATAGAGTATTTCTACCAAAATCAATGATTGTTGTTGTCTGTACATGTAAATTCGATGTAAACTCTAATGCTTTGGTCAAGGAAGGTAATGTAAATGTGAGTACAAATGAAGAAGAAGCATCACACAACAACTTTATTGAGTACGACACCTTGAGAGCCATTCAACTTGAAGATAACGAAGAACAACAAGTTGATCAACAAAAGAGAGACAACCCAAGAGGAACATGAATTAGATAAAGAAGGTCATGACGAACAAAGTGTCTGAATGAAGATTTGAAAAACAATGAAGGTGATAAGGCCTCAACACCTTCGGCTCGTAACTAGGCCCAAGGCCGACCTGTTAAGGAATGCGACCTAGCTGGAAGTTGACTCGCTTGAGTCTCCCAAAGCGCTAGCCTATAAATAGGAGGGTTAATGCTTGCTTAGAGACTAATTGTGATTTGGCTTAGGACTAGCTATTATCTTCTTTTCTCTCTCTTGCCCTTTCTCTTTTGTAACCTGTAACCCTAAAAAATTAATAGACTTATCCTTTTACTCCCTCGACTTTCTACTGTTCCATCTGGTTTAGACCTCTCGACCTTAATACACTAGGTCGAGATCATTGGTGCTTTCGTTGAGAGTTGAACTCAAGACCTCCCGTTTACCAAACGGGAGACTTAGACAAGGACAACCCGGTAATCGTCCTGGAAATGCAACAGCCGAGTGTCGAAGTCGAATATATAAAGCAATTTTTCGTGGGTGAAGGACATGAGTGGTACACACCGATATGAAACTACCTCAGCAGGGGAATCCTACCCCAGGAGCCAAAAAAGTCTACTAGGATCCGTTGGCTCTCTGCTCAGTTCGCTATAATAGAGGGAGTCTTATACAAGGACTATGTGACTCCGTGGCAAAAATGCCTCGGGAAAAAACAAGTAGATGCAGTACTACGGGAAATTCACGAAGGAATATGTGGGAGCAACCAAGGCGCTAAGACAATCGCTTTCCGAGCTCTGAGGGTGGGTTTCTACTGGCCGACGGTAAAAGAAGATGCAGAGCTTCTCGTAAAAAAATGCAACAAGTGCCAATACCACGCCAAAATCCCCAGACTACCCTCCCAACCAATGATGAACATTTTCAGTCCGTGGCCTTTCGACATATGGGGGATTGACTTACTAGGCCCCTTTACAAAAGGCAAAGGGTAGGTTAAGTTCATCGTGGTGGTCATCGACTACTTTACGAAGTAGGTAGAGGCCAAGCCGCTAGCAAGGACTACAAAACATTTTAATAAAATTAAAGGTTTGCTTTTCTGGCCTTCTGTTTGCAACATGTACCGCTTAAGATACTCGATCTTCTTTTCTTCCTTTATATTTCGACACATACTTCTTAAACTACTTTTCTGGCTACTCGGTCTTCTCTTCTCTTCTAGCTACTCGATCTTTTCTTCTGGCTACTCGGTCTTCTCTTCTCTTCTAGCTACTCGATCTTCTCTTCTGGCTGCTTGGTCTTCTCTTCTCTCTTGGCTACTCGATCTTCTCTTCTGGCTACTTAGTCTTCTCTTCTCTTCTGGCTACTTCTGGTTGCTCGGTCTTCTCTTCTCTCCTGGCTACTCGATCTTCTCTTCTCTTCTGGCTACTCGATCTTCTCTTCTCTTCTAGCTACTCGGTCTTCTCTTTTCTTCTGGCTACTCGATCTTCTCTTCTAACTACTTGGTCTTCTCTTCTCTTCAGACTACTCGGTCTTCTCTTCTTTTCTGGCTACTCGGTCTTCTCTTCTCTTCTGGCTACTCGGTCTTCTCTTCTCTCCTACCTACTCGGTCTTCCCTTCTCTTCTGGCTACTCGGCCTTCTCTTCTCTTCTAGCTGCTCGGTCTTCTCTGCTCTTCTGGCTACCCATCGCTCATTGTTACGAATAATGCCGAAACAAAAAACATAGCAATCAAGCACAGGAAATGACCCGAAACAAAAAAAGGAACATATAGCAATCAGTCCAAAATTCCTTATATTAATACCGACAAACATTACAACATCCGAGTTACAATGTCACCAAAATCTCCGAAACCAAAGCTACCCAGCACTATAAAAATGAAAAAATATGCCTAAGTCTTAAAACAAAAGAGAAAACTCTAAAACTACCAAGTCTCAAACTAACCCTACTCTACCCCACCGCCAGGGCCCCCGACCTCGTCGGATCCACTCCCCTCCATACCGCCAACCTCCTCATCCGAGGAAACCTCGGCGCCAAGCATCTCCTCTTCGGAGGGCCACTTCCCCTACCACGGGAAAGAAACTCTCTTCTTGGTCGAGTCGGGGAAAATGTCAGGAACCTCCAGCACGACCCCTTCGGGAGAGACCAGAGCGTCAGCCTTCTCATCCCATGAATAACCTTGCAGATCGAGAGCTTCATTCCGGACCTGGTTAAACCCGAGCTCCTCGGGCTTGAAGGGATAAAACCGTTTCAGAGATAAGAGGGTGGCATACGTGCCATTAACCAGCTGAGAGGCGACGGAGGAGAGGGCGGCAGTGTAAAAAGCATTCGACCCCAACTCGGCCGTCCGTTTCTTGTAGAGACCCCGCAAAGTATTGAGGAAGAAGCGGTAACGCCACGCCTCTACGGTTTTGGCCCGAAGCTCCGAGGTCAGCTGCTCATTCTTCTTCCAGAGTTCACTTCTCTCGATCTCCAGGGATTCAACACGACCCTCCGTGAGATTATATAGATTTCGAGCCTCCTCGAGCTCAGCGCTAAGGGAGGCATGCTCCATGTCCAATGTAGCCTGAAGATCAGCCTTCTCCTTCATAAGGAGGTCCTTCTCGGCCACGAGCTTGGCCTTTTCGACCTCGATGACCGCCTTTTGCTTGGCCACAACCTTAGCCACGCTGGGCGGAAGCTCGCCATGCTCCAAGTAATTAGCATCGAACAACCGAGAGGTCAGCTCAGCCAAAGCGGTGCCCAAGAGAAAGCAATCCTTCGCAGCGTACTCCCCGAGGGATTCTAAGGTCATGCTGGAGTACTCTCGACGCAGGTAGCCCGAGGTGCATTTTGAGAGGAGGTTGACATAGAAGGGGAGTTCTCGCGGAGGATCACCGAGGTCCCCCACACTGGAGTCAGACATCAACTCCTTGAAGTAAGGGAGGCAAAGCTCCACCTTGTCCCTAATCTCTTCAGTGACCTTAGCTTTCCATTTCTTCTTTGAAGACAGATTCCCCTGGCCGATGCCGAGAAATAGTTTGGCCTTCTTGTTGGAGGGGTTGTTGGGGGCATGTTTCTGAGCAGTAATAGGCTCGACCGGGATGGGTGGAAGGTTGGTAGGAGTGGCAGAAGAAGTCAACTCCAGGGGAGCCTCGGCTGGCCGCTTCTGGGGAGGCACGTCGGCCTGACTCTTTCTCTCGAGTCGGGATGATTTCGGAGAAGGAGTAGGGGCCTTATCCTTGGGGTGGGAAGACTATGGAGAAAGGGAGGGGAGACCCTGCTGAGGCGGAGGGCATACTGAAGACCGCACCGCCACCGCAGCCTGTTTAGGCTGCCGAGAATTTTTGGGGGGCCGGGATGAAGAAGCCCCTGCCGCGCCCCTCGACTTGCCGGTTCCCGCTAGCTCCTTGAGGGCCTTGTCTACCCCTCGAAAAGTAAGAGGGATCTCCTTCCTTGACATGATCGCTGAAAAAAATAAAATTGGAAGTCAAAAGAAAAACCCAAAAATTATCAAAATTTATCCAAGTTAAAGGTCAAGTGGCGGTAACAGAAAGCAAAAGAAAAGGACGAGGTGGTTTCAAGACACTAAAGACTTTATGAAAACTATCTAAGTTAAAGAACTTTACTGGTATGCAACTCAACGATCCGAAGGCGGGCAGCAGTTTCATCAGGAGTCAACACCTGTCGACCCGGGAGAAAAACATGGGTGTTCCACGAGCTGCGAACCAACCCAACCTAATCTTGATCCTCCTCGGTAACAGGAAGGTAGAAGAACCCCTCATTTCACTTATTCACCTTACTGACATTCACGAAGGTGTGCTTCCAGTCCGGATCCCTCTTCCGAGGTGTTAAGGGAGGTTATTTCATATTCTCTTATCAATGTAATTGGTGATTCCAAGGATGGTGTAAAGACTAGATCCAAAATTATCTGAACAATGTCTCATTGTACCCGTCTCAAATTGGGACAAAATTTTTAAAGATGACAACTTAGATCAAAATTGGATCATTGCCATGCAAGAGAAACTACAATTTGGAATAAACAAAATTTGGAAATTTGTACCAAGACCAACAAACCGAGATATAATTGACACCAAGTAGATCTTTCAAAATAAGAAAGATGAAATATGTATGATTGTACGAAATAAGGCTAGGTTGATAGTTCAAGGCTACACTCAACAAGAAGGAACTGACTTTCAATAAACATTTGCACCGGTTGCAAGATTATAATCCATCCGTATGTTGCTTGCCTATGCATCATTTAAAGGGTTTACCCCTTATCAAATAGATGTTAAAAGTGCATTTCTAAATGGATATATTGATGAAAAAGTTTATGTGCATCAACCCCAAGGATTTGTTGATCCGAACTTTCCCAATCATGTGTTTAAACTTATGAAAGTCCTATATGGACTCAAACAAGCCCCTAGAGCTTGGTATGATAGACTAAGCTTTTTTCTCACTAACAATGACTTTGTGAGGGATATTAAGGATGTGACTCTCTTTACCAAGAAAAGAAATAAAAGTATTCTTCTTGTGCAAATCTATTTAGATGATAACATTTTTGGTTCAACTAATCTGACTCTAGCTGAAGAATTTTCTTCTCTCATGTATAGTGAATTTGTGATGATTTTAGTAAGGAAACTCAAGTTCTTTCTAGGTATTCAAGTGAAGCAAATGAAGGAAGGCATATTCATTAATCTAGAGTATTATGCACGAGATTTTGTCAAGAAGTTCAACTTGGAAGATTGCAAGCCAAGTAAAACACCTATGATAACGAATGTAAATCTCGACTTAGACAATGGCGACATTGATGTGGATGCCTCTACCTAACAAGGCATGATAGGTAGTCTTTTGTACTTGACGACAAGTAGATCAAATATTATGCATGACATTTGGTTGTGCTCGATTCTAATCCAAGCCAAAGAAGTCACATCTCAAAGATATCAAAAGAATCTTGAAATATGTTAAAGATACTCTTGATCTTGATCTTTGGTATTGATAGAAACTCGAACCTTAATTTGATAGCCTATACCGACGCAGATTTGTCGGTGATCGTGTGAATCGAAAAAACACTAGTGACACATGTCAGTTTTTAGGAAATTCGTTAATCTCTTGACCAAGCCAAAACAAAATTCGATAGCCTAGTCTATTGTGAAAGCCTAATATGTAGTGACGAGTAGTTGTGCCTAAATGTTATGAATGATAAAATCCTTAAGAGGACATTAATGTCAACTTGACCAAAGTACAAATCATGTGTGATAATACAAGTGCTATAATGATGTCTAAGAATCCCGTCCAACATGTTCGCACCAAGCACATTGAAGTTAGACATCATTTCATACGTGATCACATTGAAAATGATAACATTGTGCTTGAGTATACTGATACAACCGCTTAAATAACAAATATTTTTATCAAACCACTTGACTTGAACCAATTTGTCATCCTGCGATTCAAACTTGGAATTATTGAGCTCAAAGAAGATTGACCTTGCTATTCTACTATGTAGTAATGATTATTTACCTTGCATTTGCATTACGATATTCTATGATTACATGCTATGATATTGATTGTGTTATTATACCTCGCTATTATTTAGGAGTTATATGCTTCAACCTAGGGGGAGCTCTATGCCCACATTAAGGAGAGCAATTTTGATAAGAGTTCCGTTTTAATACTCTGTTGATCAATTTCCAAAAAGAGGGAGATATTCATTAAGAATGCATATGTATCTTACTTCTATTTTAAGAACACTCTCATGTTTTGAAAATTGTCAAAAGTGGGAGATTATTGTATTAAGCAACTTTCTTGATTTGACAATTTACAAAACAAACACAATCTAACATGCATTTGTTGAGATTATGTGTGTGGATACACGACAAGTGCAAGGCAAAGCAAGACATGACAAGTCGATGCATGATGAAGTATCTTGGAGTCATTGGAGCACCAGAACTTGGTCCTTGGAAGCATAAGATAGATTTTCTATTTCCTAGGTTTTTATTTTCAAGGCTATGGACTTTGAAATCAAGTCGAAACAATGCATATTAATAATATCGATATATGGGATAGTCAAATAGATGACTAAGTAGAGAATAAACATGAAGGACCACGACCATATGGATGCATCAATCTTATATCAATTGGCCTATTGTATATCAATATACTATATCAATATATTATATCGATATCACTGCTTAACAGACTCGCTTTGCCTAAGTCAGGAGAAAACTTTCCGATGACCATCACAATCAATCGATATATCAATATACCATATTGATGTATCGATATAGGAGGGAAACATATTTCCTCTGTACTATGCATCTATTTAAGAAGCTGATATCTTTCTCCTCTCTTCCAAGAAAACTACCTACACTCATTCTTGCAAATTGAGAGAGAACTAAGCTTCCTTCTAGCTTCCCCAATCATTGTCTAATCATCTATTCGAAAAATCTTATGAGAGAAAATTTTGACTTGAGTGATTGGGTTCCAAGTGCCGAAATCTTGTGGAAAAATAGTGCCGGGCTCAGCCTCCTTTTTATCCCTTCAAGGATTTTTGTTTGATCTCTTTTGGATCCTTATTTTGATTCCTTAATTGGATCGTGATTCTTAGTTGCCTATTTATTTTGTAGGGAAACTAGAATAACCTTGTAAAAACTTTTGTGATAGTGATTCGGCCCAGTGTGGAATCGGTGAATCCCGTGGACATAGGCTTTGAAAAGATTTTAGCCGAACCGTGTTACATCGAGTGTCACATTTTTCTCACTCTCTCTCTCTCTTTATTACATTCTTGCAATTCTTGGAGTTCTTTGTTTGCAATTGTTAGACAATCGTTTGAATTGTGCCTAAGCTTGATAATCTTAATAGTAGAAATCTTATTTCCAACAATATCCACATATCTTCTGCAAAAAAGGAATGCAACTAACAGCCTACTTATAATTTCTAGAAAATTAATTTAACATCAATACTTATATTATATCTCCTGTCTTGTGCATACAGAGGCACAATTGGTAATTTTGTTAAAAGAACTGGGGATGAGAAGTTAAAGCATGGAGATAATTCCGATTCAGCTGTCTATAACATCAGAATTCTGAGATTATACAACATTACCACAAGGTTATGGAAAAAATTGAATATAAAATATGCAAACTTACCAGGACCCCTTGCTCTCCTCATGAGCTCCGCCCGTAGCTGTTCAGATTCTCTGGCCATCCCCACAAGGCCTTGCTGCATCACTTGCACCTGTTCCACCAGCTCAGCACCTGCTTTCTTTTCATATTCAAGATCCGTCCTAACCAGTAAAATAATCCAAATTTATTCAGTTAGTACACGCAAAGGCAATCGGAAAACAAATGTATCTTTTCAAACACAAATTGAAATGGAAACCTTGCCCGAGCAAGCTCATGACGCTGTGCATCAATATCTGCTTTAACACCTGCAACCTTTTTCTCTTTCTCAGACTTAAGGTGCTTAAGATTCCCCATTAGTTCCTTAGTTTTGGCTGAAATCTCCTCCTTGGATGCTTCGGCTCTCCGCAACTCTGCTCGGAGGCGCATTACATCCGACTTCACTGGCTCCAAGGAGCGCAACTCACCTTCTAATTTCACAACTTTCTGAATCCACTCTCACGATTCTGACTCCTTTGCAGCACGTAATTGTGGGAAAGACTGTTCAACCAAATAAACTTCATTTATAATTCATGTAATTATCTCTATATGACACAGTATAGCCTCATAACCAATATAAACAACAAACAAGAAACAAATTCAGTTTGCATTATACTTCAAATAAACATCAATGATACTCCAAGTTAACTCTCAATTAAGCTCCACTAAGATTTAATTATGCACTTAAGACATAAGGTAATCATATTGAACCTCAATTAAACAAAACTCAGTCTCAATCACACAAGAACTCATACGCAATATACACGTACTTCGCTAAGCAAAATGCGTTTTTCTCTGACGATGGAGTTCTCTCGCTTCAGGAAAGCGTTCTCCTCCAGCATGAGACGGTTGTCAGCGAGGATCCTACGGCACTCTTCCCGGCGCACCGCTATCTCCTCCTCGATCGGATGTGCTGGTACTGGTGGTATGGGACCACCGCGGTCGCGGGGAGGTGGATGAGGATAGGGACCTTCGCGAAACCCGCGCATCTCATGATTCCGTGATGTGCGGTTTCTTCCTGACATATCTCTAGCAAGCTCTCGTGCACAAATAGTAACCCTAACAAAAGAGAGGAAGGAGAAGTTTGGCAGCTCCTGCCAACTGTTTCAAAAAAAAAAAAAAAAGAGAGGAAGGAGAGCGACCAAAAACTGGGTGCTGTCTGCATCCAGTCAATTCGAGTCGTACGATTTGATCCAACGGTTTAGACACAAATGGTAATTTCAGAAGTTAAAAAAAATTCTGACCGAGATTTTTTTCCTTTCCCGCGTGTCTCCTCTTTCTTCCCGATATGTCCATTGGGATACTGTATTCTCCCAAAAATCTCGATTGCCATTTCTCTCGCGTCAGGACAGATTTTGGCCCAGTTTTTTTTACCGCAATATGGAGGTAGTTACAATGCTTAATTCTTTCTTCCCTGATTGGATCTGTTAATACTTCTCTATGGTATGCGCATGAATAAAAAATACCACTATGCGGTACAGTAATATGTTGGTATGAATTGCTATGATTTCTGTTTTGATATTAATACTTATTGTATTGCATAATTGGTTCCCATAATTTGTCCATAGATCCAATCCCTCTCTCTACTCCATAAATGTTCGTTCATTTGGCTAAACAAACTTTGCTTAATTAGCCAACAGAGTAAGAGTTCGTAGGAATTTACTATCTGTCATTGAAAAGAGACAGATATATTCGAAAGTTCACTGTGTTATCATTTACCCAACTGCATTGAAACATAAATCAGAAAAAATTATACTTGATACTGTGTTATCATTTATACCTAACTGCATTGAAACATAAATCAGAAAAAATTTAACTTGGTACTGTGTTAACTTTTATACCCAACTGCATTGAAACAGAAATCAGAAAAAAATTAAATTGGTACTGTGTTATCATTTATACCCATCTGCATTGAAAAAATATCAAAGTTCACTGTGTGTCAAACTCATTTATTTGTGTAATATGTTTGTTCGTATGTGTTATGATTGTATTTCTGTATTGTAGGTAACATCTGTCATTGAAAACAGTGATACAACGACAATTAACAAAGAAAATGATCTTGCACCTCATTTAGGTATGGAATTTCAAATAATAAATGAAGCATGGGCATTTTGGAACTACTATGGTGGAAGAAAGAGTTTTGGAGTAAAAAAAGGTAAAGAACATAAGAGTGAAATAGATGATGTAATAACTTTGAAAGTTTTGTTGTGCAATTGCGAAGGTAAACGTGGAAAAGATAAGAGAGATCATCTGACGAAAGATCCTAGAGCAGAGACACGAACAAATTGTCAAGTTCACTTGAAAATAAAATTTGAAAGAACCTCCCAAAAATACAAAGTCGTGGGATTTGTTTCCGAACACAACCACCATCTCCAAAAGCCCGAAGCTTGTTATCTAATACCTAGTCAACACAAAGTGCATGAAGTAGCGTGCATTGACATTGAACTAACAGATCGTGCCGGAATTCGGCCAAAAGCGGCACATGAGCTACATAGTAGACAAGCCGGTGGAATCAGAGGCATTGGTTATACAGAGGTAGACCATAGTAATTGCTTGAGGGATCAGCGAAAGCAAGCAATGAAATACGGGGCAGCCGTTGCTATGACGAAGTACTTTGCAAGACGTGCTTTGGAAAATCCATCTTTCAAACATTTTGAGGATACCACCAAAGATCAAGAAATTGCTAATGTTGTTTGGGCGGATGGCAAAATGATTGGGGCTTATGCTCGATTTGGAGATGTGGTTGTCTTTTGATACTACATTTGGCACCAATAATGAAAAGTGGGCGTTTGGTATTTTCGTTGGATTCAATAATTTCAGGGAAATTGTGATTTTTGGTGCGGCTCTCATGTGTGACCAAACTAAAGACTCTTTTGAATGGGTGTTTACGGAGTTTCTCGAGGCGCACAGTGACAAAAAGCCCATCACCATATTTACCGATCAAGATATTGCAATGGGAGTTGCCTTAGAGAAAATAATGCCTGATACAATGCATGATTTATGTGTGTGGCATATTGGTCAGAATTGTCTAAAACATTTGTCGCGCTACAACAAGGACGGAGTTAACATAACGGGAGAGTTTTCAGCTTGTATGTTTAGATACTTTTTTGCTTTGAATTTTATATCCATTACAAAACATGATATTTTTTTCTAAATTGATATGTCTTGTACTTTTGGGTTGTATGTTCAGGTATGAGGAGGAGAACGAGTTCGAGGATGCCTTTAATGCTCTTATGAAAAAGTTTGACGACAATTCGTGGCTGAAATTTATATATGCTAGTAGAAAAAAATGGGCATATTGTTTCATGAAGGATGCTTACACTTTAGGAATCCGTAGCACACAAGCTAGTGAGAGCATTAATTCAACATTGAAGAACTATTTAAATTGCAAGTTGGATATATATCGATTTTTGGAGCACTTTGATAGGGTTCTTGACGAAAATCGTGAGAAAGAGATTAAGGCTGATTATGAAATGAGAAGCAAGTTACCACGGATCAAGTTGAATTTTCCTATTCTTCGTGAAGCCGGAAAGTTGTATACTCCCAAAGTGTTCGAGTTATTTCAAGCGGAGTTCTAGTTAGTCGGATCGGCTTACATAGAAGGCCTAGAGGGTAACACGTACACGGTTGGTATGTGTGTTGTTGATAATGAAATCCAATGCAAGAGTAGACAAGTTGCTTGGAATCGGGATAACCAAACAGTTTCATGTTCTTGTAAGAAGTTTGAGCGAGAGGGAATTTTGTGTTGGCATGCACTAAAGGTGTTGGATCGAGAGGACATTAAGGTTATACCATCGAGGTACGTTCTCAACCGTTGGACTAAAGTGGCCCAAGATGATACTGTTGTGGATATAGAGGGAAGAAGGGTGATTGAAGATGCTATGTTGGATGTGAGAAACCGTAATGCTGATTTGGTTCGTATATTAGCACCAACATGTGCTAAGGCTGCCCAAAATGAAGAACAAACCCAATTTTTGCACAATGAATTGCTTGCAGTTCGAGATAGATATGAAGCGAAATTTATGAACTTGCCAAGAAATAGTGGTGAAGTCAATCCAACTTGTGAAGATTCACTTCATCTAAAGTAGAAGAATGGTGGCGATAGACATTCGAAACGAAATCGTCCTTGGATTGAGAAATTGGCAACAAGGAAGAAAGGCAAAAGGCAAAGTCTCTCAAATAGTCAAGATTCTTTAAGGTGAGTTATTATAGTAACATTTAAATTTATTTCATATAATCTCATTGCTAATATTTATGTCCAAATTATAGGTCGACCATTAATTTATCGCAAGGTACATCAGAGAGAAATTTTGAGTGCGTTGGTAACCTTGAAGACCTATAGTAAGTTCACTAATTTATGTCTAAATATTGTAACAAAGTAGGAACTATAAAAATGTCTAAATTTTTTTTTTATATTTTTTGCAGCACTTTGGAGATTACCCAAGAGTAGCAGCACGCTGAGTCTTTTTTTGCAACATCTTGGACAATTTTGATTCTAATATATGTTGAGTATTTTTTAAATACATTTAACGTGATAAAGTACAAAACTGTATTTTTGAATGAAGAATATATGCTGAGGCTTTTAATATATTTCGTTTAATATATGTTGGTCCAATTTGTGAAAGCGTAGTCTTGCAAGCTGGTTTAATATATGTTGGTTCACTGAGGCTTGCAAGATGTTCAAGCTTTGAAGAATTTTATGAATCAAAGATATGCGCTGGCTGTTAGGTTTAAGTTTCATCCAAAAAAATGTGAGATGTTGCTTATAAGGAGTGGCATACCGCATGTCAAGATGGACCAAATTTTAACTACTGTTCCCTTCTGAAAATGTTGATGGTTGCAAGAGGAGAGACGGGCAGAAATGAGGGCAGTATACTCAGGATTTTTTTTTAACTTCTGAAATTACCATTTGTCTAGACCGTTGGATAAAATCGTACGACTCGAATTGACTGGGTGCAGAGGATGCTGGTCGGGATGATCATTAACTGTGAGTCGTGGGTGCCTCGATGATCATTAATTGGGACCCACGCTCTGACATCTACTAACTGCGGTAATAACAATATTGATTCCTACGGGCCTTTGTAAGCCTCCTCCCTGAAATGATAAAATGAAAACATTAGTAATGGGCTTTTTTGGGCCAGCAATTTGTCCCTAGAGCAATGAAAAAATGTGAGGTCATTAATAAAAAGATAAAAAATATCATAAAAGCTAATGGTTATCTTAAATTCATGAAACGCTTAAATGCATCACGCTAATTGTACGCTGTCAGAGAATGGGGGTTGGGTATCTTCAATTTGGAAATTATGAACAAGACATTATTATGTAAGTGGACATGGTTGTTTTTATATAACAATCATAATAATCTATGGAAGGAAGTGATAAAGGTTAAATATAAGAGATTTAATATTAATGATTCACATTTTTAGTCTGAATTAAGTAAACAGCAACAGATATTGAGCATAGGCAATAAGAGAGTAATAGAGGATGGGAGTACCATTAAATTTTGGGATGATATATGGTATGAAGATAGTGCAATGAAATCACAATTTCCTTTAGTTTTTCAAAAGACTAAAAGGCCATTAGTTACTCTAAAACAGGTTTGGAATGGGGGCAATATCAATCTGTATTTGACAAGAGGAGTGAGTAAAGATATGAGGATACATAAATCAGAAATATATAATATCCTACATAAATTCATTTATCAGATACTCATGATTCATCAATATGGACGTTAGAGGCTAATGGAATTTATTCAGTAAGATCTATGTATAAATTGTTGAGCTTTGGAGGGGTTAAAGTTAATCTGAAATACTCAATATGGGAGTTAAGGATACCCTTAAAATTTAAATTATGTGTTTGGTTGGCCATTGAAAATAGACTTCTTACAAGAGATAACTTGCAAAGAAGGGGTTGTATGGTAGAATCTAATTGTGTATATTGCGATCAAAATGAGACTATAGAACATTTATTTCTTACATGTAATATAAGTAAAATGTTTTGGGATTATATACAATCTATATTACCTATCAATAATAGCCTAAAGACTAATAGTCTTGAAGAATTATGGGGGAGCTTAACAAAATTACCTCATAATGAATTCATACAATGGGGTACTGTTTTGGCTGCACAGATTTGGATTGTCTGGACGGATAGAAACAATATAATATTCAATGGGGGAAGCATTAAAAACTGTTTTACTATGTATAATAATATTATGAACGTAGTCTTATATTGGACAGAGGAAAATAATATAGCAGCAGATATGTTCAAGCAGAAGCAAAGGGAGAGTCGCAACCAGTTGATATTGCATGCTGCTGGAGACAATGGATGTTAGTGAGGATGAAGATCTATTGTTTGAATCTAGTGAAGATGGAGACAACTCTTAGTGAGAGATTAGAAAGTATAAGAAGACTAGGAAGATGAAAATAAAGGCAAAGATGGAGAAGTTAGTTGAAAGTAGACTGGTTTAGATGTTTTGAGGTAGAATATGGTGTCTAATATTAGAGTATTTAGTATGTTTCATTTTTGTTATTTTGATAGCATAAATCTCTTATGCTAAAACATTTGACACATTTTGTATGTTTGCTTTCTTTTTAATGGAAGCTGGCGCCTCCTCAGGCAGCTATTTTAAAAAAAAAAAAATTGTACGCTGTCAGATTTCATACATTCATGTAGGAACATCCCTTCTTTTGCTTTTATGGTGCATTGCATTTACTATTAAGACTCAATCATGGTGCGTTGTATTTGTTTATTTACTTTTGAATTTTAGAATTGTAAGCAAAGCAAATTGAATAGTACCTTTATCTCATTAAGCGGATATAGATACAAACACAAATATTAAATGAAGGTTAAATTCCAAATCAAATTTTCCTTAAATGAAAAGGAATACGAAACGAATAACGAACATGTACAAATTCGTCTAAAACTATTTAACATAATCAATAGATATTACTAATAAAAATGTACATATTACAAAATAATTAAATAATAAAAACTATTAAAATGACAAAAAATTAGGGTTGCCAATGAAACTCTTTTGGCTGTTTACCCGACCCCTATCATACATGGGTAATGATTTTTTCGTTAGCTTATCAAACATGGGTATGAGTAAGAACAAAATTCCGTTAACTTATCAGATAAGGATACATGTAAGAGTTATATCGTATCCGTTATCTATTGGGTAAATTATATAAATATATATATTATAATTTATTTCATTGCTTGAAACAATTAATTAAATTAAAATTAGAAAAATCTGTGTTTCTCAAAAAACTTGTACATTTTTGAAACATGCATGTCTTGTTTTAGTATTAAATAATACATCATGTATATTGATAAAGAAATTGATTTGCATTCTATTTCTTTGATAATATTTCATTAGTAAGTACTAAGTAGTATATTTTTTTAGTGACAAGTGACATTAGAAGAAATTTTGTGATTTTTGTAATATCTAGAACGTTATTTATTATTGTATTTTAGTAGTTTATATTTATTTGATACTATTAATTTGTCAAAATCATATATTTTTTTATTAAATTTTATCTTTTTATCCATTAACTACTATTACCCGTTTCGTTATCCGAAATTTTTGACGGATATGTGTGGGGTATGAGTAAAGAAAATTTTAATGGGTATGGGTAGGATATGGATAAAGAAAATTTTAATGAGTATGAATATAAAAATATCTCCACCCATACTCTACCCATCCCATTGACAATCCTACAAAAAATGCATAATATTAGTTGATTTTTTAACAAAAATGAAGGTAAGACTATAATGCACAAATAAAAATTCTGTCAATTTAATATTTTCTTGCAAATAAAAAAATTATGACTTCTAATATCATTCCAGGTTCGAATAATCGGCAATTTAAATCAAATTGAAATTAAAATTCACATCGTTTTTACTGATACAAAATGAATACTAATACAAATAATTTACGAATAATATTTAAATTAAGATTGGAAATAGAATGGATAATAATCCGTTTACACCCTTGCTTTTGATACATTACCGTAGGATAACATACATATCATCCTCCATTATCATTCTCATATTGAGATACATCCACAAATGGTTTTTGTTCCTTGTTAACATTGTGCAAAATTTAATTCATTGGAGGGGTTATGAATCTTATGATGAAGATAAAAGGATAAGGATTATCCCAAGTGAAAAGATAATTTTACAGATAGAGATGGTCATTATATTAGTTGTTTTGATCCATGCAATTCACATTAATGGAATGTTCTTAAACAAAAAAACAATCACTTTACGTCAATGGTGCAAAATTAACGTTTAATTAATGGATAGATAAGTGTAGAGTCATGAATTGGAGACGGCTGTAAAGCACTTTACAGTTACACTGGTCTTTATCCGTCAATACAACGGGAATCATATTTAAAAAATTAAAATTGTGGCATTTTCATTATAACTTACAATATGCCTTGCATATCTTTAGAATTTGCTTTCCTCAAAAGTTTGTCTCCGTACAACGCCTTTGTCACAAGAAACTGGTCTCGACTAATAGAAAAAAATTAAAATATATCAAAGATTTGTCGAATAATGAAAACCTAATGAAATGTTAACTCCAACCTCTTAGCATCTCATTGTTTTTATTTTTATTTTCCTGTAAAGTACTTAATACGATACATTGCTAACTATACTTTCACTCGATTAAACAAACTTTAAACTTGAAATTCTTTTATGATTATTTCGAAAATAGGGCTAATACTTTATATGTAAGGAGTGATGTTATTGTGCTTCAAGTTTTGGTTTCACTTCAATTTTCAAAAGTTTAAAATTCAAACTGCCAATCAAAATCGTCTACATAATCTTCATATTGAAATTTCACTAGAGACTAAATTTTACATTTCTTCATTATTTTTTTAGAGAAGTGAAAAATTTGATTATATAGATGGTTTAGAAATCATTAGATCAACAAATATTTTACTTCTCTAAAAAAATTCAGAAAAATAAAAAATTTGGTTTATAGAGAGATTTTAATATGAAGAACACGTTGGATGTTTGGATCGATAATTTGAATTTAAATGTTTGAGAATTGAAGTAAAGCCAAAACTTGAAGCAATTTCTTGAAGCATAAATGCATAATAGCATAACACTTCACTACATGTAGGGCATATACACATATATGAAATTTTTTCTTTAACTTCAAACATTTTAGAGCTGCAAATAACAAACAGTTACAGTTAATAAAGTACACAAAATAATTATTGTTGATAAAATATACTGTTGGCATTATTTAGTTACAATAAATTAGAATATCCTTGAAATGAAAATTTTGGAACCTTTTCAGGTAATAACTAATTAAGCTTGTTTATTTTTAGTTTTCCATCTAAAAACAGATACATAAAAAATCCTTCTATATGAAATAAAATTTGCATATTGCTTTGTAGGACTAAATATTATGTGCGCGCGAGGCTGATTAATTCAGATCAAGAGTAATTTACTTGATGGAAGACATGTAGTGTGTTCTATAGGGTTGTTATTAGAGCGAGTTCGAGTGAGCTAGAATTCGGCTCGTAAATTATACGAGCCAGCTCGGCTCGTTCATCAGTATTGTTTCGAGCTGAAAATTCAGTTCGTATTCGACTCGCGAAAAACTCGAGCTAGCTAGTGACTCGTTAATTAGCTCAAATTTACAATTTGGTTTGTTAAAATTTTATAAAATTATGTCGATTATGCATTGAAATATTTATTAGAGATAATTATGCAAGAATAAAATCGACTACAAGTTATATCAATAAAACAGAAGAAAATTATGAAAAAAAGTTAAAATGAAGGTATCAACATATTACATATCATGTTAGGAGAAAAAAATACACGCATCACCATAATCTGAGTAAGTTAATGAGCTAGCTGGTAGTAGCTCGAACTCAGCTCGTAAATTAAATGAGTTACACAACTTGAGTCAGATTAGCTCGAGTTAAATCTGAGCGAGTTAATAAGTGTTTCTTATAAATGAAGTACACTGATAAGAAACACTTCTCAGTAAGATATGATGCATTGTGGTGTTTTCTTTGTTGGTTCAGAAATCGTTTGATCTGCAACTTTTCTATCTCCTTAAAAAATAGCAAAAAAATTCAAAAAAATATAAATTCAATCTCCAAGTAGATTTCAATATGTAGATCATTTTCAACGGTTCAGATCGATCATTAGAGTTTTCAAATTGGAAATAACTCACGTGGAACACAAGCTGTTTGGTGCTTCATGAAGCACCCTAGCCTATATATATATATATATATACACACACATATACATACATACATACATGTATATATTGTGATAACGTTTGTATTTCATACCAAAGTGCAAATGATTCAAATGAATATCTTTATGATCTTATCAGATTTAAAGTCTGTCTTTTATTATTATTATCGTCATTTTTTTGTTCCCCTGAATCCTGATCTTCCGTTGTGTGGTGCTTTTCAGGAAAAAAAAACTCTGTTCTAAGTGAGAAGCAAAAAAGGTAAGAATGGAATAAAGCGATGATAAAAAGCAAATGAATGATATAATATCTAAATTATAATCAAACATCTATAAAATTCTTAAAATAATCAATCATTATTACCTAGCTAGCTTAGCCTTTTTTTTCAAGATCCATGAATTTACTGAACAGAGAATTTCTATAACATAGTCGAAGAAGGATCACTTGGCTTAAATTATTTACCTAGCTTAGCCTTTACCAACTATTGTTCCAGTGCAGAAAAAAGAATCACTACCAACTCACCTATTTTTTTAATATTAGAAATTTAATAAATAAATTATAAATAAAAAAGAGATTGGTGCAAAAGCACGAAAAATAAAAAGAATCAGAGTTGCGAACACCGGCCTTTTGAGAAAATTCAAAAGGTCGGTGCTGTGAACACCGGCCATTGATTCTTGTTTTTTTTCACAGCAAATGATTCTTGGTTGGGACCAAGTCTCGTTTTTTATTAATAAAATTATTATTAATTTAATCCATCAATTAGATTATATTTAGGTAAGTTTTTGTAACAACTTCAGCTGCATTCATCGGGACTGTAATTAGTATTTTTTTTATCGTCGCAAGTCATTGAGCTGTAGATATCTGAGTCTACTTTCAAAATGTCGAGTTTGATTTTTGATCGGACAAACGAGCGACTCAAAATTGATTCCGATGCAAACTCATGACAAAAAATCACTAATTAAGACATAAGTTGAATATGGAGGCAAATTTGAGATGCACATTCCTTCGATCGCAAATCAGACTCGATAGGATGGAAGTAGACTCGAATATCTACAGCTCGATGGCTTGCAACGATAAAAAAAACTAATTACGATCCCGACGAGCGCTGTCGAAGTTTGTAGAAAAAATATACTAATCACTTGATATTTTTTCTACAAACTTCGACAGCGCTCGTCGGGATCGTAATTAGTTTTTTTTATCGTCGCAAGCCATCGAGCTGTAGATATTCGAGTCTACTTCCATCTCGTTGAGTCCAATTTGCGATCGGAGTAATGTGCATCTCAAATTTGTCTCTATATTCAACTTGTCTTATTAGTGATTTTTTATGACGAGTTTGCGTCAGAATCAATTTTTAGTCGCTCGTTTCTCCGGTCACAAATCAGACTCGACGCTATGGAAGTAGACTCAGATATCTACAGGTTGATGACTTGCGACGATAAAAAATACTAATTACAATCACGACGAGTGCAACTAAAGTTGTTACAAAAACTTACCTAAATATAATCTAATTCATGAATTAAATTAATAATATTTTTATTAATAAAAAACAACAAGACTTGGTCCCAACCAACGATCATTTTGCTGTGAAAAAAACAAGAATCAACGGTCGGTGTTCACAACATCAGCCTTCTGAATTTTTTCAAAAGGTCGGTGTTCACAACCCCAATCTTTTTATTTTTCGCGTTTTTGCATCAATATTTCTTTCTATTTATAATTTATTTATTATATTTAGAAACGGACCAACTCATGTATTTAATGTATTTATGTAATTGAAGCTGGTTGTACGGTAGGATCTGGTTTGACTCATTAGATCTTTTGATACCCAAAATCATCATAAAAGACCGGTACATTTTACAAATAATTTATTTTGATAAATTTTGACTACTATTACGGGAGAATATGATTTTACATTATCAGGCGGATTGGTCGAATTTTGCATAAAAATCATCAAATTCATACTTTTGTTTAGGTGATCGCCATTTGCGAGCTTTTTGCGGGTTTAGCGGGTTTTAGAAATTTCACTACCCCACACAATTTTTTTGTATGATAACAAAATCAACAATTAAAATTACAAATAATTTAAATAGCACACTAGCATCAACTAGTACAAAAAATTAAAATTCAATATCGACAAAAAATAATAGATAGTTTCTAACGTCAACAAATTGTACCATAAATTCAAATAAAAAACTTTATTACAAGCAATATTATAGTCTACTGAACTCAAGAAACTCAGGAAAAAAAGTTGAAACTGAGAAAAACCCTAGGCGAGAGAGGTCGCCTCCTGCCTCCGCCCGCCGCCCGCCTCCACCTTCTCCCCCTTCCTCTCCCCTCTCTTTTCTACTCCTTATCTTCCCATTGATTCTGGGTCACAAAAGAGACTCGGACAAGCTGAGATGAGCTTGATGAGATGAGAGATTTGATGTGTGTGATCTGAGGGATTGGATTGAAATAGGTGTGCAATATGAAAGATCCGATACTGAGATGATCCAATGAGATGAGCTTGAAGAGATGAAAGAGGTGTGCGGTCTGGTGTGATGAGATAGTAAGTGATCGACTGGATGCTAGTTGATGAGAAGTGTTCGATGTCGAGATTAGAAGTAGATGTGATTGAAAGAGGAGACGAGATCGATACTAAGCTCAATGGAGATTTGAGAAGTCTTGCTAAAGACCAGAAAAGAGATGGCAGTGAGACCAGATCAAATATGCTGATCAAAGGGATCTTGAGGCAGATACTTATAAATGACTATTGAATACTTCTGATCAGAGATGCTATTCGAGATGTTGAGACCAGACTAGACCAGGACTAATCTATAAACTCATCTCCAGCATCGATTTTGAGACCAAATCAGAGATGCTGAGACCATATCAGAGCGCGATCAGAGCTAGCGCATGTTTTGCTGAGACGAGTTGATGGAAGACGATGATCACTAACTGAAATGTGACAATAAATGTTACTAGAGCATAAAAGATACGGTGGCGTGTGACAGGAAGTGAACCAGGTCGAGTGCTATCAAGGACAGAGACATGGTTGTGAGGGGTCTTAATACTGAGATTGGTCTGATTAAGACGTTGTGGATATCATCGGAATTGATGGTGAGCTAAGAGATGTGATGTGAGTGGTCAGAATTGACTTTGTTTACTGGGAGGGATGAGTGTGTTTGACAATTTGCTCATAGGTGTGTGCAAAGCATGGTCGAGCTCCAACGAAGCGTAGTTTAGGGATTGTGCTGCAAAGATATATTTCGTGCGATCTTGGAACAAATTTTGATTGAGTTTGTGTGCGATGATTGGCTAAGCAACAACGATTGCGATTGTTAGAGGTGTTAGTATTGGTGTCCTAGATCCAGATCATATGTTTGATAATTTTAGTTTATTAGTGAATGATTTCATCATTTTGTTCCTTGAGTTATTATATTGTGTGGATGATGTAGGTTGATGACCTGGATTGTAGAATTTCATCAATGAAATAAATATGATTGCTCTTAAAGTCTCTGATCTTAGTAATTAGCAAGGAATACTAATTGACCACTATAAGATCAGTGTGTTTGATTAGATGATGATCACATTCTACAGATCATATGACAATGAGTTGTCAATCCTAATCACACAAGTGTATACATATGATGTACAACACTAGACAAACCCAAAATAAAATATCACATGTATTGTGTTACATGTCATTGATAGTTCATTAGTGTCACGAATTCTAAGGTCGAGATATTTATATTTCCTATATGAGATATGGATATTGTTGGTGTTGTACAACGCTCGCCGTAATAGGAGTTATACAGACAATTGCTGCAATGAGAATGACTTGTGCGGAGGAACTAAACGCATCAAGATACCATTGCCCTCTATATATGATATAAACGATGATATCTCTGGGTCCCTTGATAAAGTTTGTATTATGTGCATACGATATGATAATGTGATAATCATATCATAATTAAACTTTAGGAAATAAAGAAAGAATAATTAGCAATGATGACACGTTCCTACCTTACAATTATTTGGTTATCATGTGACAAGAAATTGACACAATAACATTTTAATGTTACATGGATCATGATTTTGTATTGTGGTTTTCATCCACATCATTTGGGTAATCAATATACCATGACTAGTTATATTATTGATTTATGAAATTAATATATTTAATTTCATTGCCATAAAGATGGGATCTTATAGGATCACACCATATGAAAGATTTAAAAATGTATTAATAAAACATACGTGATATGTATATCATGTGTGCCAGAGCCTTCAAATTTCAGTTTATCCTTTTCGAGGATACACTTAAGGTTGATACCTTAATTTTCATGAGACATCTACAACAATAAATTTTAGGTGTATAAGTATAGTGCAATTTTGGTCAATTAAAACCATACAAGGTAAAAATTCCACTACAATTACCATTTCCATTTGTATTAGATCCAAGAACCACAGTTTTAATCAAGTTAGACCTACTAAGCATGTCACCTAACTTAACTTAAAACATAGACAAGCAACTCCTTGTAAATTGTATCCAATATAATTCCTGGTTTTGGCCAACAATAATTGTTCAGTCCAAAAACTGTATCTCAAAGTCTATAATATTTATTGGTCCTTTGTTAAGCAAGCCTAAGTCATATCTACTCACGATATGTCTCACACTCATTACGAAATCACATGATGCCAAATGTACTCACAAAATACTTTATAAAGATGATCTTAATTAGATTAAGATGCATAATATGTTTTATTTGGTACAAAATACTTTATAAAACTAGGAGCTATTAAGGCTAGTGGGAGCAAAATAAACTTGCTACAAGGAGTTGTAAAAGAAAGTTTCTAATCCTACTTATAAATTTGTTAAATTGGTTGATATAAACTACTATAGTTCATCAAGGAGTTGATGAAAAAATGTAGTAATATCAAAGCATTTGATAAGGGTTACCATTGTTCATCAAGGAGTTGAAGAAAATGGTAGTACATCAAGGAGTTGATGTAATTGACATTATGTTTCGTTAAGGAGTTAATGCAATATATAAGCAAAGAGTTGTCAACCAAGGTCTTAATACGAAAGCGATGTATTGGCCCATAAAATAGTTAGTGCTAATGGATTAAATTATATTAGCAAATCAAAGGTTGATTGTGCTTAATGATAACTATATGTATAGCCTAATATAAGGCATGCTTTAGTTCAATGGTTGAACTATTTTAAGAACCATATAAACATATAGATATGATGACTAAAAGTGTAATGTTCATCCTAGAAAAGTATAAAAGAGTTTATACTTAGAGATGAATGAAGACTCCCATTAATACTTTGACTTTATGATAAAAGAGTTTATCAATAAAGTAATATGGATATTTATATACAAAGTTAGACATAACGTAATCTATTCGAATCCTAAGTCTATGAATTAGACTATGAGGATTGTGAAAATAAATGTTGATCTATGGAGATTGATCATGAAAGACACTTATGAAAGAGCAAATGCATGATGTTGAAGGAGTTCGACATTTATATAAAGGAGTTTATATATGTGCACTTGTCCAAGACTATCCATAAATTTAAAAAGTCTAAAGAGTTACTTAAGAAGTAATGACAGCCACATCTCATAAAGAGATCTAACTCAAGTGTAAGTGTTACATTGAAAGTGTTCTTTTATGAAACTCCAAAGATATTATAAAAAGTTGAACATGGATTCTTTAGAAATAAGTTGTAAGCTAAATGTTAGAATAAGTTTTAAATTCATCTTATACACAACTAATCATTGGAAAGAAGTTTACTGGATAACTAAGAGTGATCTCATCGAAATATTTGATATCTCAAGCGAGAGTCATTCTAAATAGTAATCCAAATAATGTATACTTGTACATGTGCATTAATACAACAATATAAATTGATCCAGACATAAGAAAACTTATAAAAGGACTAAACTCAAAATAAGCCAAAATCCAAATAAAATCCAACAAAATAGGCCATACATTAGCCACCACCAAATACAAACCAAATTAAAATGAGTGGACAAGAGTGAATTGTGAGTGCCCCCAATAATACACAAGTGAGAGGAGCAAAAGCGAGTTCAACCTCAATGGTATCCTGGTGATGGCACCATAAGAAATCACTAGTATTGACAGTTCGTCTAGGTAACATCTACTGGTTTTGTTCATCAATCCAAGATGCCTAAATGATGGATAGGGTTAAGTGAGTTGTCCCTAAATAATCCTATGAAATAATAATTCTCTTTTGGAAAATTATTAAGGATTAAACAAACAAGATACGAGCTTATGCTTTGAGATTACAAAAGTAACATTGAGGGAATTGGACCTTTAAACAATTCTCATAATTATCCTTATGACGAAACAACCCTTTCCATTTTGAGAGGGTAAAAACTGAGGGAAAACTTATGATATAAAATGAGTGGACCCCGAGTGAAAAGTAAGCATTCCAAATAAACAAATAGAAAAAGAGAGGAGCGAAAGTGAGTTCCACTTTAAAATGGTATCTAGGTGATGGCGCCATAAGCAATCATTGATATTGATCGTTCGCTTAAGCAATGTCCGCTGATTTTGTCCATCTATCCAAGGCACCTAAATGATGGACATGGTTAGGTAAATTGTCCCTACCTTATCTGTTGAAGTAATGATTTTCTCGAGGCATCGTTGGGGATGAAATAAACAAGATACACTATGTTGCTTATTTCAAACTAAAACGAGTATCACCTAGACTTCTACAAACCAAAATCATTCCAAATTCCGAAGTTCCCTCAAATTAAAATGGGCAATATAGAAACAAACACGATGAAACATTACAAATCAAGTAAAAAATCCTCAAACAGAAGTGCATATCACAAGTAACTATATCAAAGCCAAGCACAAAACATGCAAACAATACAAGCTAAACCAAACATGTCCAAAATTACAAGTAAAACTCCAAAGTTCTAAACATGAGAAACCCAAAGCTCAAGGCCTCTCAGAAATTATAAAGGCGGACTCCCTGCGACAACCATGCTTAGCCCTAATCTTGCCTTCCTAAGCGCGCTGCGACAACAAATCGGTCCCACGGGGCAACCTAAATGAAATATAAAACCATGTCATGCACAAATTTGCAAGAAGGAAATGAAGACATAAAAAGAAGTAAAAGAGAAAATACCTAAAGAAGAAGCAAGCAAAACATGCACTAGATGATCCTCAGCCATGGGTACAGTCTCCCTAATCGACTCCTTAACCACCTCATCATCAAAAACCTCATCTAGTATCATTTTTTTAAAAACGAATATCTCAGGCACGAGATCAGGTAAAGCCACATTCCAAGCCACCATCTTAGCAGGATCCCAAAAAACTATCTGGGGCAAAGCAATGGATGAAACCAAGCAAAAGTCAAACAAACTACAAAAGAAAGTAATCTAAAGAAGGAAGCTTAAAGTCAAAGAAAACATAACATCATAAAAAAAGAGATACTATCTCATCCACGAAAACCCGATGGAACCACATGTGATAAGTCCCTCTCTGGTGGAGCGCGTAAAGCACTATGTGCATGCTTAGAAAATAAAGTCTCAGCTGTCAAGTCATGAGCAGTCCGAGCCCTCAAGATAGCACCAACGCTCCACATGTCGTCGCTGGCAAAGCATATGAAATCGAACCTCCCACTTCAACTCGGGAATAAAGAACGTGAGAACGGTTCCAACCCTGAAAAATTGGTCCTAATAAGCCTTAAATTCAACCTCATCCATGAAGACATCGCGAAGACGGATCATGCCTCCATGTATCCCCCGGTCATAAATAAACTGGTGGACACATCTATGCGGTGCATATGGATCCAAGATGAACCTATTTCACATGCGAAGAGGCAGCCAACCACATCTAATACTAATCATGAAATCGAGAAGATCAGGTGCTCCCAAGATGCTCTGGTCAGACTCATCTAATACCTCTCAAGCAACAGTCCCCGAGACAGAAGAACAAGAACGAGCTAGAGAGTAAAGCAATGCCTTCCGACACATCTTAAACATACCATGTGCCCCAGCCTTAGTCAAGTATAGGGGCTCGATACCAGCTAAAGCTAAAATTGGAAGCTGACTCGCTATCTCCCCATCTCCACTGAAGGAGTACAAAGAGGGCCAATGCAAGAACCAACCTCCAAAGTTCAAAGAATTTGATGACCTGGAAGAAAAGGATAAGGAGCTGCGACCAACCTCCTCAAAGAACTATACAAGAAAGCCAAAGAGAGAACAACCAAAGAGAATGTCATCCAAAACACCATACGAGCATCCACCCAAAATAATGATGACCTCAAGACGCCTAGTGTCTCGCCTGTCAGTACAAAGTAACACAACCACCAAGCAAGAAAGGCAATAAGTAAAAATGTCATCATTGCAGTCCCTTGAGAAAAGATCTCGTTGACGTGGCATGATCCGTGAAGTGAAAATCTAGGTGAAACAATCTCCAAAAAGATCAGAGACACTCGCATGTGTACGAGTCGGGTCCCTAATGGCGTGTTTGAAGTGTGCAACCCAGACAACAATGAAACAAAGGAACCTCCTCCCAACAAGTCCCAATAAATCTCGAACGCTCTCCTCAAGACTCGCGAGACAACATGCATACCATCAGGGCAAAGTCGAGACATATCCTCTCGAGAAAACTTAACCTCCCGATAATGTGCGTAGTGAATTAGGAATCCAGTCAAAACACCAATCTCCAAAAGTGTGGGAGTCAACTCTATCCCATCCAGAAGTAGGTGTTGATCTTTCTAAATATCATGATGAGTCTAGTGATGATGAGTCTTATGATTTGGATAAGGATCGAGGGTCTTATAATGTGACAATGCTTAGGGAATTACTTGATGAGTCCAAAAAAGTCTATGGATGTTAAAGATGCTATGATTAATGATCTTAAGTCTAAGATTGAATTGCTAGAAACTAGGGTTAAAGACCTTGATGCCAAAGTCAATTTAGATAAAGAAAATGAATTAAAAGAAGTGCATCCTTAGGCTTCTAAATTTGTTAAGTTTGTTAACTTTTCAAACATGACATTAAAACTGACTATGATAAGATGTATATTGGTCAAGGTCCACATGATAAAACGTTCTTGGATTTGTAAAGAAAAAACCTTCTAAAATTAAAAAAAGCAACTTAAGCCAAATGACAAACATATTCAAGCTAAAAATCATGCCTATATATATAATAAAAGATACACTACGAAAACCAAGTTCACTGAACCTAATTCTAGAAATGTGATAAACAAACCTTGAGTTAGAAATGATTATATGATTACCGACCAATATAGAGCTCAACCACCAATGCTTTATGTTAATGACAGGTATGGTAGATTATATGAGCTACATGATAACAAGAAACTTGGTAATAATTTTCAAAGGAAAATGTTTAATGGTGCTTTTCAACCAAGACATAACCCTAAAAATTTGCTAAATGATCATAATAATTTTAGTAGCAATTTTCAAAGAAAGAGATACAATTGTCTACCAATCAAACTATCATCCTAAAAACTATATAAGAAATTTTCATGATAAGTATAGATTAAGGACGAGTTATTGGAGACCAATTAACAAGAATGACTATGATCATAGCAATATTAACTCCAAAACTATCTTTTGTTCATCTTGTTTGAATTTTTGACAGCAAGATTGATTTTGTCGTATTAAAAATGGTAAGAGTATAGTTCCATTTGATGTGCCTAGTACAAGTGGAACAAAAGCAATTGTCTAGAGATTCACTAGACTCCCACAATTTGATTCTCTTTTTGAATATTATGTTGATGGGGGAGTCATGTAGCAAAATATATGGTTTAATTTCCATTTGATTAAATCATATGTTTGTGAATCTTGGTTGATCTTTGTTTATCTAAATCATAACTTATTATGAGCATTTGCATGAGTTCAAATATCATATGACAGCTGAACTGAGCATTATAAATATCAAAAATAAAATTTGGAGCATAACAACAAATTAGTTCACAATTAAACACAAAATTTGGTACTTGCATTATGGAACCCATTACAACAGGTCAAGAACAACGTTATAACGGCTGGGAACCCATTATAATGAGTTAGAACATCAAAAACTAGCCGTTGGAGGTTTAAATGTTGGCATCATTACAGCAGAGGGGAGAGAGACCCATTATAATGACCGGAAACCTATTATAATGGATGGGCAACCAGTTGCAACAGGTTGTTGTAATGGGAGAGCACATATGGCTATTTAAGGCCTTCCTTCCTCTCCAAGTGACTTTATTCTTGCAACAACCGAAATTAGACCCTTGAGTTCTTTCTTTGTTGAAACCCTAGCCCCAAAATATCTCCAAAATCTTCTAAGTTCTCAAGTGCTCAATCAAATTATGCGGTGATTAAGCAATCTTCTCTCAAGAACTCATCAATTTTACTATGTTACTAGTAAGTTTTCTCTTGGTCCTAACCTCTCTCATGGCACCCCCAAAGTTACCGATTTTTAGTAACAAGAAAATAAAAGAGGTTGAAAAACAATTAGAAAAGGAAAGTAACCAAAGGACTATGGCACAAAGGGAGAACACTCCCTTTCTTACACACCAACCCTGTAGCGGTAGAAGCTACAACTCGGGTACAAACCCTACACCTTCACCATCTAATTTGAAACAAAATCCATCCTCATCCCAACTGGCACAAAATCTTTCCTCTTCCCAACTGGCACAAGAAAGGATCTTTAACCCTTGGCCTAATTCATTCCAAAACCGAATTCTATACCGATCGACCCTTGAATTCTCTACATTCCATAGTACCTTCAAGACTAGGCCCATTTATGATACCTTTATGTTCATGATAAATGATGATAACTAAATGAGCGAATGCGAATACAACTAATTGGTCAAAATAATTGATTTTTGGGCATGGAGACCTTTTAATTGAATTGAACTAATGATTTGCATCAAGTCTGATAAGGGTTTTGTATGCCAACATGAGACCAACCAAAAAGTCATTTGAGGTAACAATCTATTTTTACGATCAAGAAATCCCAATTAACGCCTAAACAATAGTCAAAGTTTTAGGGATTTTTGAACATGGTGAGGAGGTAAATGTGTATCATAAGTGGCCACAATATCAAGTATCATTTACCGAATACAAAAGATGGTTAGGTGCCAAAGATTCACACAAAAACTAATCCCATCGAAACTACCCACATTCCATAGATTGTTGTTTTTTCTCATAAACAACATCCTCATACCCGAAAAAGGTCTTAAAACCAACATTGGACATACTGATGGGTTTCTCCTTAGGCATCTCATTGCCAAGGAAAAAGTGTGAACATTCCCTTTATCATCCTTAACCATATGAGAGCCACCCTAACCAACAAGTAAATGAGCTTACCATACCCTCATCCCTTGATTCGGATACTCATGCACAAGAGTATTTTACCATTCCCATCAATCCAAAAGAGCCAAATCCGATCATCTACTTATCGGTTAACCTCATAGTTTTCCTTGGAAATAAATGTTGGGTTAGAAAGAACTTGACTTAGGAACCAAAACTCAAGACAATGAATAATTGAACTAAGAAGAAGGGAGCACAACCTAATTAATATACCGATTCGAAAGCTCCACAAGTCATGGAGGAAAAGCCCACTCCTAGCATGCCCTCATGCCAACACCTCTTCCTATATGCCTTCTCCAAACTATCAATGATATCAAATTCCTCAAGACTACTCATACTATACTCCTTCAACCTTCCATCTAATGCCTCTGTATTCCTTCTCAACCATTGAAGAAGGAACTTACTATGTCTCTCAACAAGTGTATCACTTGTCCTTGTATGAGAAGCACAGCTCGGTTAGAGTGCATGAGAGACTTGACAACAAAATTGAGTTCAATTTCATGGTTCGAATGAATTGGAACCAATAATTCGAGACTTAATGATTATTCCAAACCTACTGCGCAACGGGTGACATTGCTTTCCTAAACGCTCCACGCGTTGCTACCAAGTGCCAGTAGTGTAGAAAATCCCTACAATAAGAGTAGTGAGTGAAATCTGTTGCTTTAAGAGCTATTAGTTGAAAGGTCAGCATAGCTCTGAAGCTCAAATGGGAGAGGCGAATGAAGGAGCAACACAAGTCAGTCCGGAGGATGATGATCAAGAAAGTAGTGATAATGAGTAGTTTAGCTTAGGGTAGTAATTTTCTTTAAAAAATTGCTATGCTCCTTGAAAACTTTTCATGTTTTATTTTGATATTTATATGCATGATTTGGATATTGATATATTTGATTGCATCTTTTATGATATGCCTCTTGTTTGTATTTCTTGATTATGATTCTTAATATTCTTGACATTGCAAAATTAAATTGAAATCGAAACTTGTGCTAAAATTGTATGGTTTATATGATTAAGGGGGATCAATTTTGTACCTTGACTTGATTATAAATACATACCAAAATTTAGGGGGAGTATTTGAATTGATCCTTTTTCCATACTTTACAAAAAGGGGGAGAAATGTGGTGTTGTGCATAAGAATTATATGCACATACATATGGTTTTTCAAATTGCCAAAAAAGGGGAGTTTGTTGGATTAAAATGATCTCTTGTTTGACAATTTGCAAAACAAAACAATACTAACCTTGTACAATTGCGTTTTGGGGAGTTTCAGGTTTATACATGTACAATAAGTTGATGCATAGGTTAAATCATGTATGTACAAGTCATGGCGATCACAACAATATCAAGATCAAGTCACTAGGGCACAAACAAGGCATTTCTAGAGCCATACGTTACCATAACGCATGGACAACCTATCACAACGGGTTCCCTACCCATCATAATGGATTGCCTACCCGTATAATCAATTTTCACCATATTTTGATGTGCTGGGATTTAGATGAAAAGTAATCGGTTCCCAATCTGTTGTAAAATATTGAAGATGAGAAGTGCTAAAGATAAAGGATTTTCCAGAGGCTTGTGTTGCCATAACACATCACCAACTCGTCAGAAGGGCCCAGAAGTCAGTGCACCAAGCAGAGAAGGGCAAAATTGGAAGTTATCCAACCCGTTACAATGGATTTTGTAATGAGCTCCTTGTTCAGTAACACAAGAAGGGAATTTCAAGATTGCAAGACTTCAAGAAGTGTCCAGCCTATATATACCTTGGGAGAATGAACCAGGAAGATCAATTAAATCCTCCCCAAGTATCCAAGCACTCAATTGAGCATCAGAAAAAGCACTAAAGTCTTATCCTACAGCTACCTAAACCTGAGCGAATAGGATAGCTATAATCATCTAATTGTCGATTGGAGAACACATGTTAGCTAGCTTTGTTAGCCTTTTGGTGTACTACATTGTATTGTTAAGTAGTGCATCTCCATCCTTGATTGTGTTGTCAATTAGACACGTTTACTTTATAGAGTGGTGTAGTCCCTTGCATAGATTTAGAAATATAAGATTGGTTTGTTTATGTGTGTTATGTTGGGTTACGAACAGTTCAAAACCCGTCAATTGGCCTAAGCAGCGGAAAGACCGTAAAACAAAAATTTTACGTCTGACTTAAGCCGAGGATTAAGCGGGGTATGTCGGATAAACCACAGAGGGTGTCCACCTCCCGTTTATCCCTAACATCAAAACCCTACTTGATCCCTAAACAGATCTACTCCTTAATTGAATTCTAAAACTTTAATCTACTTACAAATTAAATAGATTAATATAACATTAATACCTTGATCCAAATTCGAATTGGACCGCAGAAGACTCGGAAGACCGAATCACAGACGCTCTTCTCCCCGGAGTATCAGACGTCTGATACCTCTATCAGATGTCCACCAGGACGACTAGAGAGCGGCTCACTTCTTCTGCCAGAAATACCGAAAGCCGCGATTTCCCGCAAAAACACTATTCACCGAGATACAGACTAAATAAAATATCTCCGTGAATCGCAGTTATCCAAAATATGGAATACCGCTCTAACACAAAAATACTATTTTCTGAATCCCGTAAACAACCGTATACGAGAAAGAGAGAAAGTATATTTATCAATACGAATCCGAGTTAACGAAAACGAATCGATTTTTGGTGTCTCTTTCTCTCTCCCTCTACCCCTCTATTTATAGTAAAATGAGGAGGTGCCAAATTACCAAAATTACCCTTAAAAAATGTGAAAGGACAAAAATACCCCTTATGGATAAGTTTGATGACATTTCATATATATCAACACTTCGATATTTTCATGCCACAAGTTGGCATGCCGACCATCAGATTAGTTTCAAGGCTGGTGTGTGTCATCCTTGCAAACTTAATCTTTTCTCGATCTTGAGCAGACTTATCAAATATAATTACTCTTGTAATTATACCGAATGCAGATAATCTTACTCTATCAAGGGGCCCAGTGATACTGTAACTCGTATCAAGATACGAGGGACAATAGTACTTTCAGTAAACCATCACTACCTCAACTAAGCTATGTATACCGAAAAGCTATCGTTATGACTGCGTTTTACCGACAGCGTTAGATAACAATCACACATACACATCTCTTAGTAGGAGAGATGAATACCTCATACTTTAGAACTTAACACTGAATGAAAACATTAATGACACGTACACAATTCCATTTAATGTTTCATTCGAGGTCTGTCAAATACCATGTTCCTCTAACATGTATTCATGTGATTAAAACGACATCTCATGTCTATGGTTTGTAAAACTTAACCATATTTTAATCCACATTCTAACCTTGTAACGGTAAATTAGTGTTCCTGCTAATTACCTTGGTTAGAGACTTTTAAGAGTATATATCATCTGTATGATGAAGTTTCACAATTCCAGTTATTGACTCAAGTCAGATAAATGAATGATTCATAAATTCAATAATACTCAAGGTAACAAAATGACAGTTTAATTAATCACTCAATTCATGAACAAAGCTTTATGATAATTTATCGTATTATTGATTTCTAGATTATTACAAACTAACAATCTCCCACTTAAGCTAGAAGCCAATCATCGTAGGCTCTAGTTACACGAATCTCTAAATTTCAAAAAATCTCATAGATTTAAAGAAAAACTCATAACCAATCTCCTATGTGTCTCAGACCCATAGAAGCTGTATGCAACTGGTGCTTGGCTTGAGGAAGAGGTTTCGTGAGTGGATCAGTTGTGTTGCTGGCTGTGTCAACTCTACATATCTTTACATCACCTCTATTTACGATTTCTCGTATCAGGTGATAACATCGTAAAACATGCTTGGATCTCTAGTGCGATCTCGGTTCTTTGGCCTGAGCTATAGCTCCATTGTTATCACAATAGAGGTCCACAGGTCCTTGAGCATTGGGAACCACTCCAAGTTCGCTAAGGAACTTCTTGATCCAGAACCCTTCTTTTGCTGCTTCGGATGCAGCTATGTACTCAGCTTCGGTTGTTGAGTCTGTTGTAGTCTCCTGCTTTGAGCTCTTCCAGCTCACAGCCCCTCCGTTGAGTATGAACACGTACCCGGACTGTGATCTCGAATCATCTCGATTAGTTTGGAAACTTGCATCTGTGTAACCGTTTATCACGAGCTCAGAGTCACCACCATAGACGAGAAACATATTCTTAGTTCTTCTTAAGTACTTAAGGATATTCTTTGCAGCATTCCAGTGCTCCATGCCTGGATTAGCCTGATATCTACTCGTCACACTTAAAGCGTATGAGACATCAGAACGAGTGCACAACATGGCGTACATGATAGAGCCTATAGCCGAAGCGTATGACACTCTACTCATTATGCTTCGCTCATCAGTTGTCGAAGGACACTGAGTTTTGCTAAGCTGCGCACCATGATTCATTGGCAGGAATCCTTTCTTAGAATCCTGCATGCTAAACCTATTTAGCACTTTGTCAATGTACGTGCTTTGACTTAATCCTATAAGTCTTTTCGATCTATCACGATAGATCTTTATGCCTAGTATATAGACAGCCTCGCCTAAGTCCTTCATTGAGAACACTTTCTTTAATGAAGACTTAGCCTTTTGCAACATAGGAATATCGTTTCCCATTAGGAGTATGTCATCTACATATAAGATTAAAAAGGCGATGACACTCTCACTAGTTTTTCTGTACACACACGGTTCTTCTTCGCATCTGACGAAGTCAAACTTTTTGACTTCTTCGTCAAACCGAAGATTCCAACTCCGTGACGCTTGCTTCAATCCATAAATTGATTTACGAAGCTTGCATATCATCCCAGCGTTCTTTGGATCCTCAAAACCCTCAGGTTGTGTCATATACACATCCTCTTCTAAATTTCCATTTAAGAAGGCGGTTTTGACATCCATCTGCCATATTTCTTAATCATGAAATGCGGTAATTGCTAGGAGTATCCGAATTGACTTAAACATAGCAATGGGCGAAAAAGTTTCATCATAATCAACTCCTCGAATTTGTTTGAAACCTTTCGCAACCAACCGTGCTTTGTATACAGTCAACTTACCATCCATGTCTGTTTTTCTTTTAAAAATCCATTTGTTTGCTATGGGTTTCACCCCATCAAATGGCACAACTAGGTTCCACACCGTGTTGTCATACATGGATTGTATTTCGGATTCCATGGCCTCTAGCCATTTATCAGAGTCGGGCCTATCTATTGCTTCCGCATAGGTCATAGGATCTTCAGTATCATATACTGAGACCTCGTGCAGTCCCAAGTATCTCTCGGGTGCTCGGACTGTCCTTGCAGACCTACGTAGCACTTGACCTTCAGTTTGTTGAACTTGATCTGCAACTATTTGCGGATTTGGTTCTACTTCAACTTGCGTTGAAGTACTTGAGCTCGGGACTAGAACTTCCTCCACAACTACTTGTGGATTTGATTCTTCCAGATGCTCTTCAACCGAAGTATCAAGTGTTGGATTAATCTGATCTCGTTCAGATACTGTATTGTGTGATGTATCTCGAATTTCTTCAAGTATTACATTACTCCCACTACTTCCTTTTGCGAGAAACTATTTCTCCAAAAATACACCAATACGAGCAACAACTATTTTGTTCTCGGCCTGGTGATAGAAGTAATATCCTTTCGTTTCCTTAGGATATCCTACGAAAAAGCATTTGTCAGACTTGGGATCAAGTTTGCCAGACGTCGGACGTTTGACAAATACTTCGCAACCCTATATTTTAAAATAAGACATATTTGGGGCTTTCCCAAACCATAACTCGTATGGAGTCTTTTCTACTGACTTAGACGGGACCATATTTATCGTTCGTGCTGCAGTTTCTAGTGCGTACCCCCAAAAAGATTTCGGAAGAGTGGCATTACTCATCATAGATCGGACCATGTCTAGCAGGGTTCGATTTCGTCTCTCAGAAACACCATTCCATTGTGGTGTTCCTGGAGGCGTGAGTTGTGAAACTATTCCACATTGTTTTAAGTATGTTATAAACTCATGACTCAAGTATTCGCCTCCACGATCAGATCGTAAGGCTTTAATACTCTTGTTTAATTGATTTTCTACTTCAGCCTTGAATTCCTTGAACTTTTCAAAGGATTCGGACTTATGTCTCATCAAGTAGACATAACCGTATCTACTGTAATCATCAGTAAACGTGATAAAGTACGAATAACCATTTCTTGTACAAGTACTCATAGGTCCGCATACATCAGTATGTACGAGTCCTAGTAAGTCACTTGCCCTTTCGCCCTTTTTGGAGAAAGGCGTTTTGGTCATTTTTCCACGTAAACAAGATTCGCACGTGTTAATTGATTCAAGATCAAAATTTCCAAGAAGTCCATCTTTATGCAACTTCTCGATGCGTTTCTCGTTTATATGACCAAGGTGACAATGCCACACGTAAGTTGTGCTTTCATGAGACGCTTTGAGTCGTTTATTAGTTATGTTGAACACGGGTTTTTCCAATTGCAATATATACAGACCATTCATCATACAAGAGGATCCATAATATAACTTTCTTTTATATATTGAGAAACTATTGTTCTCTATTACAAAAGAGAACCCATTCGTCTCTAAACATGAGATCGAAATGATGTTCTTGGAAATGCTAGGAACAAAATAAACATTTTCTAGTTCCAATACAAGCCCGCTAGGCAAATACAACTCTATATTTCCAACGGTTACGGCTGCAACCTTTGCTCCGTTTCCAACTTGGAGTTGTACTTCCTTGTTACGTAATTTCCTCCTATTCTTTAGTGCCTGCACATTTGAACAAATATGAGCACATGATCCAGTATCTAATACCCAAACATTAATAGAGGTAGTAACGTTAATTTCAACAACAAATATACCTGAGGATGAAACTTTGGAAACATTTCTAGACTTCACGTCCGCCAGATACTTCGGGCAGTTTCTTTTCCAATGACCCTTTACTTTGCAGTAAAAGCAGTCAGAGGCATCAGATACCTTTACCTTGGGAGGATTGGGTTTAGCAATCTTTTTCCCTTTGCCCTTGTACTTCGAGGCCACTTTCTTCGGTGATTTCTTCACCTTTCTTTGACCAGCCCGGATCATGAGGACAGATGTATTCTTCTTTATGTCATCATCTGCGATCCTCAACATCCCCTGCAACTCTTGCAGACTCTTCTCCATTCCCAGCATATGATAGTTCATTATGAAATTCGAAAAGCTGGGAGGGAGGGAATGAAGGATAACGTCCGTTGCAAAATCTAATTCCAACGGAGCATTCATTTTCTGCAGCTGCTCAACATCGCTTGTCATACGAAGCATGTGAGAGCTGATAGAACCACCTTCATTTAACTTATGATTAAGTAGAGATGTGACCACTTTATATTTCTCCGCACGAGCCTGCTCTTGAAACATGTTCTTAAGCTGCTCGCACATCTCGTAGGTCTTAGTGTCCATGAATCGACGCTGCAATTCAGGAACCATAATTCCTACCAGGAGACTTTGTACATCAAGCTCATCATCTTTGTGCTTGTTGTACAAAGCGATCTGATCTGCTTCGCCTCCAGCAGGCCCAGCAGGGATTGGTTTGTTCAGAACATAATCCTTTTTCTCGCGTCTTAGTACGATGGTGATGGCACGGAACCAATCAGTAAAATTTGATCCGTCCACCTTCAGAGTTTGTTTCTCGAGCAGGGAACGCAGTGAGAATGACGATTCTTTAGCCATATTTCTACAACGTTAAAAGTAAAGATTTTAGCTTTGTTCATGTTATGTTCTATTTAAATAATAAAACTCCCACTGCAAATTTGTTCTATTCCCTTTTGCAGTAGGACCAAGATCACTATTTTCACTAATATAAGAGTCAGCTGTTACGCATAACCCGGCTATTAGTTATTTTAGGTAAGCCATCTTGCTAATCACAACTCTTTGCGATTCTTGGTTTCGTTAAAACATCGTATGTTTTTAACGAAGACTTTGCCCCAAGCCCAAAACGTTTTTGGAAATCATTGGTAAGTAACCTCACTCTACTTGGTTCGTTATGTCTTACATAACCCTTGACCACCAAAGGTAAAAAGGCAACGCCTACTGAGTAGAGAACCGTCAACCGATGAACAATAGTGTGAGAAGGATATAATAGGAAGGACATACTACTTAATTCGTGTGGGTTTGTTTTTATGTTTAATGGTGCAAGCTTCATTAAAAAGGTATGTCAGATAAACCACAAAGGGTGTCCACCTTCCGTTTATCTCTAACATCAAAACCTCTTTCATAAGCTTACGTTCGTTAAGCAGTCAGTTCTTTAAACTAATTGTAAGACACTCTTACGGATACGTGAAAAACAGTCTGCCAAAAAGATCATCGTGAGTTCCTTCACAAATCTATCTTTGACATCACGCTCTTTCACGTTTCCTTGAAAGTGATAAATCTCATTTATACATTTCGTAATATCTCGGTAAATCTCAATTTACGTATATATTTGGTCCGGTATATCATTTATCAGTTTCTAATTCTTTATCTCACAGCAATGCTCAGTTCTCATTTATACCATTTAAAAGCACATAAACAATTTCATTTAATGTTTCATTCGAGGTCTGTCAAATACCATGTTCCTCTAACATGTATTCATGTGATTAAAACGACATCTCATGTCTATGGTTTGTAAAACTTAACCATCTTTTAATCCACATTCTAACCTTGTAACGGTAAATTAGTGTTCCTGCTAATTACCTTGGTTAGAAACTTTTAAGAGTATATATCATCTGTATTATGAAGTTTCACAATTCCAGTTATTGACTCAAGTCAGATAAAGGAATGATTCATAAATTCAATAATACTCAAGGTAACAAAATGACAGTTTAATTAATCACTCAATTAATGAACAAAGCTTTATGATAATTTATCGTATGATTGACTTCTAGATTATTACAAACTAACATGTTATACCTCGTAAAAATTTTGTAGTATGAAGTTATTAAGAAAATTATTTAAATATCAAATGTCAATTAAGTTATTATTTTATGTGTAAATGTTTGTTGAAAGTAAGTTAGAAAAAAAATAATAAAATAACGTAAGCGATACTATGCATGAGTAATGAAAATAGTTAATTAAGTTGTCTTGTTTTAATAAGTTCGTTAAGTATTCTAAGATCTCATTTTATATAATGAATTATTTTATTAAGATGTAATAATTCATTTGCACATCGAATTGAAAGAAATTTTTGTACGTAATAAAAAAAAAAGAGATTATAATTAAAGCTTGAAAATCTACAGTAACGCACTAACTAAAATATTATAATCAAACACCATTTTACTACACTTAGAAACATGTGTCAGTATATATATATATATATCAAATTAATGCATCATAGTAAGCTTGAAGTTAGAATAATATTTTCCAGTGATTACATCTCATTGGTCATTCATTTTATACAATTATTCTAACACTACTAAATGAGATTAAGGTTTTTATATGATACAACAACCATTCTCGTTCCATACAAATATTACCACCGTTCATATATCTTACCGTCTTAAAATATAATGATTAGGACTGCTACGAGTGAGGCAGTGAGGATATGAGTAATGACTCACCCATTGTTTAGGAACCGCATCTCCTGCTCATAAATCTCTGCTTGCTTCCCTGCTTGTTTCGATCTAAATCGTTTAAAACTCATCTAACGTCTGCCTCTGAATCAAATCACAGCCGTCCGTGACGATCGAGCGGTCGGATCGAAGACAAGCAGAAAAGCAAGCAGGAATTTACGAGCAACGGATTCGGACCCCATTGTTTAACCGTCTCAAGAATGCATAAAAGAACCACTTCTTTCTTTGGGACTCGGCAGTGGAAATCGGAGAAAGAAAAGGAGGCCGGGAGAAGAGCTAGCGTTGCACGACTTTGCTCATTTAGTGGTATATTTATCTCTTAACCTTATTGCTTTACACGGCTTTGTTTTACACGATCTTGTCTCTGCGCGATTTTGCTCGTTTAGGTATAACTATATTCAAATATTACTAATCATTGACGCTGGCTTGGTGCAATAAGATGAAATATATGGTAGAAATAAACTATGTTCATCATATTACTAATCATATGGTCTAACTTAATAATGGTTACGAGTGGTTATTAGGATGATAACTCTTAATTGAATTTGGTTACGTATGTGAGATCACTAAAGAGCCAACAAAATATATCCTAAATGAGTTACTGGGATAATGAGTTCATATATTTTATTTAGTGAATATACTGGTTTCGTTTTCATATATATTTGTGAATTGTGAAATTAATTAATGGCATTTCTCTAATATTTGAATAATTTTAATTTTAATCTTTACCATGTATTGTAGTAGTATCCATGTAAATCTAAGGATGTATATATAGCGTTCACTAGCACTAGTAGAATACATACTATATAATTTAGTATTTTCAGGAACTTAGCAAGTACACTATAGATAGCTACTACGCCATAGCCAATGGCTACGTTTTTGTGTATATATGTTGCTTGTCACTGTAACTTTATTATAAGTATGTTCTGGTATAAACTTTACCTAGATTATGACAAGTATTTTATGTTATGGTATAAATTTTACCTAAGTTATAACAAGTAATTTATGTTTAATATATATAAGGATATATGTAATGTAAAAGGTGAAAATATATATTAGGTACACAAAATATAGATAAAATATAACATGTCACATAATAGTAATGATATGATTATAAATAGATTCTACAATTTATGTTATGTCATAATTACATCTACTAACCTAATTTCCCTACTATCTATATATTTTATGACCATAATCTATTACACATATAATTAACTAATTTATGTATACTAAATGTATGTAATTGAATATTTAAGTATAACTATTATATACCCTCTATTACTTAAATATCATATTCAATTGTAAGTTCATAAATTTATTATGTAACTTAGGTATTAGTTGTATAATATAATAATGAACATACTTAATTATGTCAATATTAGACATACTACATATGTGTGTCACGTTATATAGTATTATGAATTAATTATGATTATAAAACATGCTTCAGTAATTAAGTAAAATTTCTACGGATTAATGATGTCTAGAATGGAGATAGGGGTTTGGTACTCAAGAGTATCCGTTGTGATCCACCTCCCCCGATTTCTTGGCCTGGTCATTAATCTGTGCAAATAATATCAATTAAAAATTACAAAGGAAAATGATTAGATTAAATTATACTCTAATATATATATTAGAATAATTATCATACTTAAATTAACGACAAAAGTTCTAACTGAACAGGAAAAACTCAAGTTGGATATCCAGACGAATCTCCATTCAATCAAGGTGCGGATTTACGTGAATTTTTACTAAATTTTGTAATTAGAATTAAATGTCACATAATTCATTTGGACTCATAATTAATTCAATATACTTGCATATTCCAAATTCATTTCTGCATACTTAATAAAAACCCCAAAATATCAATAAGCATTTCTAAGAATTAGTTTCCGAATTGATAATTTGTTATAATTTGATATGACTTGGTAAATTAACCAATTTATCCAAGTATTTGATATCCTTTTTCTGTACTTGAAACCGTATATGTTGTTGATTCTGAACTTGACTGTTGAGTATAATTCGTTTGAATATCAATTATAGTCTGAATAAAACTCTGATCGAATCTGAAATTTTGTGGAAACATTTATCCTCGTCACTTTCGAAAACGGTTGATCCCCGTTTCGGCCAGTCTTTTAGCGCTAAACATTCTGGATATTTTCCTTCTGACCCTCGCTGGACAAGGATCGGGTGTCCTTATGTGTCCCGAGGCAGGAAAACTCATTCTGACAATCCGACTAGTCAACGGATCATGAGATAGTGACTCTGATAAGGATATTATGTGAGTGATGACTTGAACCAGGTGATAGTGGTACCGATAATGATAGATTTACATATATTTTGCATGTGGTGGTTCTTTCTGTATTGACAAAGTGATATGCTCAATTGTTTCAGACTATGCCGACTTTCAATGTTCCCGTAGATTTGTTTCTTCGGGTAATACTTGCATTTGATACTTATACGTTGTTTAAAATTGTTTTAGTTACATTGTCTTATTTAATTCTAAAAACTAAATTTAGCATAAATCCACGTAATGGAACTAAAACCTGCACTGAGAATTTATTCCCACCTGTACATTTATTTTGTATGTGCCACATTGGACGTGGGTTCCAGGCTCTTTCACAGAGAGTGAGCTCGTTTGTCGAGGCGATACCATATCAGGACAGATACATGATGATAGTTGATTATCTTATGGTCCATGCTGTCGACCAAACCACTGGTCGTGGTACTTTGTGTACTTGTTCCTCACAGACCTGCCAACTATATATATGTATGTAGTACAGATGTAGTAGTACCATGTGAGAAGAAACCAAAGATAGATTACGCAATTGTAAAAACACTTATTGTTTAGTGGATTCGGTCCTAAAAGGAAGTTTTGGTTCCGGTAGTCCCGTGAACGTAAGCATGGTTTGTTTGGAGGCCGAACCACGTTATTTCGCGTGTTCTTGTGTTCTCTTGCTCTTTGCTCTTTGCTCTTTGCTCTTTGCTCTTTACTCTTTCTCTTTACTATATACTTGCACTTTATTATATTGATTTGCACAATTGCTCTTAGTATTTGCTTGCTTGTGATTTTAGCTAGGTGATTAAGGTCCAAAACTTTGAACTGTAATTATTGAAAATGCTTTCGTATTAACACTTGACCCTAGGACCCCATTCTAACATCTTTAACATCCATAACCTTGTTGGACTCTTCTAGCAGTTCCCTTAACTTGATCACACTATGAGACTCATGATCATTATTCAAAAAAGTATTTGATTCATTTCAAACTTAGTAAAATTTGCTCTTTAGAGCTCAAGTATTTCTATCATTTTAGCTCGGCTTGGGGCCTCCTTAGCTTCATTATTAGCTATTATCATATTCTTCCTTTCGGCTTGCTCCTTAGCTTTCTTCTCATCTCTAGACCTTGCCATGTCCATCATAAGGTTGATTGTCACTTGATCGGTGATGTTGTTCTCAATTATGACTTTTAGTGTCAGCCCTACACAATATTTTGCTTTATCGACAAGTAAGGCAATGTTGATTTCTTGTTCTCCTCACTTTCAATGGATTCACGACCCCAAGTAGCCTTTAAAGCCTTCTTTCTCTCATTGAAATTGTTAGACTTGAAACGTCCATCTTGTCTACTATCTCTACATTTTCTTTTGGAGGGAAAGATCATGTAGTAACTTTGTAGTGAATGTTCTTCTTTATTACAACTCCCTTGTATCAATTTTACAAAAATGTCTTCGTCTTTATTGAGCTCTCCTTGTAAAGTTCATTGGTTGACTCGAACTTGTAAGAATTGTTATAGTATGAGGGTTAAGCCGGTGGTGCCAGAGCCTTTGATGAAGAAGACATCTTCTCTAGTATGTAATTTTCTTCAAAGTTAGTCAATTGTGCATACGCCTCTTCAAGAGTGAAAGGCATTCCCATGACTTGTATGTGTTCAATGAAGCTTACACACAGAGTCCCATCTCGATCTCCTTGCAACAACCCTAAATGTTTAACCTACAAAGGCCTCATCATATATATTAGTACCCACTTCAATAAATTCATTCTTAAGAGAGACAAGTCTAAAGTAAATGTTTTCAAAATTCTCATGATCCTCAAATTTTAGATTTTTTCATTTGGTAGCTAAACCAACTTTTTTAGTTTTCATATGTCAGTTCCTTCACAGCGCAAAATAAGATATTTCACATATACTTGGCTTTTACTTGTGTTAGCAATAAATAAAGCTATGTTTTCATGTATGGAGCTAAGGATGGTGTTGTTAGCATTACAATTCTTAAACTTGAGAGATTTAGACTCATCGATAAGGGTAGTATTATTCACATTATATTTGAGAACCCAACCGGTCTTTACGGCATCCCATAGATCGAATAAAGTAAGGTAATTAACCATATATTTTTTCCAATAGGTAAAGTTCCTTCTACCAACTCCAAAAATAATGGGTTCTTTCAGAAATTTGAGAGGTGACATTCTTGACAATATGACGACAATTTCAAGATTGCTAAGGTTAATGCCTGCTTTGATACCACAATGTAAAATGTAAGGCCTCTAAAAGAGAAAATTATCAATTCAATTCAAGTACAAGTATAGAAGCTAACAAGTCAATTCAATTTTTGAGATCTTCCCTTAGCAATTCACAATTCAAGAATACACTAACACAAGCTCAAATCAATCAAGAAAAACAAAGGGTCGGAGAAATTGACATAAGATATAATTTGGTTCGATCGTTTTACTTCCCTACATACATGGCAACACCAGTATCGAATCCTGGACCGATTTCACTAAATAATAAGTGTTTACAAGAATAGATTTTCCACGGATCAAGATTCTCCATGGATAAAAAAAAAACAAATGAGATCACACACAAATCTCATACTAGGATCCTTCATAGATCAAGATCCTCCACAAATCAAATCAAAACAAATGAGATCATGCACAAATCTCACTACAACTCAAAATGAAAGAAACTATCTATCCTAGAATAACTCAGAATTATCTCAAATCACTATTTGAGCTCTTCAAAGCTTGGAGGGGAAGGTTTCAGCTTTTTCCAGATTGCTTGAATAATTGTACAAGTTGTTTCTTGATTCTTTCTCGAAATCACACATCTTGATATATAGGAAAATAGCTCCAGATCTGTTCTGGCGCTCAACCCGTCATGTCGCTGGGCATAATCGTTGTGATGGGTCGGAGAAAACACATGAGATCAAGTCAACACCTTAATGACCTACCTTGAATAGTAGTTGGAGACTTCAACATACTAAGGACACCACAAGATGCGACCGGAGGATCTTTTAACTCGAGGATAGCTCTAAAATTTAACTTTGTTGATGATCTCCTCAATGAAATCACATTACCCTCCAGAGCATTCACATACTTTAACAAAAGACCTACTCCAACACTTTCTAAACTAGATAGGATTTTTTTATCGGACAATTGGAAGCAACACCAAGGAAATCCGATCAAAGCCACAATACATGACATCACAACCCCGATATATGATCATGTGCCTCTTAAATTAACATTGCAAAATCTTAATCGTTGGAAAGTCAAAACTATTAGTTTGACAGATTTTGGATGGGCATCCAGGAAACCCATGAGATAGTCAAACGAGCTTGAGAAATACACAACCCATGAGTCATATTGGCGGTAGACTTCTTGAAACGACTAAACTCGACTAGAATCACTCTAAAAGTATGAGAAAAAACAAGTTCTCCAAAATAGATACACTACTCTCCAGGATGCTTTCAATAATACAAGCACTAGATAAGGCCGAAGAACACTGCATATTGGAAAATAATGAATTTCGTTTTAGGATAAAACTGAGAGAGCATGCGTATGACCTTTTGATACTCATGGAGAGAAAATGGCAGCAAAGATTCTCAGTTCGATGGCTTAAATAAGGGGCAATAACACCAAATACTTTTACTCGACAACCACATGGAAATATAAGCACAACAATTTCAATGAATTAGTGGTGGATGGTAAAAACATTACAAACTCACCACAATTGCACTGACACTCTCCAAGCACTATAAAATTTAATGGGAAAGCATACGACAGCATAAAAATGCCAGTAGGACTTCCCACCAAATACTCTCCCCAATTCGTAACACTTACATGATAACTTCACCATGGAGGGAACTAAAAAGGTGGTTTTCTCACTGGCTATAGGCAAATCATTGAGCCAGATGGATTCCTGACAGAGTTCTTTCATGATTACTAGGAGAGAGTAGCACACACAATCTGTGGGATGGTTAATTCCTTCCACACCAAAGAATTAGATCATTGAAGATTAAACCAAGTGTGTATCACAATCGTACCTAAGGTACAAGTTGCAAAAAATGAGGATTGCAAATCAATTAGTGTCATATCATCAATATAAAAAATAATTTCCAAATTATTGGCCGATAGGTTGCAAATCGTTTTGCCTCAAATCATATCGAAACAACAATCAACATTTGTCAAGGGACGAAGTCTCATGGAGACCTTCCTTGTTGCAAGAGAATATATTGTGCTAAGGGAAAAATAGCAATCCCAACACTAATAATAAAAATCGACTTTACGAAAGCATTTGACACTCTTGCATGGGATTTTCTCCTAGACCTACTCCATGCAAAGGGCTTCTCCTCAAAATGGATATCATGGATACGTATCCTTCTTATCTCTTCCTCCTTTTTTGTATGAGTTAATGGACTGTATGGACTCTCATTTTATCACTAGAGAGGTCTACAACATAGAGACCCGTTATCGCTATTTCTTTTCTTGTTAGTTGCAGATACGCTCTAGTCGTTACTTGACAAGGAAACCAATACGTTCAGGTTGATACCAACACTAACCCTTACGACATATCAATTTGTGAATGATACACTCGTACTCTCGGACGCACACCCAACATACCTGAGTACATTATCGAATATTCCTAACACATAAGAAAACCTAACGAGATTGAACATAAACTCAACAAAAAGTATATTTATGCCAATTAATATGCGAGGCGAATTCCATCAAACTCTCGAAAGAATTTTGAAGTGCAAGTCAAATCATACTGCTCAAATATCTAAGTTTTCCACTAACAATTACAAAACCCACGAAAGAAATGTTCCTCCCAATTTTAGAATCAATCCAAAGAAAACTACAGAAGTGCCAAGGGAAAAATTTGTCAAAAGGAGAGAAATTGATCTTGGCTACATCATTCATAAACACATTATCGTTCCACTACATGCAAGTATCCATATTGTCTTCTTGGTTAATTCGACATATATAGAGGGTTAAGATGATATTATTTTTTCATAAAGGGAGGCTACACCTTCTAATGGAGGTTATTGGATAAATTGAAGCTCAATATGCCTACCTAAGAAAAACATAGGACTAGAAATGTTAAATTTACTTTAACGTCACCTTGCTACTTAAATCACTTTGACAAATATATGTCAACAAGGACTCCCTACTAGATTTCTTCATATGGAAATATTATCAACTTCTACCTTTACAAACACCACAAGTAGCACTAATCATAAAAAAAACTTGTCTTCTTTCTTCCTTAGAGACAAAATGACACTTGCCTCCCTCCTTCAGAAATCAATAGAACTTCAGAATGATGACTCAATAATTTGGAGATGGCATCCCACAGGCTGTTACTCACCAAAGTCAACTTATACACTAATTTCCAATCGAGAAATCACCTCAGCCATATCTACGAAATTACGACAGACCAAGGCACTTTGAAAGTAAAAATTTTCATTTGGACTATGATCAAGGAGAGCCTTCCTACAAGGGATCTCCTACAATAAAGAGACTTTCACATATAAAACATGAGAGCATGGTGGATCTGCAGCCCTTTGAACCATGTTTGAGTTCAAAGAGTATTTCAGCCGTTAGATCTGCGTCAAGATTGTAAAAGAAGGAGATTATGTTGAATACTGATACAAAATTAGAATTAGAATATTCCATATTTAGAGGGCGTGATAGAAGTGTGTTCAGCATGTGGTTTGTGCAGTGGATGTTTTAGATTGCTAAATATGGTAGTATTGTAACAGGAAGTTAGAAAGAGGAGTGCTAAGTTTAGATGGTCTAATGTTAGCTGTTGTAGTACTATAAAGTGCATCTTGTTGTAATCGAGTTTGATATGAAGTGAAAGTTTAAGTTCTGTTAAATTCTTCTTCCTCTGTTAACTTTTTAATCCAACAAATTGGTATCAAAGCAGGAGGTTACTTGGGGCGTTTTCAATGGCAAAAAATGGCAGCACCATGATGCAACCTGCAACTCCGATGTTCAAAGGTGAGAATTATGAGTTTTGGAGCATCAAGATATCCACCTTGTTCAAATCACATGGTTTATGGGACTTGGTTGAAAAAGGAACTCCTAATCCAGATCCCAATCCACAAGAAACTATGAAGAAAGATGCAAGAGCGTTGTTCTTCATCCAACAAGCCGTGCACGACACAATTTTCTCACAAATTGCTGCAGCAACCAGTGCAAAAGAGGCATGGACAACCTTGGAAACAACATTTCAAGGAAGTTCACGGGTTATGACAATCAAATTGCAAGGCTTACGACGAGATTTTGAGACACTGCAAATGCAAACAGGAGAATCAGTGCAGATTTTTCTGTCTAGAGTCACAACTATTGTCAACCAAATTCGAGCATTTGGAGACACCATGGCAGAGAAGACAGTAGTGACAAAGGTGTTGAGGAGCCTAACATCCAAGTTCGATCATGTTGTCGCAGCAATAGAAGAGTAAAAAAATCTAGATACCTACACCTTTGATGAACTTATGGGGTCATTGCAGACTCATGAAGCAAGGTTGTCAAAGTCAGAAGATAAAGGTGATGAGAAGGCATTTTACACACATGAGGAGACATCAAGAGGAAGATGCAGAGGTAGAAGAGGCAGAGGCAATTTCGGAAGAGGAAGAGGCAGAGGCAGAAGTAACACAATCGAAAACACCTCTGCCTCTAATGAATTCAAGAAGGGTGTTCAGTGCTATTACTGCAACAAATTTGGGCATTATCAATACAAGTGTTACAAGAAGCAAAGAGATGAAACTCAGGCTCATTATGCAGAAGAAGAGGATATGCAGCCAACCCTATTCATGGCCAGCAGTGCAAGTGACAAAGTAGATGCAAGCAGTATTTGGTTCTTGGACAGTGGGTGTTCAAATCACATGACAGGCTACAAACAGTTGTTTGAAGATTTAGATGAAACATTCAAGTTGAAGGTCAGGCTTGGCGATGATAAAATGATTCAAGTTGAAGGGAAGGGCACAGTAGCAGTCCACACAAAAAATGGTATGAGATATTGCATAATGTTTGTTATATCCCAGAATTGACACATAATCTGTTGAGTATTGGGCAATTGATGGATATTGGCTATTCAATTGTGTTTGAAGGGAAAACTTGTGTAATGAAATTCAAAAATCAAGTCTTCTTGGTAGAGGTGAACATGGCAATCAATAAATTGTTTCACTTAGAAGTTTCAAATGTCAAGGAAAGAGCAATGGCTGCAAAAGTTTTGAATCAATCTGAGTTGTGGCATCTTAGATATGGTCATTTGAATATCAATGGTCTAAAATTATTGAATCAAAAGGAGATGGGTTATGGCCTGCCAAAAATAAATCAAATAGGTGTGTGTGAAGGATGCATATACAATAAATAAGCCAAGTTCTCATTCCCAAAAGGCTAAGCTAAGAGAGCAACACAAGTACTTGAGTTAGTACATGCAGATTTGTGTGGTCCAATGCAAACTGAATCTCTAGGTGGCAGCAAATATTTCCTGCTTTTCACGGATGATTATAGTAGGATGAGTTGGGTGTATTTCTTGAAAAACAAATGAGAGGCGTTTGGCAGTTTCAAGGTTTTTAAAGCTTTTGTGGAGAAACAAACTGAAAATAAGATTAAGGTGTTAAGAATAGACCGAGGTGGTGAGTTCATTTCAAAGGAATTCATTAATTTCTGTGAAGAAGAAGGGATACACCGTGAATTGACCACACCTTATACACCTGAGCAAAACGGTATTGAGAAAAAATAGAACTGTAGTAGAATTGGCAAGAAGCATGCTAAAATCAAAACGTTTACCGAACTTGTTTTGGGCTGAAGTTGTAGCAACTGCAGTTTATTTGCTGAACCTGTCTCCCACAAAAGCTGTCATGAACAAAACTCCTTTTGAAGCTTGGTTCGAGAGAAAACCAGCAGTCGGGCATTTAAGAGTTTTTGGTTGCATAGCTTATACCTTAATCAACTCACAACAAAGGAGAAAGCTTGATGAGAAATCTGAAAAATGTGTTTTCATTGGCTACTGCACACATACTAAAGGATACATGTTGTATAATCCAAGAAGTAAAAGAATTGTGGTGAGCAGAAACGTTTTGTTTGATGAATGTACAAGTTGGCAATGGAAAGATGAAATAGAAGAAGTACAACTTCCAGAACCAACAGAAGATGAAATTGAAGTATGTGAAACGGTTCAACATCAAGCTAATTCAAGTGATACCATAGGACCAGTAGCAGAAACAACAATATGACCTGATATGAATGATGATTTTGACCCTGAAACTCCTGTGAGGAGGTATAGAACTGTGCAAGAGCTATATGAAACCACACAAGTTCTTCTCGTTGTAGACCCCGCAATCTATGAAGAAGCAGCAGAAAAGATAGAATGGCAACAAGCAATGGAAGAAGAATTTGCAGCAATTGAAAAGAACTCGACATGGCAGTTGGTTCAGCTTCCCAAAGGCAAACATGCAATTGGGATAAAATGGGTATTTAGAACGAAATTTGGTGCAGATGGAAGTGTTCAAAAGTTCAAAGCCAGACTTGTAGGAAAGGGATATGCACAAGAATATGGCTTAGATTGTGAGGAAACTTTTGCTCCCGTGGTCCGATTTGAGACAGTAAGATTGTTGTTGACACTTTCAGCTCAATTGAAGAAACCAGTCTATCAATTTGATGTAAAATCAGCCTTTCTCAATGGAGAACTACTAGAAGAAGTGTATGTTGAGCACCCTAAAGGATTTGAAGTCAAAGGTAAAGAAGATTGGGTGTACAAACTGTCAAAGGCGTTGTATGGATTAAAACAGGCACCACGAGCATGGTACAGTAAAATTGATTCTTATTTTATAAATTCAGGATTTGAAAGAAGCAAAAGTGAGCCTAATCTCTATATTATGAAGAAAGGACAAGATGGTCTATTGATCGTATATTTGTATGTTGATGATATGATTTATATGGGCACTAATGAGAAACTAGTGGAACAATTCAGAAGCAACATGAAACAGCAATTTGAAATGTCAGACTTGAGTCTGTTACATTACTTTCTCGGTTTAGAAGTAGAGCAAGAGATAGGTAGCATTTTTGTGTCACAAAGGAAGTATGCATGTGATTTGATAAAGAAGTTCAGAGTTAAAGAAAATAAAATAGCATCAACACCTATGAATGTGAATGAAAAGTTAGAGAAAGATGATGGTTCAGGTTCAGCTGATGCAACCAGATACAGAAGCTTAATTGGAGGTTTGATGTATTTGACTCATACAAGACCTGATATTTCCTATGCAATTGGAGTGGTCTCAAGACACATGCAAAATCCTACAAAGCATCACTTTGGCACAACCAAAAGAATCATGAATTACATTGCAGGAACAACATACTATGGTGTGTGGTATGGGAGTTCGAAAATTTTCAATCTGATTGTCTACAGTGACAATGATTGGGCAGGTCGAAAGAGCACTTCAGGACACTTGTTTACTCTCGGCACAAGTGCAGTCTCATGGAGTTCAAAGAAGCAAGCAACTGTGGCATTGTCATCATCTGAAGCAGAATATTCAGCAGTCAGTTTAGCAGCAGCACAAGCAGTTTGGTTGAGACGCATACTTGCTAGTTTTGAGCAGGAACAACAGCAGCCTACAGTGATATTCTGTGACAACCAATCAGCAATAGCAATGACGAAGAATCCAGCGTTTCATGGAAGAACCTAGCATATTGACATCCGTGTGCATTTCATTCGTGATCTTGTGGCAAATGGTGATGTTGAGATAAGATATATCAATACAGACAAGCAGGTAGCATACATACTTACAAAGGCATTAGCACGAGGCAAATTTGAGCTATTCAGATCATGCATTTGGAGTTGGGAATTTTGCATCAAGGGGGAGTGTTGAATACTGATATAAAATTAGAATCAGAATATTCCATATTTAGAGGGCGTGATAGAAGTGTGTTCAGCATGTGGTTTGTGTAGTGGATGTTCTAGATTGCTAAATATGGCAGTGTTGTAACAGGAAGTTAGGAAGAGGGGATGCTAAGTTTAGATGGTCTAATGTTAGCTGTTGTAGTACTATAAAGTGCATCTTGTTGTAATCGAGTTTGATATGAAGTGAAAGTTTAAGTTCTGTTAAATTCTTCTTCCTCTGTTCACTTTTTAATCCAACAGATTCACCTCTGCCTAATTTGTTTTAATTATAAGTACGAATTTTGACGCAGATCTAACGGCCGAATTCTTTGTATCCAAATTTGATTCAAAAGAATGCAGATCCACCCTGCTCCCATAAAACACGTGCTATGTGTGACTCACGAAGCCAGGAAACATTGCAACACCTCATTCTTACCTTTCAGTACTCCAGCCAAATCTGAAACCTATTAGCACCACAAGCCATATGAAGGACAGACATGGATATCAGCTCGTTATGGCTTCAAAACAGGGCTCCACTGGACCGAAAAAAACAAGGCCGAATGAGACGCACGGGTGATGGCTACGTTATGGAGCGTTTGAAAAGAAAGAAACCGCCGAGTGTTCTCCGCAAACAGGTGACCGGAGGAACTGGTAGCTATGAAAATCGAGTCTGACTGTTTACACATTCACATTTTTGCAAGTCTTTGTAAATTCTGCTGTAATAAGCTCTAAGAGCATCACAATTTTTCTAAATATATATATATATTTTTTCTTAATAAAAATTTAAACAAGTTAAACCTACATTTCCTCAAAAATATATATAATTCGGATGGATAACGGGTGGAGACCAATTTTTACCGCAGCAATCTAACCATGAAGTCTCCTTCGGAGAGGATTGCCTCTCCGTGATGCGGAGAAAATAGCAGAAAATAGAGAATTAATTAACTACTGATCTCCATGGGCCCCAGTTATTGGAAACAGAATTTTTTCCCACATACATACTTTAGGGTCAAAGATCTTTTGATCTATTTGTTTTATTCTTTCAGTTTCATTAAATTAATCTTTTTGGTTGAAATAATTAATTTGCATAGTTACAACTTGCAACATTAAACCAAATCAACTCTTTGATCTCGTGGGGGCCAATCTAAGAGAAGCATATATTGTACCTAATTCTTTAATGCACAATTTAGATGTTAAAGATCCTTTGCCAGTTTATTATTTTCTTTCTGTCAAATCGTTAAAATATCATAAAAAAATCCAATGAAGCATGAACAATTCAGAGAATTCAAGATCAAGGCTTGCTTTTAAAAGTGTGGTTGATATGGTTTTTGGATATGTTGATTTTGATGGTAGGTGGTTATAGATACTGAGATTTGGCTATTGATACTGAGGTTTAAATATTGTTGTTTTGGTAAAAATTGATAGTAGATCTTTTTAGGAATTAGACGATGTACTAAAAACTTGTTTCAATGAAATATGTGAGATTACCCTCCACTCTTTAGTCAAAAAAAAAAAGGGCTTGCTTTTAAATTGTCATTAAATATATTATAAACAACCAAAGTGGATAGTGCTAACAGGTTCTAATCCGTTAATGCTAGGAAATATTATGCCAAATGAATGACAATGTTTCACCTCATAGCCAAAATTTATTCTATGTCAGATGCGTTAGCAACGTAATTTTGAACTATGCTAATGGCTCAAATAACCGGTTGCAAATTGCTCAAAATTAAAGCTCTTTGTTTCATTTCATTAGCAACCGAATTTTGCACTCTGCTAAGAGGTCTCCAACAGATTGTCAACTACTTGGCCAATTGAGCCCCATTGGCAACGAGACTTTATCGCTCCTATTTATATATAATACAAGTGCATTTCGAACTTTTAGTGTTCAATTTTTCTCATTCGAAAGAGAAACGTTAACATTGCTATATCAAATTGAAACGAAGGATACTACAGTTAACACCTCAGATGCATGCATCAAATCCATTCACTTTCTAACGCTGAAATTTGTAAAGAACTAAATCTTCCTATATATAGCACATGCTATATTTTAAAAAAGGGTGGATGAACCTTGATTAGTTGATTTCTATGTCAAAATAAGTAAAAAACAGATAAAGAAATTCTAATTGCATTGAACATAATGTACACTATATGTATCAATTTGAAATTTAAATTGCCCAAACGAGATTAAATTTAAGCTCCGGATACGAGGCGGCAAAACCCCCTCCTCTATTCGATTCATTTTGGGACATTAATTAATTCATTCGATCACAAATTATTTAACAAATTAACCATCATGCTTTAACCTCCCACTATAAATTTGAGAAGATGTCAAGTGTATATCATTAAGATAAACTCAAACCACCTTCTCTACTCTCTCTTGTCCCATGGAGAACTTGAAACTCATTTTTCTCCAACTAATAGCCTTTCTCCTTATCATAATCTTATTCAAATCCATATGGATTGCCATCTCATGCTATATGATCACCCCCTTTCGCATAAGGAGATTCATGGCCAAACAAGGTGTGTACGGCCCAAAACCTCGCTTCCTAGTCGGAAATCTCAAAGACATTGCCAAGCTCGTCAAAAGTTCCACCTCGGCCGACATGGAGTCTATCAGCCATAACATAGTTGGCCGCCTCATGCCCCATTTACTTCTATGGAAGAAAATTTACGGTATGCACACAAAAAATAAAAATTTCAACTGAAAATCTCGTTGTAATAAATTGTGTGAATTAGTCGGGTTTAGTCAATTGTACATCATTTACATTCAGGAAAGAGATTCATATATTCGTACGGGAGTGAACCGAGGCTCTGTCTTACTGAGACTGACATGATAAAGGAACTTCTATCATCGAAATTCGTCCAGAACACGGGAAAATCTTGGCTGCAACAAGAGGGGGCACGGCATTTTATCGGAAGAGGATTGTTAATGGCCAATGGTGCTAGATGGACGCACCAGCGCCACACTGTGGCCCCAGCTTTCATGGCTGATAAACTCAAGGTATAAATACATCGCCACCTCAAATATCCCCAATTAATGCCGATTATATCTGGAGGTACCTCTTCTGTGGCGTCACTGGTATTGCAAAATAAGGTGCATCATTATTGTATCAGCCTATCAGGTACTAACATGAGATATACACAGTGGGAGAATTAACGAATAAGTTGTGGCACCTACAGCAAGGAAATTCTTGTTGAAATATCATTCATTTGTATTTTCTTTCCACTTAACCATCATTGCATTTTATCATTATTAAAGTTTCTGAGCATTTGTTTTTTCCTCTCTTTCTTTTGGATGGTTTATATATAGGGTCATGTGGGTTACATGGTGGATTGCACTAAGAAAATGGTGCGCAGCTTGAAGGACGTTATTGGATCGAATACAAGAACTGAGGTGGAGATTGAAGCCTATCTAACTATGTTAACTGCAGATATTATTGCTAGAACAGAATTTGGTACCAGTTATGAAACAGGTCGTCGGATTTTTCATCTCTTGGACAAATTACAGATCCTTACTGCCCAGTCAAGCAGATATCTGTGGATACCTGGCAGCCGGTATGCGTTTTATTTCCTTCCATGATCCATCCTAATCTTTTTTCCAGTGCTAATTTTTAAGTCCTAGTTATCTCTTTATATTTTATGTAACGTTTTGACTTGATCTTCTGTGGCTCATAGTGTGTATCAATCTATTTGAAGCCTATCGTAACCATTTGTATCTCTTCCTTCTTCCTATATACATATATATGATGTCTATGAATAAAAGAAAATTAATAACATATAATCAATGAATTTTTACTACTGAATCCTTTTCAATATGACTTGCAATTATTCTAACTGTTCTCATGTTTTTGTTATAGCCAATATAGATTTTTTCCTTATAAGACATTATTCTCTTATTTGAATTGATGTACTGTAGATAATTGTTCCTTGTGCTAAAAAAATATTAAGCAAAGAATTTGTAACATGAGACAGCAAAAATATATGCTAGAATTATCACATTAATGAGATGATCCCAAAAATATATGCCGGAAATATCAGAAAAAAAATATAATGCAAGGGACTTTATATCAGCACCTTACCCATTACTCAGTTTTGCTTACATGCATGAGCCGTATAAGAACAGATCATGGTATTGCACGTGACCTAGTTGTACTTAAAACTCTGCTTTCTTCTTGTTGTTTCTGGGTTCTTTTCACTTGTTACAACAAATATTCTTTCTCACAAACCTTCCTGGCATTGCCATGGTTGGCTGTCGGTTAGTGTAAAGCATTTGACAGTCTCCAGTTGTTACTTTGTTTGATTCCCTCCAATCCTCATTTCTATACTGTCTCCATGTCTCCTTGTCGAGATTATATATATATATTTACTTTCCTGTGAATAAATTACACTATCAAACTTTGTAGATAGTACTCTGGCATTCTCTAAAATTGTTAACTATTTCAGGTTCTTTCCAAGCAAGTTCCGAAGAGACATAAAATCTCTCAATGAAGAGGTGGAGAGGCTACTCATGGCAATCATAGAAACAAAAAGGGAAGGAGAAGAGTTTGGTAGATTGACGTCGTATGGTAATGGATTACTCGGTATGCTTCTAGCAGAATGGAAAAAGAAAAAAGAGGGTTTTAGTTATGATCTTAAGTTAATAATTGATGAGTGTAAGACGTTCTTTTTCGCCGGTCACGAGACAACGGCACTGCTGTTGACATGGACAGTGATGCTATTAGCAACAAATACTGAGTGGCAACAGAAGGCGCGTGCTGAGGTGATGGAAGTATGTGGTGGTGGGGTACCAACTGCTGATCATCTGCCTAAACTTACTGTGGTAAATAATTGAGAGATGACAATTAATTACACTAATGGACTAATTTAATTTTTCTTAAGAAATGTTTACGAAAATAGTTAAATCATGCTATATTAATTATGATACGGCTGATTGAATTACAAATCATCTTGACATTCTCATGCAGCTACAAATGATAATAAACGAGTCACTCAGGCTGTACCCCCCAGCAAGTCTTCTACCTAGGATGGCATTTCAAGACTTAAAGCTAGGAGACCTACACATCCCGAAAGGCCTATCTATTTGGATCCCTGTACTCGCCATACACCACGATGAATCGATATGGGGCAAGGATGCAAATGAATTCAATCCCGACAGATTCTCAGGCCGATCATTCGCTCTAACCCGAAATTTCCTCCCATTTGCGTCTGGCCCACGCAACTGTGTCGGCCAGGCATATGCACTTATGGAAGCCAAGGTCATTCTGGCGATGCTGTTATCTAACTTTAGCTTCACCATTTCAGAGAATTACAGGCACGCGCCAGTGAATGTACTTACTCTCAAGCCGAAGCATGGTGTACCAATTTACTTGAAGCCTCTAAAGGCCTGAGTAACCTTAATTTGCAATTCTTCAGTCCATGGATTTAATAATTTGTGCGGAATTTTGGTATAGTTCTATACTAAGAGGAGAAGGATATAGTTTTCAGTTTTTATAGATAAAAGATTATAAGATTCTTTTTCATATCATGTGTTCGATTAATTAGGCATTGTTTATTGTTTTTTGTGTCATACCTTGCAAGTTTATAATTTAATTAGAAAATCTCTAGCTGATATGTTAATTAATTAAATTAATTAACAACAACAATATCAAGCAACAGTGACACGCCAATATACAAAACATATGAATGAAGTAAATTGTTTGAACAATGTTACTTCAGATTTATTAATTCATGTTTGACGACCAAGAACTTTAATTTAAAAAAGTTGAGTTAACAATTAAGAATAATTAAATTATTGGTCCTTACAATAGTGGGTTAGGGTTCGTTTGGCAAATCAAATAATAAAGTTAGAAGAGTGAAATTAGAATAGTAAAAATAGAATAGTGTGATTTGGAAGAGTGGTAGAAGAATTCTTGACTATTTCGAAGAGCAAAATTGTCATTTGGCAAGTGTTAATTGGAATAGTAGAAATGTCGATAATTATGATAATAATAATGATTATGATATAATATAGTAATGATAACAATAATAAACTAAATAATATAATAAATTAACAATAATATGCATTATTTTACAGAATAAATAAAAATAATAAAATTCACGATGATAATAATAATAATAATAACTACAATAACTAATAACTAATAACACAATAGTAATAATTATAATATATGAAAATATAATAATATTAATAACATAATAATACTAATTAAATAAATAATACAATAAAATATTATTAATTATTAAATATAATACAACATAATCAAATAATAATGCTAATTATAGTAATAATAATAACAATAATATAAAAATTATATAATATGCATTATTTTAAAATAATAATAATAATTAATAGTAATTACCCGTAGATCAAATAGGTTTTGTTGGCAAGAGGATTCTATTTAATAATAAGGATAATATAATAATATCAATAATAAGTATCTAATATACTAAAATATTGTTAATTACAAATATAATACTTCATAATCAAACAATAATGATAATAATAGCAATAATATAAAAATTATAATAATTTCCATTATTTTAAAATAATAATATTTAATAGTAATTATTAATATTATTTTAATAATAAATATAATATTAATAATAATATTATTATATATAATATACTAAAATATTATTAATTACAAATTATAATACAAAATAATCAAATAATAATGATAATTATATTATTATTAATAATAATAATAATAATATAAAATTATCATATATGTATTATTTTAAAATATTAAAATAATAATTGTAATTATTAATATTATTTTCGTAATAAAGATAATATAATAATATTAACTGTAATAATAAAGTATATATTATATATCAAATTGATAATTACATTGCAAATTTGATTGGTTATTCATACGAAACAGTGTATTCCGGTATTCCATCTATATGGTGGTATATCAGAATAGTCTATTTTACAACTATTCTATTCTTTCAAAACACATTTGGCAACCTGCTCATATCGGAATAGATCTCTATTTCGATATTTCTTGAGTGCCAAACAGACCCCCTTAAGAGACTAAGAATGTGTGCGAGAGGTCAGCATGTTCGGAATATAGCTTACAAGTCTCTATATTAAAAAAAAGTTGAGTTTATTGATAATTACAATTTATAGATAATTCTACAAGAGTTAGTTTTGAGAATTAAATTAAGTTTTTATTTGTTTGAAGAAATTTAATTAATTTGATTGTATTTCAAGTTCGAGACACTGCTGCAGTTTAGTGTTTAATTATAAGTATATATCATGGAATCAAAGAAAAAGATGGCAACAAGAACCAAGGTGTCATGCATCCAGCTCTAACTTCACGAATATATCAAATTTTTGCGGGTGTATTTGTGAAATTGTGGTTGAAATTTATCTGAGCTTAGAGGCAGAAATATCCGGAACAAAATGTTGACAATATTGAGGCCGCAATAAATTTTCTCACGAACATAGTTTTTTTTCAAAGATTTATTTGAAATCTTATTGTTCTTTTTTAACATAGTTTGCAATCTTCAGAAAATCAAGAGAGAAACTTCTAAGTATTACAGTCGTAGTAATCATAATTGTGCCCGCAAATATATATATACTTTTTTTTGCGATTTCACATAATCGCTCTGTTTTGGAAGTTCTTAATGTGGGATTGAGCAAATTTCTTTTGCTCTTATTTCATGCACTAACCCCCTTTGGTCTTAGTTCTTGAAGCTTGGAAGAAGAGAAATAGAATTCAGAGGAGATGAGAAGATTTGAAAGTGAAGTTTGAAACAAAACTTCAAATTTGTTTGATAAATCAAGTGAGTTATTTGGTTTATTGATTTTTTTCTCACTTTTTCTTGTATTTGTTTGATTTAGACATAAATTTCTATGTTTCTTTGTTTAGGAATGATTGGCTAAATTAGACATAAACTGATCAAACTAATTTAGTTGTATTCAGTGTTTCCTTATAGATCTACTTTTTTTTCCCCAAATTTGCTTCTTCTAAATTGAATCGTTTGTGTAATGCGTGTGGGTCTCATATATATGTACATGAATCCATAAGTACTTGTGCAAGTGAAGATTTTAAATATTCCTTCACTTTTACAAACGATTTAAATACTAGATATGACTATGTCTACTTAATGAAGCAGATCTGAAGCCTTTGAAATGTTAAAAAAAATTTAAGAGTGAAGTAAAAAACCTCATCAAGAAAATAAGTCTTGCAATCCGATTGTGGAAGTGAACACTTGAGTCGGGATTTTCAATTTTATCTAAGAGAATGAAATTGTTTAACAACTCTCACCTCCCACATACAACGCCAATAGTGAAATTCAGAAAGAGAAATATAACTTTATTGGATATGATTCATTTCATGATGAGCCGAACTAACTTTTTTATAGTTTTTAAAGCCACGCACTTTAAATTGTTGCATTTCTAAAAAAAAAATTTCCTCGATGTTTGTTGAAAAAACATATGGTTTCAAAATGTCCAAGTTTGCCTTTTCTTAAAACTTGAGTTTGAGAGTTTTATGTCAAGAGGTTGATATCTGACAAGTTAGAATTCAAATCAAACAAGTATTTATTCATAAATTATCCTATAGAGAATCAGAATTATTAATTCTATTATCAATGGTTAAAAAGGTTGTATATAAAAGGTTAAAAATACTTAGGATTTATAAAAATTACTCAGTGTGGATTAATGTCCTAAATCATAAACTCTAAATCCTATATCCTAAGTAATTTATTAAAATTACTCTGTGTGAATTAAGGTCCAGTCTTTGAGTTTATATTCGATTCAAGATTATTGAACCAGTTCATACTTGGTAGTTAATTTAAAGTTCAAAATCCTAAGTTCAACTTTTATATACAACCTTTTTAACCATTTAAGATAAGTGCTTGAAAAAGAGTAGGAGCATTTTGATGTCCTGACGAGTGCACGCTAAGATGGAGTTACTGGCGTCCGTCCATGTTGGAGCTCTCATCTTCATTTTCTTTTCTTCTTTTGTCCAGGTTCATTTATAGGATAGAGACGGGCGGTCTCCGACTCATCAGAAGAATCGTCCTCTTTTGTTGTATTTTCTCTCATTTTCGTTGCTCTGATACTTCTCGTTTTGTATATGGACGCTGGATGTATTTTGGTTGTGATTGGTATGTATTGTATATTATGTTGTTCATTATTCTATTGGGTTGTTATTTATTTATTCATTGTTTGAGTCTTTCGTGTACTTGTAAACGAGCATACGTGGCAGGAGTGATCGCACCCGAACTGTTTATATATTTTGGGGTGTGGCAGTAACATTGAAAAAAATAATGAGGTAGTTTCATGTTGTATGTTTAATTTTAATTTGAAATGTTTGTGATGACATTATCAGTTGAATGCTACATATTGACTAGTAAATTTGGAGCTAGCCACTACTTATAAACGTTTTTCTTAATAAAGACCTAAGACACGATTATTTATTAAATAATTATTGTCTTATCACCTCCATGACAACAATTATTTAGTAACCGTTTTCTTATCTCGAAAATTAAATTACTATCTTCTCTTCAACAACTCTCATTTGTCAACAGTTCTTTATACGATTCACATGTTCCTTAGACACCGAAGATTACATAACTGTTGAAAAAAATGATTTTTAACCGTTGGCAGATTTCTTCTCTGCGTAGTACTGTTAACTCATCCACCAAGAACTTTACGAATGTATTGATATTTGTACAAGTTTAAAAACTTGAACAATATATTTTTATTATTTTATTATGATGACCAATCAAATTCTAAATCAACTCAAATTTGATATTCTAGTTAAATGATTAGAAACACAATTAAATATAATTTAAAATATTTATTTATTTGTATCGTGAGTTGAACGTACAAATATAATTTAAATGGTTGAATGTACGTTAGAATATAAAAATATCAAATGATAATATAGTTATACATGGGCCATGGAAGCCTACTGCTTCTCATGATATTTTAATTATAAGAATACTACTTATATACATCCATAATCCATTATAACAAAAGGCAATGTAGTTATACATGGGCCAGTAGTCCGAAAAGCAATTGTTTATAACAAAAGGTAGCCATCTAGATAATGATTGGTAGCCATAACCGCTTGGTGAACTTAATTGCCCCCTCTCTGCACGAGTGGGTTGGCCCCTGAAGAGTTGTGCTTTTTTCAAGAGACGGGAATGCTTTTTTCATGAATTCACATCAATTGAGGTACTAATTAATGTGGAGTATTTGAAGTACTTCAGAGGATATGCATTTTTTTTCATAGACCTAATTTGATGTGTACACTTCTGATTATCACTACTACAAAAAAAAATACATTATTTTCAATTTTTATGATATTTATTGCTAATTTTTCACACCCAAAAACATAATATAATCACCAGAAAACTAATATGAACACTCTGAAAAGATAATGTAAACACTTGTAATGACAATATTAACACACACAAAATATAGTATAAGCACACAAAAAATGATATACAAACACCTAAAAACATAATATAGTCACTAGAAAAGCTAATATAAAAACACCGTGAAATGCTAATATGAACACCTCCAATGATAAAATCAACACCAAATAATATAATATAAGCCCACAAATATTATACAATCATCTAAAAACGTAATATGATCACCATAAAAGTTAATATTAATATTCTGAAATGCTAATATAAACACTTGCAATGGTAATAAAATACCAGAAAATGTAATTAAGCAAATATTTTACAAGCATCTAAAAACATAATATATTCACCAAAGAGCTAATATGAACACCTAGAATACTAATATAAACACATGCAATGGTAATATAAATACCAGAAAATATAATATAAGCACAAATTGTTATGCAAGCACCTAAAAACATAATAAAATCACTCGAAAAGCTAATGTGAAGACTTGTTTGTAACTAATATGAACACCTAGTTTATTTATTTTACACCTCATTATATGATGAACATTACTAGTGAAAGTATTTTGTATATCATACATATTTTCAAGTGAAAAATATATTTGAAATAGCTAGTATAAACACTTATTTGTAACTAATATGAACACATATTATATTTAGTTTATACTCCATTATGTGATGAACATTATTAGTGAAAGTATTTTGCATATCATACATGTTTTCAAGTTCACGACATATTTGAAATAACTAATATAAACACATGTTTGCACCTAATATAAACACCTGTTTTATTAAGTATACACCTCATTCTATGCTGAACATTATTAGTGAAAATATTTTGTATACCATACATATTTTCAAGTGCACAACGTACTTGAAAGAACTAGTATAAACACTTGTTTGTAACTAATATGAACACCTCGTTTATTTTATTCTGTGAAGAACATTATTTTGTATATCATATATGTTTTCAAGTGAAAATATACTTGAAGCGGTACTAATATGAACACGTATATTATTTAGTTTACATTCATTCTGTGATAAACATTATTAGTGAAAGAATTTTGTATTCCATACATGCTTTTAAGTGCACAACATAGTTGAGATAATTAGTATAAACACTTATTTTATTATTTTTACACCTCATTATGTGATGAACTTTATTAGTGAAAATATTTTGTATACCATACATATTTTCAAGTGCACATCATACTTGAAACAACTAGTATGAACACTTATTTTATTTAGTTTACTCCTCATTTTGTGATGAATATTATTAGTGAAAATATTTTGAATAATATACATATTTTTAAGTGCATAACATATTTGAAACGACTAGTATAAACACTTGTATGTAACTAATATGAACATATCCTTTATTTACTTTACACAACATTATGTGATGAACATTATTTTGTATACCATATATTTTTCAAGTACATAACATAATATAATCATTAAAAAACTAATATAAACACCTGCAATTGTAATATAAATATCTGCAATGATAATATAAATACCAGAAAATATTATATATAGGGTGAAACATTTTTTACATCATGTAGGGTGGAAGCGTTCATAAAAAGTGAGTGTGGTCTAACCTTCCATTTTTGTTCGATGTTGACTATTTGTTTCTTTTTGGAAAAGTTAGTTAGGAGAACAAAAATGGAGGATGAAAGTTGAGAGATTGTTAGTCCCTCTCTATTAAATTATTATTTTCTCTTCGTTAACACTCATTTGTCAATGTTTCTTTATTAGATTCACAAATTCTTTAGACACCAACGATTGCATAACTGTTGGACAAGATTATTTTGAACTGTTGGCAGATTTGTCATAATTTTTAAAAGCTTAATGATTAATTTGATATAAATAAAATAAAGGTTGTTTTAAGATTCAAGGACTAAGTCTCGTTATTAATTAATTAATTAATTATTATGTTTTATGAATTATATTTTTTTATTTACGAAACATATATAGAAGTTATATACAATCGTAGTGCTAATTTGGATCGAAAGTGAAACAATATGGGGTTGTATATGTTAAGTGTTAACCTACAAAATTACATAAAAAATACTGGCATATTATAATAGTAGTTTTATACGCGTTGGCTACCACTAGATACTAATAAGTATACTAGGTGGCAACTAATATATCCAAAGTTGACCCAATCTGTATGAGAGATAAAGATTAAGCTGCAAGTCTAGAACCCACTCAAAATATTTAATTTGTGCGCAACAATTAATACTTCACTGATAAGAATCCAAACCAGACATTGATGGCAACAAAGAATATGTATGTAAAGCAGGTACTTCGTGAATGCCACTCGTAATCAGATGGAAACTCCACTAGCATTTGTATGGTGACTGGTTAGGGACTTCAATTTACTATTTACACTTGAGGAGCAAAAAGTTATCACTTAATACTCATTGTGTTTATGAGTTTATCCAAAGTTCACATCTAAATGCACTCAATTTGTTAGTTATTTATAATATAGGCTAATTCTGTTAGGGATTCGAAAATTAAGACTATCACAAAAAACAGATTTACTAACGGTTATTTTTCATCTTTGTCAACGGTTATGCAACCGTTGCTGCCTAAATAGCTGCTGAATCGTGTAAAGAACCGCAGGGACAGATTCAGAGGTCATTTAAGCCGAGACACAACTAAGTTCGGGCACTAAGGTTGAGATCAAATCCGAACACAAACCCACTAAAATCTATTAAAATATCATTAAAAGCTCATTTTTCACTACAAAATAACTAAAAGTATACTAAATTTTGCGTTTTTTAAATCAAGACAGGACACTTGCCCATGCTTGCCAATGAATGGCTCCGCCACTGAAGAACCGTTGGTAAATAAGAGTTTTCGTAAAGAAGATAAGAATTTAATATATGGCTACGGCAACAGTTATTTAGTAAAAATAACCTGCTATATGGCATTATTTAAAAATATAAATGACTAGCCTCAGATTTTCTAGCCAATATATTATTTAAATTGTCACAGATAAAACATATAACACAATAAAACATAAATAGCACAATAAAACATAATATATTACATATGAACATGTCACAATTACAATCTGGACACGACAAACAAAATGAATCCTACAGACTAAATCCTAAATCCTAAACCTCAAGAACTATTGCTAGTTCAAAACTAAAGTTCTCAGAGTTTCAAGTATGAACATAGCTCAGGAAAATGCAATTACAAACCTAAATCTGACTCGATCAATTGCATCTTTTGAGCCATGGTCTCTTGAAAATCATAAGAATTATTGCATGTTTCTCCTCTCATAAGAAACCCCTACAATAACACAGAAATACAAATAACAAACAATTAAGATGGTAATCTTAATGTGGCCGATTTACCTTCTTTTGCAACCAGTTTCACTACAACACCTGCTGCTCTAGCTAATTGTCCCCCTTTTCCATGTGTGAATTCTATATTATGTATAGACGTGCCTAAAGGCATATCGGTTGAAGTAGATTCTTCTTTTTTTATCAAAAAAAACCCCTTCCCAAACTGTACAAGCTTCTTTCAAAGCATACGGCTTTCTAGATGTATATGATGATATAGAAAAAAATAGATCTAAAATGTCAAAGAAAAAATAGATTAAATAACATATCCTTCTTTAGGTTGAAAGATCTCTCTCTTAAAGATGAAGCACTTGAGTTTTGTCAAGTGCCTTGATAGGTGTGAAATCAACCTTTATATGGTTGAATTTCCACCATATCAATCGTGTTTCACCTGCAGAAGTGTTGTAAAATAATTTCTATTAGCATATGTTACCTATTAAGAGTTTAACTTTCTTAACCAACCCTAAGTGTGTACTCCAAAAACCAAAAAAGACATCACTATTGTATCTCAACTTTCCACACATCATTCCTCTTTTTTGCTCCAAAAAGATGTAGAGGAGGTCTATTTCTACCTATATTTTCATTCCTTACAGTAATAACTATTTCTAACTACAACTATTACAAGAACTAAAAAATAACAAAATAAAAATATTACCTTAAAGAAGAGGCTGCAGATGACGCGATGTGAGGAGAAAAACACGACAATATCATCGGCGAGAAGAGAAAAACACGAGACCGGTGATGACCAAGAATGAGGCAGAGAAGAAGCCGGGAGGCGAAGAAGAACACGAGATGTGTGTGTGGTAGAAAATGATAGATAACCTCCACATCTCTATCAGATTAGATCAGCTAGAATTGTAGAGGCAACCAGATGGAAAATAGAGAGTAAAGAAGTTTGAGAAGATGTGAAGGCAACCAGAGAGGAAATAGTTAAGAAGATACGCGAAGAGAAGAGACATGAAGCATTTTTTCATAGATAGGATTGGGATAACGCAAAGGTTATTTACAATAACCGTTGCTACAGGAGTAGCTAGGGCAACGATTGTTTAAAAGAACTGTTGCCTTAGAATTTTGAAAAAAATAGATTAATATAACATTGATTTCTAAAACTTTAATCTACTTACAAATTAAATAGATTAATATAACATTTATACCTTGATCCAAATTCGAGTTGGATTGCAGCAGAATCGAAAGATCGAATCTGAGAAGCTCCTCTCTTCGGAGTATCAGACGTCTGATGACTCTATCGGTGATCCACCAGGACGACCAGAGAGCGGTTTATTTCTTCTGCCAGAAATACCGTAAACCGCGAAATTCTGTAAAAACACTATTCACCGAGATAAGGACTAAATAAATATCTTCACGACTCGCAATTATTCAAATATGAAATACTACTCCTTTCGCAAAAATACTATTTTCCGAATCTCGTAAATAATCGTAACCAAGATAGAGAGAAAATATATTTATCAATTCAATCCTGAGTTAACAGATATGATATGATTTTTGATGTGATTTTCTCTGTCCCCATGCCTATTTATAGAAAAATAAGGAGGTTGGCCGATTATCGAAATACCCCTGAAAAGGCAAAATGACCATTTTGCCCCTAAGAGGTCGGCAAAGACAAATATCTCAAAATTTTATTTTTCAAAATATTTAATTATGCCGACATATTTTTTTAAATTTTATTTATTTATTTTTAATTAAGATTTTAATTTTTAATTAATTAAGGTTTTAATTTGATAATGACTTTCATCCCAAATTCAAAACCATAATTAATATTTTAAAATCTAAATTAAATATATATAAATATATAATTCTTCTCAACAATTATATTTCTCAGAGTTCGATATCGATTTGGTTTCAGTATGGTTTTATACAACGTATCGAATACGTTTATAAATTCAACGGTTGTTTTTGCTTGTCATATCATGTGACATATATAATTCAATTATATCACATATAATTAGTTATAACCATCTTAATATTAATTTATAAAAAATTTATAATTAATCAGTAAGATTCTCTGATTAGCTCCTATACGGTGTGACCCAATAGGATTTCTGTTATGTTGGTAATTGAATTAAAACCATTTTAACTTCTATAATCATAGAAGGCATCTGACATTTGCACTATGACCATTCAATTACACATATGATGTTGTACTGTACAATACCACGATCCACTAAACTATTTTAGTCGTGTTAATTCTTTTGCCTCGCAGTGTTAGATTAGTTTGAAGGTAGGTGTGTGTCATCCTTGCAAACTTAATCTTTTCTCGATCTTGAGTAGACGTATCAAATATAATTACTCTTGTAATTATACTGCATGCAGATAATCTTATTCTATCAAGGGGCCTACTGATACTGTAACTCGTATATATATACGAGGAACAATAGTACTTTCGATAAACCATCACTATCTCAGCTAAGCTATGTATACCGAAAAGATATCATTATGACTGCGTTTTACCGACAGCGTTAGATAACAATCAAACATACACATCTCTTAGTAGGAAAAATGAATACCTCATACTTTAGAATTTAACACCGAATGAAAACATTAATGACACGTACACAATTTCATTTAAAGTTTAATTCGAGGTCTGTCAAATACCATATTTTCTGGAACATGTATTCATGTGATTAAAATGACATATAATGTCTATGGTCTGTAAAACTTAACCATCTTTTAATCCACATTCTAACCTTGTAACGGTAAGTTAGTGTTCTTGCTAATTACCTTGGTTAGAGACTTTTAAGAGTATATATCATCTATATTATGAAGTTTCACATTTCCAGTTAATTATTGACTCTAGTCAGATAAAGAAATGATCCATAAATTCAATAATACTCAAGGCAACAAAATGACAATTTTTTAATCACTCAATTCATAAACAAGGCTTTATGATAATTTATCGTACTATTGACTTCTAGATTATTGCAAACTAACAAAAAGGGCTTACGGGCCCATGTTGGACTTAAAAAATATAAATAATTCGTGGGTTGGTCCTCTGACTCGTGGGCTAAGTTGGAGATTAATAAAATAAAGAAGGCCCGACCCAATAGTTATAACTAGACCCGAAATTGAACTGGATCCAATAAAACATATAATAAGCTAGGCAATCAGAAATGATTAGGTACCTGCTTAACCCTTAATAACAGGCGATTATGAAGATTAGTATTTTGAGCAATCGAACAGATACTATGAGAATAGATACATTAACACATAAGTCTCGAAATCTCTGAGCCCAACAAACATTAAACAAACAAACTAATTAAAAAGAACCAACATGTGTTTATTTCATTTTATTTTCTTTTTCTTTTTCTTTTTCTTTCTTTACTTCATTATTTTCCTATCTATTTTATATTATATGTAAATCACTTATAAGCACTATTATACGAATGAGTTATAGGAATTAGATAGAATGATTAATCCTAAACATGATTAATCAAACAAACTCGTATATGACTAATTATGTTGAATTAATAAAATGATTAACCAAATTGATTATATTGATAATAGCACTTAGGTGAATTATAGGATCTTAAAATAATAACAACATATGGTATGTTAGCAATTAAAATAATAACTAAGTAACAAACATAGTGCTAACCACAATTATTCAAATAGACACAAATAAAGTAAGTATGTTATGATGATAAGTTTTAATAAACGCAATGACACATTAATTAAAGTACCACATGATGAGTAGAATAACCACGAGATAGCATAAACACAAGTTGTGACTAAGTAATTATGTAAATATAATTACATATTTCATCAATTTCTCTATATCATATCTAATATAATATATGCATAAACACATACAACATACACACACAAGATTATGACTAAGTAAATCCATAATCATAATTACATATATTGATCAATTTCTTTGTAAGCTCATAGATATATACAGGTACACACCTATTAGCTATTATCCTAGGCAACTATTTTCCGTCCTTCTTTTGTTAGTTTATAAATTAAAAGTCCAACTAAAAGTAATTGATTTTATAACATGCTTGCATAGTGATGTGTTTATTATATCCTTGTTCTTAATTAGAATAACATCTTGACATCCAAATCAATTTGAACTTAGCAATGAACATAGTTAACTCAAACAAATGTCAGTTAAAAGTAAAGGACTGTAGGTTAGATCTCTCGCATCCAAAATACAGCGAAAACGTTGTCCAAAGTTTTAACAAAGTACTATGAATAACTAAATAAAATTAGGAGCATCAATGACATCTCAACCGGTTAGATTATCCCTGTTGCACTTCATACTTAACTTCGTAACACTTGAAACTCACAAAACCTAAATATAAATACGATAGGAGATATCATTGACTCGTATCCACTCGCGGGTGACGACACCAACTCGGATGCAGCGACCGTTGATCCAACCGCTGAGAACCCGAAATACTCCCCGAAGTAGAGTCTACATAGCGATTCTCTCCAGCCTTTCCAGGTGTAGTTCCTCGAGTTTATATTCTTTTCAAATTTTAGGATCGTACGAGTCATACCTTAATTTTCTTTTAACTAAACTACGATACCAAATTTACCTCAACTTGATCAATGGACCATGAAATTCGACCTGTCATACTGCAAACGATAAATTCTACCAGCTAATGAGACCAACTTGCATTGCATGTCATTTGCATTCATACGCACGTGATATCTGATATACAGATTGTATAGATTCTAGTTATGATATTAGGTAGATGCGTATTTAAATATTATATGTATAAGTCAGGAGTGATGAGCGACGGACCGATGATCACGAGCTAGATGTGGTTCGGGGCATCTCGTCGGGGCGGATTACGTATGCAAGCTAAACGTCTGTGGGATTCCTCCGTCGGAATGTCTTCAAGGACATTTGGTTTATGCCCACCAAACGAGTTCATCACTTGATGGCTCGTAGTGCCGTTAGAGAGTTTTACTTTTAACCTTCATACTAGTATATATATTCTAATATAGCTCTCTCTTTTGAATGATTAAGGTTCGGTATCTCAGTTAAAAGTGTGCATGTCATATGTGAGGTATTGGAGCTATTCTGTTTTATTATTATATTTTTCTATGTAACCGGTATTAGGAGATCTTGAATATTCGAAGGCTTTCTCCTTTGGCTCTTGGTTGGTATAGAGAAAGTATGGGGCTCTTGGCCCCTAGTTAGTACAGGGAGTTTCCATTATTATATATTCTTTCAACGGGTAGTAGGTTTCTTACTTACGTATGACAATTGAGGCCGTAAATTTTTATTTAATTTTTCTTCTTTTGGTGAGGGTAGGCATCTCGGTTTTCTTTTGACCGAGTGTGTGCTTTTAAAGCAGTTCATGTTATACCAGGCTTTTCTACTTTAGAAACTCATAATTTGTTTAAGTTGGTAGCTTGAATAGGAGACTTGCTTAAACCCTACCATTAGGTTGGCGACTTGAATACGACACCCACTTAAGTGGGCAAATCCTGATGTCCTACAGTTTGAGGTGAATTCTTGTTTTCCATTAATTTGGGTGTTTGAAATTTTTGTATCTAGTATATATGCAAATAACACTATATCTCTCCTACTTTTTCTATTTTTGGGTTCCTCATAAAGTTAGTTACATCTTTTTAAACACTCATGTTTAATGGTTAGAATGTATAAATAAAAGTTGAACTTAGAATCTTAACTTTAGACAAATTATTAAGTGTCATTTGGTCCAATCCTTTGAATCGAATATAAATTCAAAGACTGAACCTTAATCCACACTGGATATTTTTTTTATAAATTACTCATGTTCTACGGTGGTTGTGGGGTCCAGGAGAAGAGAACAGGTGTACAAGAAGAGAGCGTTAGGAGTATTGGAGCTTTGATGAAGGTGTACTAGTATAAAGATCACTGACATTCATTTTGACTATTCTTTTCTTTTATTTTCTCCAGTTTCACGATAGGATAGATAGACAGATGGTCACTTATGTATTAGCAGGATCATTCTCTTTTTGTTATATTTTTTCTCCAGCTTCCGCTACTCTGATACACTGTTGAATGTATGTACATGAAACGTTTGTGGTCAATAAGATTTATACTTTATTATTTGTGTTACTGATTTATTTACTATTATTGTGCATTTTATTTATTTTTTAAACTTTCGTGTGCTTGTCGTCATGCACGCGTGGCAGGAATGGTCGCACCGGACCTGTTCATTATTTCTAGGGTATGAAATCCTTCGGCTGTATCAGAGCATGGTAGAATAATTTCATTCAACTAAAACGTTCAATCATGATTTAGATATTGTCAGATATCCCCTGGGCTAAAAAAACAGAGAAACAAATCAGTAATACATAACATACAAAGTACTTAGGTCTGAGAGAAAGTAGGTCTAGGACCAGAACGAACTTGTCTGAGGATAGAATATAACATCGAACTACTACCAGTGCGAAGACCTCTACAAATCCAAATCACGTATCCTAAACAATGTATATCTCTATTTTGTCTTCATATTTAACTTATGTCTTAATTGGTGATTTTGTATCATGAGTTTGCATCGGAATTAATTTTGAATTGCTCGTTTTTCTGATTGCAAATCGGACTCGACGCGATGCAAGTATACTCGAATATCTACATCTTGATGGCTTGCGATGATAAAAAATTAATTACGAACCCGACGAGCGTAGCCGAAGATGTTACAAAAAATTATCTAAATATAATCTAATTCATGAATTAAATTAATAATATTTTTATTAATAAAAAATCAACGACCCATTCCCAAGAATCAATCGGTATGCTTGTTTGCTTTTGCAGAAAAAAAATTAATTAATCGTTATTGCCAAAAAGTCAGTATTCGCAATTCCGATATTTTTAATTTTTCGCGCTTGTGCAATAATTTTTTTTCATTTATACTTTATTTATTAAATTTATAATATTAAAAAAGTCGGGATACTTTTCGTAATAACTTAATCACCTTAATTTCAACTATATAACATCATTTTGTACGGACTGGCACGAAAATCGCAATAGTATAGTTGGATCACGTGACAAACATAATCGGAAATCATTTCGTACCACCCAAAAAATTACCGGATCCTAATGGAGATGCCACAATATCTTCACGGCATCAATTGCTGACATGACATGTCAACTTACGTTTGATATAATAGTGTGATTTTGTAATAGTGTTAGAAAAATGTATTCTTGATTATTCGAAAGAGCGAAATTATCGTTTGACAAATGTTATTTGAAATAGTAGAAATGTTAATAATTATGTTAATTACGAATATAGTACATCAAATAATAATGATAATTATAGTAATAACAATAATATAAAATATATAATACAATAAAATATTATTTCTCCCAAAGAGAAACGGAGGTCTAGGAATATTGGATCTAGGGAAGTTCAACATAGCCTTACTCCTCAAATGGATATGGCACATCTACAACGGAAGCGAGTCCTTGTTTGCATCCTTCGTACGTAACCATTATAACATCCTTGGTCCACTCACATACCAGGACATTGGTAAATTTTCATCTTTCTTCCTACGAGATATCTTATCCAAGCTCCCCATATTCCTAGTTTCCTCGACCCAGGAGGAGGAAAATATTCATTGGAGATGGACAACATCAGGTCAATTTTCGTGCAAATCTGCTTACAAATTCATCATCAATCCGAGAATTTATGCAAGAACGTACAACTGGATCTGGCTAGCACGTTCACCATTAAAGGTCAAGGTCTTTGCTTGGACACTTCTCAAGAGTAGATTACCAACTAAGGACAACCTCCACAAGATGGGTTGCCAACCTGACAACATTTGTCAAATGTGCGACACATCAAGCACGGAGACAACCGAACACTTGTTTTTTCGATGCCCGATTGCATCCACAATCTGGCGACAAGTTCTACCCCAGACAAGGACTGACTTCAATGACACACCCAATATTCCCCAATTTTGGGAGCAAATTAGATTTGTAGCACCGGCCAACGACGCACATAGCCGAGACACCCTAATACACTCAGTCCTATGGATCATCTGGAAAGAAAGAAACAGGAGAATATTCGATGGCAACACAAGGCCGATCTCGTTCCTTATGATGCAGATCTGGACGGATTTCTACGCCTACATGGGACATCAAGCAACAACAGCAGTGACTTAGACTAGGACTAGGTTCAAGCGCTTTTATTTTTTAGTTCCCCCCTCTTCTTTATTTTCCGTTGCCTTTTTTTTCCTTTTCATGATTATCCTGTAAATAACATCATAGAATAAAATTTGAGACAGGCAAAGCCTGCTCTCCTTCAAAAAAAAAATTATTAATAAAATAAAGTATATATAATATACTAAAATATTGTTAATTACGAATATAGTACATCATAATAAAATAATAATGATAATTATGGTAGTAATTATTATAATATGCATTATTTTAAAATAATGAAAAAATAATAATTAACAGTAATTATTAATATTTTTTAATAATAAGGACAATATAATAATATTAAAATATTGTTAATTACAAATATAATACAACATAATAACATAATCATGATAATAATCACCATGATATATAAATTATAATTATTTGCATTATTTTAAAATAATAATAATAATAATAATAACAATAATAATATTTTAAATTATATATGATATACTAAAATATAATAATAATAATAACATAATAAAAATAATAATATAAAATATTGTTAATTACAAATATAATATAACATAATCAAATAATAATGATATGGTATATAATATATTAAAATAATATTAATAAAATAATATAACAATAAAATATTATTTTAATATATAATATTAATATTATTTTAATATTTTATTATTGTTAATTATTATTGTTAATATTATTATTTTAATATTTTATTATTGCTAATTACTGTTAACATAATCAAATAATATTTTAAAATAATATTAACAATAATAATATGGTATATATAATATATTAAATTGTTAATTACATTGCAAATTTGATTGCTTAGTCATACGGAACAGTGTATTCCGGTATTTCATCTATATGGTGGTATATCGGAATAGTCTATTTTACCACTATTTTATTCTTTCCAAACGTGTTTGGCAAAATCATATTGTTGAAATAAGCCTCTATTCCGATATTCAATCAGAAGGGTGTGTTGTCAAACGGACCCAACAAGTCTACTGGTAAAATAGTACAATCAAATTAAATACACAACTTACCTTACTGTAATATGAAATATTAAATGCTCAGACCAAAACATGCCATATATTACACACAAAATCCCTTGCCTGATCAACCGCATGACTTACCTTGACCTTCCAGTTATATTCCAGCACATGATGCACACCATTCCAAATGATATCCCCAGCTTTTCACAATAAATAATACATACTTTTCAGACGATAAATAACTTTCCAACTATATTCGAGCACATGATGCAACACGCATGCATGAAATACCACATCGGCAATCATAAATACAATTCTAAAATAAAATCATGCAATTCAATTCACAAATTCATTTCGAATCATACAAGCGGATAAAAAAAGTCATAGATCAATCAATTTGCAAATACAAGTTATGAAAAAGTTCGATTACTTGATAAGAAAACAATCAAAATCATCAAAGCCAAAATCAAACGGACTAGTTCAACGTCAAATTTATCGATCGATATTCAAATTTGATTTCACATTATTTTATTATTTTTCTCGATTTTCTCTTTATTTCTTTCTATTTGCTTCCGATTTTTCTTCTGTTTTGATTTTTTTTTTTTTAATTCCATTCATACCTTAACAGGGGTGAATTTGGGCTTTGGATGGGAGCTACGTGGCTTAATTAGAAGGCTATCCAATTCTATTTCTTTCTTTTTTCATATAACAGTTGTAAACGAAACCTTAAGATATTCAAAATTAATGAAATATCTAAATTGTATTATCTATAATTACGAAATGGTCAAAATAAAATTTACCAATAATACTAAAAATATTTTTGTGATGTTCCACGTTAATTGAAGAACAACTATTAGAAACGATAATAACGGCCTATATATACATGGGACTATTCAGCTTGTATTATTAAGCTTTAAATAACCTGCCCATAGAAAAAAAAAAGCCCAAAATTTAAAAATACAACCATGATATTATCTCTTGTGAAAGAAAAAGAACATTATTTCGATTCTCTACTTTGAATTACTCTATTAAAAAGGCTTAGAAAGTTTGCATTGCCCATAGAGAAGTTAGCAAGGTTATTACGCATACTATGAGCTAATCAGCTAACCGGCTAATAAACCCAAAATTTATTATAATGCGTTGATGGATTCCACTTCCACTAGGCTCATGCACATGAGTCCGTATCTGCTGTTATTCTAGGGAATAACAGCGCTCTGTTATTCCGTTGCTGACCGTCCGATTTATACGGACTCTGTTATTCCTTCGTAATAACAGCGGATATGAATCCCATGCACATGGGCTCACTGCTCTCTGATTTGGCACCAGACTAATTTGTACGCATCCGTGTCCGTGCATGCTTAATCTCTGATGTGTTATTGCGAGACCTGTGATATCATGTTCAATATTTTATATATGCAGAGATTGAGCATGTCATGGAACACTTAATTTGTAACTTAGTTGCGTCTGCTGTAAGTTTCCTTGAACTACTGGGTTCAGAGTTCCAAGTGCAATGTTAATTTTGATTTAATTATTTTCTTTTTGTCACCTTCATAAGAAGAACAAGGGGAAAGACAGAGAAAAATTAAGGGAGTGCTTCCTGTGTATGGTCGAAAGGAAAAAGAAAAAAAAAAGATATGAAATGATTCCTATAATTCAAATTCAGGAGTGAAAAATTATTTTTTGAACAGAAAAACCAGGATATGTGTGTATATATGAGTAAAGTCACGGTATTCTTAAACTCACTAAGATAGTTGATGAGCTTAATTAAAAAATTAATGAAAACAAATTCCAGTGATGCATTTGCATATTAAATGTATAACTTCTTTATTTTATTTAATTCTAAGTCTCGGTCAAAATTAACAAAAAAATATAAATGCATGAAAATAATTCATAAATCTTCAATATTTTGATTACTCGATTTTGTATTAAACAAATTCAAAATTTTATAAATTTGATATATTTTGAACATATTAGTGTTCTTAACATTATGTAGATCGGTTTTTATGGTTCAGATTTGCCGTTTGAATTTGATTTCAATAATTTTTAGTTAAACTCACAAATCTCCTGGTGAGTTTAAGAACACATATTTATTCATATATAGAGAGAGTTGTGCTAAAATGCTTATAAAATATCAAAATATATACTTTAGCGTTTCTCGAGATACAAAGAGCAAATGTTCGATCCGGACTGTTCAAAATATTCTCCATACTAACATATCTGAAGACAATATTTTTTTTTGACTATTTTTGGATGAATGAAAAATTCATTAATCTAAGAATTTACAAATCTCTAATTTAATGAACTTTGAACTAATCAGATAAAATAGTAAATTTTTTTAAAAAATATAAATTTTGATCTTCAAATAGATGTTAGTATGGAGAATTGAACAATTTGAATCGGACATTTTCACTTTATATACCGATATAAAAATCTAAATATATAATGTTTAATACTTTATTAATTATTTTAGCACATGCACATCTCTAGTCATTCATCCGTCTGTTCTCACTTCTCAGGCAAAAGGCAGGATATGTTTCTTTACACAATTTCTCACTCATGGATTGAGTACTGGGCTTCCAGTAAAATTGGCCTCATATTGAGATATAAGCCCTTTCACAAGTAGGGCTTAAAACTATTGGATAAGTGGTACTGCAGCTTTTTTTTTCTGTGTTTTTTATCAATACTTGGTAGCCTAAGAAAGCTGATTATTCATTTATATTACAATTTACAAAACAATTGAAAACGTAGCGATTTATCTTCATCCCATCTCACCTATCAATGAAGTATACTAAAAAATTCAAACCACATACATAGAAACAAATGCATGCCTTAGCATAGTAGAACATTACAATCTCTTGATCGATGTAGGCCTCTCATAATACCTGAAAAATAGTTTTCATAATAGCATTTTTTTTAGGGTTATTGGACCAGAGCAATTTTTCAAATAAGATCAGCATTTGCTTCTCTGAAAGATTAATTATAAGATGACGAACAAATATAATAAACCAATGTAGGTAGAATAAGAAACTTTTTTTTTGTTTTGATGGAAAAGAGGGGATCTGAGTCCCCCGGTTTCATTGAATAAGATCACCAAAACGGTGAGTTATTTACGTGAAGTTTACATGAAGTGTCAAAATAAAAAGTGAAAAGAGATCTGTTTCAGTTTGTTTGTTACTTTGTAAAGAAGTAGAAAAGTTGCTAATCAAACGGTTTCAGAGTCAACTAAAATTGCAATTTTTCTACTTTCCTAAAAAATAGCAAACAAATTCGAAAAAAATGTAAAATTCAATATCTAAATAGATTTCAATATGTAGATCATGTTCAACTGTTCGGATTGGTCGTTAGACTTTTTTCAAATTGGAGATACGATGTAAAGCATTAGCGATTTGGTGCTCCATGAAGCACCCTAGCTTATATAGCTTATATATATATGTGTGTGTGTGTGTGTGTGTGTGTGTGTGTGTTTCATAACAATTAGTTACCATTCCAGTAACACACTAACACCAGCATATACATGTCCTTCAATATATTTATATAAGAAACCAGAAGAACAACTTCAAATTAAATACAAAACTACTATACGCGCAATGTAATAACAATCTCAAGACCAAAATTTTCTAATTGTGAACTGCACGTCTAGAAATCATCTAAAGGTTGACTCTGAGCAAGCCTGAACTTGAAACACACACTTGTATGGTGTGACTTACCAGAAAATGTTTGGCGAGGCATATAGGTAAAATTCCACTAGCCTGCCTTTCTCTACTGTTGAAATATTTCCTTTATTGTTCTTAATATTCTGTTCATACATAATTTGTTCTCACTGGGGGCTCAAAATCCAAATTAAAATGATATAATAAGTTGCATATGTTCTTTCTTTTATAGAATATATGTGCTTGTTGAAATTGTGATTTTAGTGACTCAGTTCATCAGTTGTTTTCATGCATAATCAGCTGGTATCCAACGGTTGATCCGAATTACTCAAATCGGTATATAAATTGAAACTTTGTGGAAACAAAACTTACCTTTTTCTATAGAATTTTATTAAATAGATTAAAAATCATCTATGTTACATGTTATAAGATTTTTTTTAATAATTCATATTTTGTCTTGCAAATAGCCATCCGCCCATTCATGATATCCATAACAGAGCAAGTTGTCTATTTGCTACATTTTAGTTGTGCATACGCACATATGTTGAAAGTATGACATGATATTTTGAGCTGTTTGTGTGTAAATTATTTATCTGAGTTGTTCATACAATCTAGAACATCATGTAGCAAGTCAATATACCAAGGACCACTTGCAATACAACATTTTTAGAGACTCGATTGCATTACTCGTTTCTAGAAGGTTGCATGGTGCATTTGTGCATGTGACTCTTCACACAGATTAATGTACAAAAGATCTCTGGCATTCTATTTCTATACTACTAATTCATGCTGAATTAATTGTTGATTGCCCCATTTTTGGCGGCAGCCTTTGTACTATATGTATGTGGCATCAAATTTTAGAGCGTGCGCGCGGTTGCTGAAGCCCAGGATTTGATAGTTCTAGTTAATAAAAAGACAATTCAACAGGTCTGTTCTCGTTAGAGAATTATACTCAAAAAGTTCTGGCTGCGTGAAAATTGACGGTGTGCAAATTACACATATGATGGGCTGTAATTTTAAGAAATCAAATTTGAAAATCATATACTCCTATCAATTTGTTTAGAGTTTACACCATTAATAATTATATAATTACTTTTTACCAGACGAGAGGGATACGCAGGTTGATTATTAATGTACGTCTAAACGACGTTGAAAGCAGCCTTCTTTATATTTCTTTTTTGAAATTGAAGCCAAAGCAATTGAAGGAATGATTGGGAACACAGTTTTTGCTTGGACTTTATATGATTGAATCATAAATTGGAGGACTTTTATCCTACTGTTCTGACGAAAAATAATGAAGTATAAAAGAAAGTAAGTATTTTAGAAAAGTAATAATAAATCACAACGGATCATTTGCACATCAAAGATCTTGCCGAAACCTGCGAGACAATGCTCAAGTTCGACATGAAAATGAACTCGAAAAAGAGTTACTTTGGACTGGCAGAAGCAAATTTCTAGAATTCATGATGTCCAAAAGAGACATCGAGATACACCGGGCCATTTTGAACATGCAGAATTCCAAGAACTTGAAAGAATTACAAAAGTTGACGGGACGACTAACATCACTAAATCGTTTCATCACAAAGTCGAGAGAAGTTTCAAGTTTGCCTACCTTTCTTCAAGGCTTTGCGAAAGAACACAAAATTTGAATGGGGCACGGAGTGTGCGAAAGCATCCACAAAAATAAAGGAATATCTGGCGAACCCTCATTGCATTTCTCGCCCCTATCTAGGTCAACCATTTTTTCTATACCTGACAATGACCGATGAAGTAGTGAGCTTCGTCTTAGTTTTGGAGCACGAAAACTAGCAATAACTTGTATACTTTGTGTCTCACATTTTGCAGGTTGCAGAAATAAGATACCCGCCTCTCGAGAGGTGTAAGATCCGATCTGATGGTGGATTAAACAGTCTCTTAAAGTGTGTATGAGTATGATGATAATTTTGGCAGCACTTTTACCTGGTTCCTTTGTTATGTCCCTCCCTATTTCGTGAAGCGGGGTATTTATAATGCATGATGACTTAACCGCTTCTAGAAGAGTTCTGGGATGACTACGTCTTTATGTCATGCATGAGATCGTGTGATAATCGTCTGCAATCGCTTCATGAATCGATTGTCAGCCGTGTTCAAGGAGTCACAAGCAAGGTCTTCTAGCCATATGTTTAGGAAGATATTCACGTAGTTATTTTGATTCTTCGTTCAGGAAGTCATACTTAGTTCATCAACTCCCTCTTTTCTTGATGGGCTTTAATGACTCTACGTTTACTGGACTGCAATGGTGATCAAAGGTACATTGTAAGCTTAAGAGGATCATACTGTGTGAATTCGGGGAGTTATGTTGTTGCTCGAAAGATTCGCACGAATATTCATACGATTTGTTATATATAGGAGTGGGTTCGATGCCAGATTCTTCTCCTTTCCTCTTACTATTTCATCTTTTTTCTCTTCTTTCTGCTACTATTATCTTTCGAGCAACAACAGAACTCTCCGAATTCACACAATATAAAACATTTATCACCGGTTGTTTGTTAATGTCCGGTGAAAAAAGTTAACTTTTATCACCGATTATTAACAAACAACTGGTGATAATGATTTTATCACCGGTTTTTTCTTGACAACCAATGATAAAAGAACCTTTTATCACCATTTTATTAAAAAACCGAAGTTAATACTTTTATCACCGGTTGTCACTATGATCCGGTGATAATTAGACGGCACTAAAGTCCTTTTGTGTTGTAGTGGAGTTCTATTCAAATAAAAGAGGAACTTCAAGGGACTAATGTCAAACGTGAAATGAAAAAAAAATAGAATAGTGGGTAGAAGAGGTTATCCAAATATACCATCATATAGATGGAATATCGGAATACACTATACCGGATGACAAAATTAGCAACGAAATTTGCAATGTAATTAACAATATTTTAGTATATTATATACACTTTATTGTTATTGTTATTATTATTATTAAAATAATATTAATAATTATAGTAATTATAATTATAATTTTATTTTTTTAAACCATGCATATTATTATAATTTTATATTATTGTTATTATTATTGCTATAGTTATCATTATTATTTTATGAGCATGGCTAAAATAATATGCATAGTACACCACATAACGTACTATGCGCCCATTTGTATTTAATTTGGTCATTAAATTGATATTTAAGTTGCTCAATAAATTCTTCATATCAAAATCTTGTAGGAAATAAAATTTCGTGATTTTTAGAGCTTTCTTGCTATTTTTTAAATATTTTTTAAAAACAGCCCAGAAATGACACTTTTGTAGTATTAAATCTGGACTGTTTTTAAAAAATATTTAAAAAATAGCTAGAAAGCTCTAAAAATCACGAAATTTGATTTTCTATAATATTTTCATATGAAGAATTTATTGAGCAACTTAAATCTCAATTTAATGACCTATATCTATATGCATAGTATAAAATGTGGTGTACTATGCATATTATTTTAGCCATGCTCTTATTTTATTATGTTGTATTATATTATAATTAAGAATATTTTACTATATTATATGAGGAGGGCTCAAATAACTCTAACTTTGTGCCTACTTCATGCCTCCAAAATATTAACCACTCATCACTTTCACTTTATTCTCTACTTCACTTTTTGTTTCTTGATGAACGTCAAGAATTGGAGGCATTATGGAGGCATAAAAATTGGATGCATTTGAGCCCTCCTCATATTATATATCTTTTGTTATTATTATAAATATTTTTATATTATCATTATTATTAAAATAATATTAATAATTAATTATTATTATATTATTTTAAAGAGTAAATATAACTTCTGCCATATTAGCGTCCCCCTTACGCGCCTCCCCACTCAAATGCAATGATAAATTATTTTTAATTCTTTGTATAAATATTTTATTGAACAAATGCAATGATAATCAATTTTTAGTATAAAGACTTATACTAAAAAATATAAAGACTACTACATTTGAGTATAAAGACTTATATGGGGGGCATGTAAGGGGGGCTTGTAAGGGGAGACAGTTAGTCGCTTCCTATTTTAAAATACTACATATTTTATTTTTTAAATCATGCAGATTTTTGTAATTTTTATATTATTGTTATTATTATTTGTTTATGTTCTATTAAACTTGTAATTAATAATCTTTTAGTATATTGTATATAATTTATTATTATTAATATTATTATATTATCATTATTATAAAAATAATATTAATAATTCCTATTAATTTTTATCATTATTTTATTACTTTAGAATAATACAATTATTATATTTTATATATACTTGTTGTTATTGTTACTATAATTATCATTATCATTCAATTATTATTTTTTTGTTATTAAAATTCTTATATTATATTGTATATAGCATCATTATAATTAGAGCAAGGCTGCATATTTGTAAGTTGCTCAATAAATTATTCATATCAAAATTAATATTATAGTTATTCATTATAATTAGAGCAAGAAAGCTCTAAAAATCACGAAATTTTATTTCCTACTAAATTTTCATATGAATAATTTATTGAGCAACTTAAATATCAATTTATTGAGCAAATTAAGTATACATAGTCGTATAGTACGAAATGGGATGTATTATGTATATTATTTTAGGCTTGCTCTTATAATTATTATATATTATCATTATTACTATTATGTTGTAAGTTATTATTATTGTTATTACCATCATATTATTATTTTTATTTATTTTAGAAAATATTCCATATTATTATTAATTTATTATATTATTTAGTTTATTATTATTATCATTATTATATTAATCAACATTATTATTATCATAATTATCAAAATTTCTACTATTTCAACTAATACTTGTCAAATGACAATCTTTTGAATAGTCAAGAATAACACGCTTCCAAACTCACACTAGTCTACTTTTACTATTATATATTACGCTTTTTTGTCGCTATTCTTTGGTGTGTAAGTGAACCCTTAGAAATTACCCCTTTTAATTTAGCAGAATCAGTTGTAGCCTACGTGCGTTTTTGTAAACCAAAAAAAATGTAGTTAGAAAATCGAATAACGAATTACACATTAAATAGAAATGAGCTGAAAATCTAGATAATGCACTGTTGTTATTATGTTGTTTTCTTTAAGATTAGAGATTTAGGCATAAGCAATTATGGTGGGTAATATCTCCCAACTCTTTTTTAGGATTTTTTGTCTAATCATAAAATAAATTAAAAATTACATCTATGACCTTATTTTCAAATATTTGACAATAATGATCTTATTTTATAGCATTCACGTTCGCATGTGTTATAATCAGTCAAAAAATTCCTAAGTAAAGTTGCAAATGTAAATCCAGAGTCCAAACGATGCGTCTGAACGCAGTCAAAACGCAGTATTCAGATAACACTTCTGAAGCAGAGTCTAAACGCAGAGTCTGAACGTTGTGTTCATGAACTTAGAAATTTTTTTGCGTCTGGATTTCTGAATGTATGAGCTCAGATAAAACAAGTGAGCGTGAAAGCTGAAAAATAGTCATCGTTGTCAAAAAATTGAAACGAGGATTATAAATATCATTCTTATATTTTTAGGATCAAACAAAAAAATTCTCCTTTTCCCTATCGATTCCCTAATGCTTTAATCATTTTGCTTCATATAGAGTTATCAAAATCGTATCTTCTTGTCTAAAAATGGCAAGACACGATAAGGACATGGTACGATATTGTTCACGTGTCGTGTCTTAAGTGTGTCGTGCTTAGGTTTCATACTGTAGGACACGACACGACGGCACGGAAGTTCATTTTTTTTGAAATATTCCAGCGAGAGTTGTAAATTAGTTTAAGCTCTAAAATAGTGCCAAGTGTCAATTTTTCAATTTTCCAACATTTATGAGTTATGACTTATGACTCTCCAAAAAAAATATACTAGAGGTCCAAAAAATAATTGTATATAAAATTTAAAGATTTTTTTTCAGATTTTTATGTTCTTATAATTGTTTTTTATTTATTTTTATTTTTATTTTCGGCACCTCGTGCCGAAGCAACACAACACGAACAAATACGTCACGATTAGGCCCGGCATGGTTAAGATACGACACGTTTAGGCATGATACGGTTAAGACACGACACGTTTAGGCACGACACGGTTAAGACACGATACGTTTAGGCACGACGTGCCTAAACGTGCCGTGTCTTAACCATTCTGTTCCGATTCCTTCCAATTTTGGCACGGCATGAAACAACACGATAAAAATAATAAAATACTAATTGTACTGTGTCAGTCCGTTTGGTGCCGTGTCAAACCGTGTTTGAAACGAAACGACACGAATTTAGAACACTTTCATATCTTCATATGTGATTTCGTTGAAAGAGACTAGTAGCACAGACACAGCACTTCTTGTACTTCTCAAGAATTCCACTTTCAAAGCAAATTTTAAAAGGTTCAATATATCTTATCGTTGTTAAAAAAAAGCCATATAGGGGCATGCGTTGAACAGAATTTTTTTTTTGGTAATTATAAAAATTATATTGATAAAAGTAGTCAAAGGAATAAAGTTTTTAGATGGAATGATCAGACCGGTAAATTGTCTACCGTGCTGCAATTTTTTTTGTGCCGCACGGTAGATTTTCTACCATTCCACATTTTTTTCAAAAAAAAATTGATACACGGAATTTTCTTTACCGTGCGGAAGAGAAGAGAATTTTTTTTGCATGTATGATCATGTCTTAAAACATATTTGTAGTAACGACCATAACTAGAAAAAATAGTTCGACATTTAATTATACTTTTGACCAAATTTTTTTAAAATTAGACTGATTTAGATTGATAATACAAAAACAGAAATGAATATATACTGCAGTAGCTATGGACTGAAAATAAAAAGATAAAATTATAACTAAATTGTCAGAATTTTTGCTGTTTATGATCACTACAGTAAATATGTTTTAGACGTGGTCTACCATGAAAAAAAATTCAAATATCTTTTCAATTTTAAAATTTAAGCACGGGAATGGTTTTTTCGTGTGATAATATATTTGAATTTTTTTTCATGTTAGATCACGTCTAAAACATATTTACTGTAGTGATCATAAGCAGCAAAAATTCTGACAATTTAGTTATTATTTTATCTTTTTATTTTCAGTCCGCAGCTACTGTAGTATATATTCATTTCTGTTTTTGTATTATCAATCTAAATCAGTCTAATTTTAAAAAAAAATTTGGTCAAAATTATAATTAAATGTCAAACTATTTTTTCTAGTTATGGTCGTTACTATAAATATGTTTTAAGACATGGTCATACATGCAAAAAAAATTATCTTCTCTTCCACACGGTAAAGAAATATTTGTGTATCAATTTTTTTTTAAACAATGTGGCACGGTATAAAGTCTACCGTGCGGCACAAAAAAAAAATTGATGCACAGTAGACAATCTACCAATGTGACTCTTCCATCTAAAAACTTCATCTTCTTAACTTCTTTTAACAGCATTATTTTCGTAATTACAAAAAAAAAAAAATCCGTGCGCCGAAGCCCATACCGACAAACAAAATTGACCCATTTTAGCTGTAGGCTCTGTTTCCTATTAATTTGAATTGAACTTTGTGTAGACTAAAAGAGGTGTTTATTTTTATTTTATTTAGCACATAAGGGAGCATCTCTCTCAGAAGAGGTGATGGTAGTATCATATATCAGTGTTAAAGAAATTAAAAGTGGGACCTAATGTTTTTTCTTACTGTTACATGACCATCCAATTATCTGAAAGAATAATTTGAAAATAAACAAGTACCAGAAATTAGGAGAAATGTTCTTACATTTGTCATATATTTACTTTGTTTTCTTTAAAAATGCTTGCATAATCAAGCAGAAAGGACATGATCTAAAAATTGATATAAAAATTGAGTTGGAATTGAGTGCATTTTTACAGTTTGATTTTTATATTAATAGCACAAATTAAGGTGGAGTTTCACGAGCGTTAACAAATGCTTTTTGAGCTCAAAAATTGTTGGTAGGATCATGACATTTGTATTATGAATTACACGTACAAGTTACAACTAGGTTCTTTTGTTTTTGCATAAGTAGGTGGATGTCCTTATAAAAAAATAATGATTCTAGAATACATCTAATCTAACTTTATGAAGCATATTCAATAATCAATATCATCAAAAATTGTTGTTTAAAATAAAACTCAAAATTATAGATATATTTCTTATAAATATAATATATAACTAACATGTTTTTATGAATGCAATACAATTTCAAACTGGTTCAACAATAATGAAATGAACTATCTAAATAATTAAGATATATATTTGTAATTTTTTTTTACTGAAGTGATATTTTTTTTTAATATCGAATATACCACAAAAGTTTAATGTAAACAGAAAATTAACAAAAATTATGTTTGAGCATCATGGAAACTTCTAAGGATGTTGTGGACATATGACACATTTTCCTTTAAAAATTAAGATAATAATAGACCAAAAGTATAAAATAAAGCTAAAATTAGAGCAAGCAATAATGCATGAGATCAGGAGATGTCATGCTGTGTGCTATCAGGCATCAGCTTAAATCACCACCAGCCCCAAGATTTCGACTCGTTGGATAAAGATCAGAACAAGTAGTTGATTGCTTTCAAACAAAAAGAACGAATATTTGATCGGATTTTTTTTCCAAAATATGAAATTCAGTACAGCTAGTATCCAACTTGGCTGCTTGTTAAGTTGCTATACATGTACCTTGAAAATTAAGTGCTACACGTGTAAGTCAACCAACCACAAATGTTGGGAATGAGATCGTCTGATGCGTGTCACCGCGCTACATGTTTTCGGGATCGTTCGATTTCCTCGTGATTCGTGCTTCAGATCTAAAATCTTCTGATTGTTCATCTGACGGTCGAGACGCGGTACCGCACGGTAGAAGAACATAATCCCAAATGTTGGGTAGGTATGAAGCTTGGGAAAGAATCTGTGGCATGATTACATTATATTTACATGGCATCTCAATATCTAATGAATGCAAATTAAATTGCCACTTGAGATTGGAATAAAACAAGAGAATAAGCTTTTTTAAATGACCTTGATTTATAATTTTGAGGTATTTGGTTTGTGCCATATTTAATATTGTCATTATAAGTACTATTTGTAAAGTCATCGAAATTTAAATAATTGAAATAAGTTTGAATTTGCGATCTCTCACGCTAAAAACTTTATTTTTGACTACTAAACAAAGATTCAGTTCTGTGTTAGTATATAAAAATAATAAGAGCCACGTTTGCATAATATTCACGTATATTAGGTATGCCTTCATTTTAGATAATGAAAAATGGGATGTCTTATGAAAAACACAACGTGACTCAAGTTAAATAGAATTGTTTGTTCATATTTAATCTTTTTGACGAATCGCGACATGTCAACGTGTTAGAAGAATTATAAATCTTGTGTATGATACAACATGCATAAAACATGACACATATTTGTGTCGTAATGTGGTGATGATTGTTACCTTTTAAAACATTTTTCATATTTCAAGATCGTTCATTGAAACTATATAGAAAAGTTTGTCGATTGTTAAAAAATATTTAAATTACCTTTAGATTTTATTATGCGTACGTTATTGATTAAATAAAGAGTAATTATAACACCCCTCTTAATCTACTCTCTTACAATCATTTCACTACATAATAAAAATAATTAATGATCTGTTATGTCTGCTTCAGTCTGCTCCGCTCTGTCTGTTTATGTCTGCTTTCATGCATGTCTATATATTTAGGTTTAAAGTCTTTATATTTAAATTTGTAATAAAATTACTACAAAATTTCTAATATAAAGAATTGCAGCATTATTGTTGCAAGTCTTTATATTAAAACAATAAAATTATATATTATTATCTGCAAGTCTTTATATTTAAATTTGCTGAAAACTGTTGCAAAATTTTCTAATATAAAAACTTTCAATAAAAAATAAAGATTTGAAGTAATATGAAGACTTCAGTACTAAATATAAAAACATGCAGAAAAATAGATATAGCAGACAGAACAAAGTATTAATTATTTTTCTTCTTGTAAAACATTTATAGAAACTATTAATAAGTCCCTAAAATAAATAAAAATTACTAAAAATTTTGGAAAAACTTCTGTTCACGACTACTTGTTGTTTAATCTCATCTTGCATGATGTGTCACTACATGTTTTTTTAACATGACATGTATGGCCAAGGACAGAGCTAAAAAATGAAATAGAGAGGACTAAATAGATATTATCATATTATTTAGTTTTTATGAAGACGGCTAATGAGTATTGCTAATTTAAAAAATTATGAAAGTTAAAAAAATAGTATAACTATTTAATTCATGGGTGGCTTACCCTTTGGGCAACCTTTAAATCTGCCCCTGTATATGACGTCATGTTGTGTCCATTTTAAAATGAAAACACGTCACATCTAAAAACATGTTAAGCGACAATACATGTCACATGACAATAGTAGATATCATGATGTAATGTTCTGTATTATAACTAGTCACGATATTGTCATATTTTATTTACTATTCGATTTATCCAATTCCAAAGAAAATAGTGCACTATGTATTAAATTAATTGTTACTAGAGCTGAAATTTGAGCTCCGTTAAAAAATTGATAATATATATAATTATTATTAAAATTAGATTCTATGTTTCATTCATGTGACGAATGCGATATAAAGTAATTTAGCAAATTTCAAACTTATACACGAAAATCATAATAAAAGTTGTCATACATCATCTAACCAAATAATAAACGACTCAAATTAAGACGATAAAAAAAATAAACGATTCAGATTAAAATATAAACTTGTTCTAGAAGCCGACATGCATCAATCTTTATACTAATTTAGATTAGAGATGCGTCTTCGAATTGAAGTGATCCTCACCTCAAAAAAAAAAGAATTGAAGTGATCCGAATAATAATTTGATAATTATTACCCCTTCAACAGAAAAATAAAATAAAAATAGAATTCTGTTTTTTTCCTAAAACTCCCACTAAAAACCTACATATAGAAACAAAACTAGCAACCTTATCAATTGGAAGCCGCCAAATCCTTTCTCAATTACTCCATCACATTTCCCTATATTAGGTAGAAGAGACAATAAACAATAAACATGTACTTTATTTCTACATTGATTGACTAATCTCATACACAATAAGTTAACTTAAATATGTTGATATTGGCATGTTGTTCGACACGCCATGCACCTATGCTGTAATGAAATGCAGTAGAAACTTCTTTTCTGATTAATTTATTACGAGGAAGAAGACAGCGTTGGTTTGTACCGTGCGTATATCACGGGCACAATTTCCCGTGACTCCTGGCTTTGGTCTCCTCTTGTCACCACTAATCAAGTCTAAATTTGTGGACTATTTGCATTTTTTACGCGCAAAGCAGTTGAGATTTGAAGTCGTTTAATAAATGGGATGAAGCCATGAAGGGTCAGGTATTGATTCCGAAGCAGCACTACTACCACACACAAAAAAAAAAAAAAAAAATAGACCTGACAATATTTAAAATCATCTTGATTAACGATTATGTTTTGATTGTTGTCTAAAAAATTATTGAATCGTATAAAAAACGGTTGATAAATGAATATTATCGAAGAAAAAATAAAAATTTAATATTAAAAATAAGTTAATAGTTATTTAGTAAATAATTATTGCCATAGAGCACGTAATGTAACAGTTAGTTATTAAATAATCATTATCGTATGCCGGTAATTTTTTTTAAAATGTTTTATAATGACTAGCTCTAGATTTTGCCAGCCAACATACCACTTAAATTGTCACACACATTTCAAATTATAGACAAAATATATAGCACATGTATATTGCATATGACATGTCACATTACAATCTATAATCACAATAAAGAAAAAATAAACAAAAGGCAAATAAAACACCTAACAAGAAAAAGATACAAAAAAGATAGCTAAAAAGATGCAATTGCTATCTTAGTACAATAACTGATACAAATGCGATATATCATGTTCGACTTTTTACCAAAAAATTACATCAAAATATAAATAAAGGAGTTACCTAGTCATAAAATTGTGGGTCTTGAGTTTGTGAAGCTTTCTAGACAAATTGTGCATTTCTATCTAGAATGACTTCATTTGCACTCATTTACTGATCACAAGTAGCCTGCGTTATAACAGGAAGGGCCTTTAACAACCCTCATTTAAAAGAGGGCGTAAGAAAACGCCGCTTTTAAAAGCTTTTGTACAGGCGCCATAGTAAATGCCGGTTTAAAAATCAAATCTTTTATAGCGAACAATCTTGTCAATTTGGTATTAAAATATTTTATACCGGAGGCTTCAAAGAATCTGATGTTTAAAAAATATTTTATATCAAAGGCTTCAAAGGACCCGCTGTTAAAAATAATATTTTATACCGAATGATTTGAAGGATCCGATATTAAAAAACATCTCACGGGTCGTCCTTACTCCTCTAATCCGCAGCATCCATTCTAACGGATCCAATGCACAGAAATCACTCAAAAAACTCCCCGAATCTCACGTCTCTTTAATTCTCTCTCTTTATCTTCTCTCTCTTTATATTATCATCTCTATCCCTTTATCTTTGTCTCTCATCTGAATTTAAAGTCTCATCTCTCACTTCTCTCTATCTCTCAACAAATCAAATAAAAAAATATTTGCTACTTGAGAAAACTCTTCGTTTGCTTTTTTATTTGTCTCTCTCATTTGAAAAAACTCTTATCTCTCACAAATATTTATTATTTGTGTGCAAGAGAATTTGTGAAATATGGATCGAAAGAAAAGATAACCCTTTTGAATAAACTTTTTTGTATCTTAAATATGTGGGATAAACTCTTTTGAAAAGATGGATCAATAAACTCTTTTGAATTTAGAAATTGATTCTTAAATGGGGTTCATAATTGTCTTATAAATCTTTAAATTTTTTGAAAGGTTCGTACGGATCCGTGATGGGAGTTGTCAATGGCTGTCATTGATCAGCTTTTTTTGCTACCTTTAATACCGAACGTGAGTACAGATTCGTTGTTAAAAACAACATTTTATACCGAAATTATTTAGAGGCCCGCTACATTAAATCCCTCTTTTAATACTGGATGAGAATAATGATATGTTGTTAAACCTCACTTTTAATATCGGGTCATTACAAAAATACGTTATAAAAGGTCCATCTTTGATATATAGCGAGTCATACGAACTTTTAACAGCCCCCTCCACCCGCTGTGAAAGGTCTCGTTTGGCCGGTATAATAAGTCTTTTTTGTAATAATGTCGTATGCTTTTAACGTACTAGGAACACCATCATGCAATACTAGAAAATAAGCTTGCCTTTGGTTTTCTATTTAGTTTTCAAGCAAAAACCCCACAACACATGGACATATCCCCTATGACTAGATCAATTTCTTCATAAAATTTAAATGCGAGAGAAATTGCACGAAGTATAACAAATGGGATACACATTTCAACTAGTCTCACATCGAGAAGACAAAAATTTCTTTTTGCAAGAAGATGGCTTCTTCTTCTTTGATACAATTGAAAGATCATTTCATGTTAGTTTTTTTACCAGGAAACTGAATCCCTACACAGTTACATAATAAAGTTCGAAGTTAGGTCTGTCTTATACTACAAAAGAGAGGTTCAATTTCTTGGTACAAATTCTTTTATGAGATCCTGATCTTCGTATCGTCGTAAAATCTTTCATTTGTATTTTCGTATTTTTGTAGGTAGAGTCTTGCGAGAGCTATTGGATAGCATGTTACTTAGAGTTCCAAAGAATGATTACCTCAATGCATGCATTTGATGTCTTAGTTAACAACGGACAACGAGTCAAATAGGATCAGATCTTATGTTAGATTTTGAGCAGGAAATTGATCCCCTTTACCTAGGAGACTTGATGCATTGAATGTCTTGGGTGGATGACCTTGGATGCATATGGTATCTTTGCATCTAAGACATCGAGCAACCCAGTACGTGATGTCAGCAATCTCAGGTGTATGATACAACAGTAAGTTCTTCGATAGCCTTGGATGTAAATATACCTTATGTATCCAAGGTTATTCCACCCAAGACATTCAATCCATCTAATCCCATCAATAGTTCTATTTTCTTGTAAAAATCTAACAATTTTATGTATTTGTATCGTTGTAAATCTTTTATTTCTAAGATAACAATGCATGTACTTGAGCTACATCCTTATTTGAAATCCTGAGATATCTGCAATCCACACCATCTTTATTGCGAGCACCTTAAAGTTGTTTTAGAATTTTTTATGAAGCAACTTCAAAGAGGTATACTCTCATTAAAGTGGATATTATTGGAGAGAAGGAAGATGAAAGAAGATGCAAAAAATCTACTAGCTATTTATTTTCATTTTGCTTTTTTTTTATGGATAACCAGTTTAATGAGAAGTTTGTAATGAAAATCATGTTATGTATTTATATGTTTAGTTATTTAATAAAAATTCTCTTTGGTGGTATATTCAGTTTAATGGTATATATTGGCTAGCAAATCTGGTGCTAATCCCCATTTATATTTTTTTTTTAAAATAGGGATCTAAGATAATGGTTATTTATTAAATAACTGTTGCCTTATGTAATATATGACAACAATTATTTATTAAAAAAATATTGTCATATTTCAAATATTAAATTTTATTTTCTCTACAACACTACTCATTTCCCAACTATTATTTATATGGTTCATCAATCTCTTAGACATCAACAGTTGCATAACTATAGGACAAAGTGATTTTCATCCGTTGGCAGATATTTTTTTTTTGGTAGTGTATGTTGTAATTGATTTTTATTACTATAAACTGGTCAAAGGGAAGCTCACATCAGATGTGAATTCAAAATTTTCGTCAAAGAGGTTCAAATCTAGAATTTTTTTCGAGGGATTCAAAAATCAAAATGATGCATATTTTAATTATTTTTTTCAAATTATAAGCATTTTTTAGAAGAAAAAAATTCAATTGTATAGTAAATTTCAATCTTTGTAGTTAAATGATTATATTTGTTTGTGCCCTGTCCCCTTACGATATAATATAGGATAATGTTTCGTAGACACCACATTTGATATCAACTATTGATACCAATTTTATTATGCACTTTTAGTTGAGTTATTCTGCACATTATTTGAGTTATTATGCATGTTATACCATAACTATTTTAGTACAAAAAAATAACATGTATAACTATTTCAATACAAAAAATAACATGCATAATAACTCAAATAATGTGCATGATAACTCCACTAAAGATACGTAATAAAATCAATAACATGTATAACTATTTCGGTACAAAAATAACATGCATAATAACTCAAATAATATGCAGGATAACTCAACTAAATGTACATAATAAAATCGATATCAATAGTTGGTATCAAATATATCTACGTATCAGCTCTGTATAATATATATGTTTATATGTTTTTTTTCTTGGGAACATTGTGTAGTTATTTGTGCTGCTTTTAAAATTGCAAAGTTTTGAAAACAAAATTTTTTCATGTCCGAAGTTTAACTTTGGTCGTTAGATTCTTCTATAAAAATATAGTAAAATTTTAATTTATATTGAAATAAATATTAATTATTCTTTGCGGACCAATGGAATAATTCTGATAAGCAAATTAATTTATCTTCCTGTGCTAGTTAAATTGCCAATGAACAATATTCAAAGCTGAGTTTTTGACATTAGACTTGGCCTTTAAATTGTGAGTAAAGATAAATTAACCCTTACAAGTTAATTAAAAGTCAATGAACAAAATCGAACATTTTATATTGCATAGGTGTACTTCGTCTGTATTTATAAATTTTTTGCATCCATCAAAATGTAGAGGAGGGTAACAGTATACCGTAGATAGTTATTAAATTAAACCTAGAATTTTATAACTAAAATTTTTATTAAATAAAATCCAGTAAATTTAATCTAATTTACTTGGAAATAAATTAAATAAAATAAACTGACACCGACACAAGCTTGAGTTTTTATTTAATACGCAATGCGATCAAATTGCACATGCACAAATAATAGAAGGATATCCTCTTGTTTGTGCAAAGTTAATTTATCACTTATTCATTCCATGATTCTACATTAGAAAATGTCTTGAATTTCTTTTCGATAGCACAATTTATGAAAAGATAGTAATTAGCTCGAAAGAATTTATACAATACCGTCAATCATCTAATGCCAAAATATATAAATAATATAGTAATATTATTTTCTCTGCACTATCTCGCAAAACATTCTGTAAACTAAGAATAATTTTGCAGAGAGGAGAGGGAGGACCAATATAATGCAGCTATTTTTTTGTAATTATGAAAATGATACTGATAAAAGTAATCAAGGATTGTAGCTTTCGATTGAATGGCCATAACGATAGAAAAACTACTGTTCGGCAAGCTCATACGATAAATTTTCTATCGCTCCGCAGAGATCCCTTAAAACACTCCACAGCCACAATAAAAGATAATGTCGAACTGCAGAAATTCTATCGTTCAGACCTGCTAGTTTGCCGAAAGGTAGTTTTTCTACCGTTTTAATCATTCAATCGAAATATTTCATCATTATCATTTCAATCATTACCAAAAAATGCTGAATATAATGGATGTAAATTGGTAACTGAAGCCTTGAGGAAATATTATGTACTCAATTAATTGGATCAATTCACTAACAACTGATACAACAAAATTGATCTAATAATTTCTATAAGTCCTCCTATTGAAAGATTCATATTCTTATTAAGTCAAAATTACTAATTAGCAATAAATGTTTTAAAACTTATTATGTACTCAATTAATTGGATCAATTCATTACCAACTGATACAACAAAATTGATCTCAAAGTTTCTATTAATCCTCCTATTGAACGATTCATATTCTTATTAAGCCAAAATTACTAATTATTGGTGGTCAATTGTCATTAAGTGAGAAAATAAAATAAACAAAAGTAGCAATGGGTTGACTACATTAAACTAAATCTTAGATTTAAAAATAAGTCTTCGATGACTTTAACAATTTGGATTATATATATAGGGACAAGTCAAACAAGAGATTAAGCTTAATATAAAGAAATGACGTTAAATCCGGCCCTATTTGGAAAATAAATAAATTAACATGAGTTGAGATATAAAAAAATAAAAATAGATATTAATAATTACCATCCATATGTTGATGAGTTGATGTTATATAATGATTACACAAAAAAGATAATCTTGAAATTAATAAAAAAACCAATCCTCATATCCATTTAGAAAATATAGTGAGACTATGGTACTTCAAAGAGCACTACATACACGGTGCTTTGTCTTCTTATCTCTAATTTTAGTTCAAACAATTGATCAAAATCATTAAAAGTGATCTTCTTATTTTATACTTTTAGAATTTTTTACTACTTTTTAGAAATGTAGAAAATCATTCATTTTGGATGGTCTAAAAATCATTTAATTAACTCACTTTTCACTCTTTCAAAAGTTCTTTAAAAAATAGTAAAAAATGTAAAATTTCTTTTCTAAGAAGATTATAACATGAAGATCATGTTTAATAGTTTGAATGGATCATTAGAATTTTTAAATTAGAATTGTGAAGACGAAGTATCACATAAGTATGATTCGTGAAATAACTGTCTCACTCTAAAAATTATATGAGCATATTCAAATGCGCAAAGCATACTAACTGTACATTAGATTGTTATCAGAATTCGTATTTTCTGAAATTACAATAGTTGTCCGCTCTCTGATTCTCAACGCTGCTATAGAATTTTTGACATGTCCGCACAGTAATTGCTACAGCGCTGTTACAGTGCTTACTCAGTAAAAACTGTCCATTCTCCTTTAGAAATTTCTTATCATTCTAGAGGATATGGATTCCCGTCACCATGCCAAATGGGTTTAAATTTTTCTGGTTCAGAACTAGTTTCAGACGGACCATTTTTTTTTTTTTGAGGGGATAGACGGGCCATTTGTAAGATCGTACAAGTTCTAAAGTGACATGCATTTATGAACAGCTATTTTGGATTCGTTGGTATGTTAGCATTTGCGTGACCGTTGCCCGTTGGCCTGTTGCACAGGCAACGAAATTGACCGACTATATGAGAACCTAAAGAATTCACAATCTCTTAGAATATTTTTAATGATGAAGTAATAATCGAATGGTTCACACAATTTTGAAATTCGTACGCACAAAATGAACCATTCGATTGTTATTCCACCACCATTAGAAGTATTCCAAAAAATATTCACCCGAAACTAAATTCAACGAAATCAGATAAGAACCAAAGACTATATTTCCCCTGCTTCTGACTTCTGAGTCATACATATATGATATATATATGGTTTAGTGCAAATTTACTAATCAATGGTTCCTCCACTGAATTTCGGTGATCGTTTGTTTGTCACGTACAGGCTAAACTGACAGGTAGGTCCCACATGAATGGACCGGACCCTGTTTCCGAAGTTCCTGCAGTATTTGACTCGAACTTGTCATTTTTCAACGGAGTTCCGCCTCGAGTTCACTAATTCGCGAAATAGGTAGATTTGGTCCATCCCGTACAATAAAGACGCGTTTTAATTAAGGGAGCGGATAGCCGGATACGCATATATTAATATTGATACCACTGTATTGTAATTTTAGTTATTATGCATGTTAATTTTTATATTGTAATAGTTTTGCATGTTATTTTTTGTACTAAAATAGTTATGCATGTTATTTGAATTATTATGCACATTATTTTATTAACATGCATAATAATTTTTTCAGTACAAAATAACATAAAATAATATGCATAATAAATAAAAAATATGCATAGTAACTCATAGGGTTTAAAAAAAATCCGGGCGGGTTTACCCGCCCGTGTCCGATCCGTACCCGTGCCCGTGTAGACCCGTGCTCGATCCGTGCCCGACCCGACCCAACACCCGCCCGTGCCCGACCCGTGGACCCGACTTGTGGATCCGACCCGTAGATCTGTGCAAAAATTCAAAAAAATTCAAAAAAATACAAAAGAATTCAAAAAAATACAAAAAAATTCAAAAAAGAAATCAGAAAAATACGAATATATATATATATATTAAAATAATGTGCAGCTTTATATTCAAAAATTCGAAAAAATTCAAAAAATAGAAAAAATTCGAAAAAAATTCAAAAAATTAAAAAATTTGGACGGATCCGTGCCCGACCCGTCTGGACCCGCCCGGGTTTATCACGGGTCGGGTTGGGGGTTTTGGGTTCGGACCGTGCATACCCGCCCCGTCGTACCCGTGGATCCGTGGATCCGGACGGGTCGGATCCACGGGTACCCGACCCGCCCCGTTTTGAGAACTCTAGTAACTCAACTAAATGTGTATAATAACATTGATATCGATTGTCGATATCAAATGTGATATCTACGAAACATTATCCTTTAATTTATAACTTCGAACTATGCAATCATCTTGAGTTGGTGTAAATTCCATATATATATGTGTGTGTGATAATTATTGAGTAAATACTTTAAAATTATACATGTTGCAAAATGAACATATTTTTACAAGGAATATAATTATACCAAAATTTAGCAAGAAAACATTCTTATTAAGAATAATTAGCACTACCCATAAAAATGTAAAAAAAACTGAAAAAACCCATAAATAATTGAGAATCCTTTTACTATGATGATTTGATCCAAAGAGAAATACATACATCAAATTTAGGTAGAGCGCCGAGATCAGCACATTCCCCTTCCAATCCAAAAAGAGAAGGCTAGACCCACTACGATCCGTTAGACGCTCCCGTCTCTTTTCACCACCAATCTTTGACTCTTCTCCCCCTTCACCTTCAGTGTCTCTCTCTCTCTCTCTCGCTCGCGCGCTTTTATACCCCTACCACTCCACCTTCTCCCACCCCCACCCCATTTCCCTTCCCCCTTCTCTCTTACTCTCGCTCCAAAATGGGAAACTCTCTCTCGCTCAAGAAACGCACTGCCAAGATCATGAAGGTCGATGGCACCTCTTTCCGCCTCAAACCCCCGTCTCAAGTGGCGCATGCTCTACGCGACCACCCTGGCTTCAGCCTCCTCGAATCCGACGAAGTCAAACGCGTTGGTCTCCGTGCAAGGCCTCTCGACCCCGACGCGCCTCTCAAGCCCGGAAAGCTTTACTTCCTCGTCGAGATCCCGCAAGTGAGTTCTCGAAATAACCCTCGAGGCCCCGGCCGGGCATGGTCGGGGCAGCTCAATTTGGGAGCAAGAGAGCGGCTCGAGAGCCTCATGCTGTCGCGCCGCTCCGTCTCTGATGTATGCCTCAATAAACCACCCTCCGTCGAGGCCAAGGCAGATGGGAGTGTCAGGCTCAGAATGAGGTTGCCCAAGGCACAGGTTGAGAAGTTGATGGAGGAGAGCAAGAGTGCTGCCGAGGCTGCTGAGAAGATCATGAAGTTGTGTGCCGCAAAAGATCAAGGGATGGCTTCGACAGCGGTTGTGCCAGAGAATAGGCTGGTGGTGCCAGAGCGCAGAATGGTGTTGCCAAAGGTTAGTTCGGTGCCCGCGACACCTGGCAAGAAAGAGGTATGTTAATTTTTTTTAATGAGACATGCTTTAGACGAGTAGCATTTACTTCATTAAGGGCATTACTTAGTTTCTCGGAATTCCATAATATAGACATTCAAAACAATTATTTCATGTATTGCAAATGCTTGAGTGAATGCAATGAATAATACAGAGTGAGAACACACAGTTTGCGATAACGATGTATAATGTTGGATGCACTTACATCTTGCAATAGGTAAGGATGCAATGAAAAAAGTAATACTATTTACCATTGATATATTATATAGTTGACATAAATCGAAATTTTAGACTCCATGGGTAATCAATAGAAAAACACGTAATTGATGGCATAATACGTCTAATTTTGGTTGTATTCTCACTAATTTTCTAAATTTTACAATCATTTAATAGTTTGTCCAAGCTTAGTACTAAGGTTATGGATCTGCATCTGTTGCCATTATTTCGATGGCAAACTCTTGCCATTAGATTAATGTGGGCGGCTGTGATTTGATGATTCAGGAGGTCACATTATTTTGTGGGCCCTTCTTGTCAGCCTCTCAATGGCAAGAATTCGCCATCGAAAGTATGGCAGCGGAACCGTTTCCCTAAGGTTACATCCCTGTCCTTTTCTTGTGATTTTCTATGATAAGCAACCCTTAGGATTAAGGAAAAACCTACGATTAATTATTTTAGCACATCAGAGAAGTTGAGGAAGACCTTTTATTTTTTTTTGTTCCGTGGGTAGCATGCAACTGACTAGGTCATAAAGCTAAAATCTAGTTGCTGTAGCTTCACTTGTTTCAGTAGTTTGTTTTTTGTACCTGTCGGTACATGTAGTTCAATTCAGTACTGATGTTCACTAATGTCCACATATATGACTCAAGTATCTACATGTTCAATTTTTCTTTCAACCTTTGGTGTGTCCAAAATTAATTGTTATTTATTGATAACATGAATTTCCATACTCAAGATGTCTTTTAGGTTACATTCAGATGCTAATCTGAAGTCTGTGCATACATGTTTATTTATGAAAATACCCTAGTCATTGGGTACATAAGCACAATATGGGTGATCCTTTGACCAGCAAATCTTGTTTTTTATCCTCTTTAGTAGCTTTCATATCAATAAATGATAACAAATCACACTTTTTTCATTATGGATGCCACTTGCCAAGGACAGAAACAAAGTTGCAGGCGTATTCCTTTTCCTATGAGGAGTTCTTGGTTAGATTTTAGAATGAATACTTGTTATGTTGGAATATTGGCTATACATATTCTACAAAATATTTAAACACTAGAAGAAGCTGAAAAGGCCAAAAATTCTGGAACTAAAAAAAATTGATAAATTCTATAGTTAAATGAATGACGTGATATTGATGTAAAGCTTGCATCACCAAAACAGCTACTCAATTTAATATGGTATTAAGTAAACTAATAACTTCAGCAAGGTGACGAGACTTGCTACCCATGTGACTCTTCTTTCTAGGCCAGGACATGAGACATTGGGTTTGTTTTGGCGTTGTAATTTACAATAATCTGATATTGGGTTTGGCAACATCAACTGACTTTGGTTTAAATTATATGAATGAGAGTAGTAATTAAATGTGAACATAAAACATGTTGGGGCCATTTCAACTATTTTAAGTACCATTGCATGTGCTTAGGCTCTGCATTTGTTAAAATTAGAATTAGTTTTTTCTGAAGATTGGATTAGTTTAACTGTTAATTAGGCTTACTTTCCTCCAAGTAACATATCAAAATATCTGTTCCTTTGTTCTGGTCAAGTTGTCCTGTTAGGTCTTTTGCCGTGTTATTTGTGTTCTTCTAGGAAGAAAGAATCTAGGTTATTTCATCTACTAAAAAATATTTAGTATATTAGTCCGTTGTTTGGTAGTTCTACTTCCACTTGTATGAAGTGATAATTCTGGTTGCCTTAGAGAAGACTTTTACCCTTAAAAATTCAAGTACTTCGATATATTTGTTCTGATTTTAAGAATCAAATTAAGTGGCAATATTTTCTATGAAGCTTAATTTGTACATGTATTCTGTCTATTAAATTCTGGGAGTTAGGCTTCTTAGTTTAACTATTTTAATTGATAATAATTTTATGAGTTCAACTCAAATCTTTAAAAGATGGTGGAAATGTGTATTCACTTCTAAATCTTCATTAAATGCTGGAAATATGTTTTGACTTCTAAATCTTACTTTTAATGTACCAGTTCTTGTTGAATCAATATCACTGTAGACTGAGTGTCCATTTCAACTAACTTTTTTCTTTTATAAACCTGCTGATGTGTAAACTGTACAAGTAATAACTAATTCACTTCTTAACTTGTCCTACAGTTATATGCTATCCTTTTTTAATCTGTACTTCTTGGTCACCAACTTACATTAAGAGGCAATGAAAGCTTATTAGGTGCACCATTTATTCTAGGTTACACATAGCAGGCACTTTTGCCTACTGCTTATAATAATAGAACAAAGGAAAATAACACATTAACAAAGGAGTTGACCTAGACAAAACTAGCAGGTGCCTAACATTCTCATCCCCAAAGACCCCAACCACCACCAAACCATGACCCGATACCAAATGTCGAAATTCCCCCATGGGGTACTAGCTATGCCCTGAAATGGCAAATGCCCGTCTATAGTTAGAAAATAATCAAATTGCATTTCATTATGCTCTGATTTTTTTATATTTGGGGTTGAGAAAGATCAAGAGCCAAGCAAACCCCTGGCCTACATGATTTGGTTGTGTTCTAAATGTCACTTGCTTGAGTTGGTTGCCAAGAACAATCTTTACTTTCGTGTATCAATTTCTTTCATATTAAATTAGGCACAATCTTATGGTAACAATTATAGTCAAGCATAGGGCCCAACATTCATGGTGTAAATTAGTTAAAGCCTCATATTTCTTTAATGTCATCTTAGTATCCCAAGATTCTCCTTCCTTAGGTGCTCTGCTTTCATATCCTATCCGTGCTTATTTTATTTAACATGATGTTGATGACCCAAATGGTGCAATAGAATATGGGTTGAACTGGTTGAAATGTTAATATCCTGTAATATATTAAATTTCACCACTTGTCCCTAATATACCAGCGAGCGCATACGACATCTGGCAATTTGTGATACTTTTCCCTTGAGAGTACCCAGATTTGTAATCTATCAAATTTTGCATTACCTGCGGATTTCAATTGTTTATTTCTTTCTATTGCAAATTTGTGTTTTGGAAATAAATATAGGGCTAACTAGATCAGAAAATTGAACAGCACAATCTGTGACACATCTTGATGAAGACAAGTTTGTCCAGACTTTTCAGTATGTCCTTTGATATTAAGCTTTATTTGAATAAATAGTGCATTATAAAAACCATGATAGCCACTTGTAAAAAACTGTACTATTTGTGCATGTTTTGTCATGTATCAATGATTAATGAAGAGATTTGACAATTGAAGGGTTATCTCTGGAAAACAACAAATTTATGTATTAATTCTGAGTATCTTGGTATTTTTTATTTCTGAGCCTGATAGGATTTGATTATGTCATATGCTTCAATTACCATTGACTATAATAATAAATGATATTATTAAAGGCTTTAACCAAACAGAGCAATTATTTGTCTTTAGCACATGCATTTCAAGTGAATGAATTTACTTTTTCTTTTTTATATGAAAGGACTTTTGTTACAGTCGTATATGTGAAATATTACCCATGTCAATCCTCTTTTGTCCTTCTGATCCCGACTCAGAGAAAAACGAGCCGAGAGGTAAAGCAATTACACGAGAGAGAGAGAAAAGAGTGAAAATATAAGGTGGTTAGTCTAAGTAATAATGATTTGTCCTCCTCTTCTTGTGGCTATGGTCTTGTATTTAAGAACCATTGAGCTCGGGCGGAAACGGGTTGACCCTCCGGACGGGTCATCAAGATTCTCAGAGGAATGGGTCGACCCGTCGGTCGGATCATATAACTGGGTAGCTTTGATTGCCTATCACCTTCTAATCTGAATTTTTTTTCTTCTTTTTTTCAGAAGCGAACGAGATTTATGGAGGTGCCAGATGAGATAATAATGTTGTGACCTTAGGTAGCTTTGAAGTTTTGCTATTGGGTGATAATTCCTATCAAGAGAATTATAGTTTTCGTGCTTTAAAGAAATTGCAGGTTGAATAGGAGACGCTGCTTGTGGCTTCCCACCTCCTTGCAAATTTTTTTTTTAATTTTTTTTTCTTTTACCTTTTGATTTATTTTTGTTAGGTTTTTGTAATATATATCTTTAGACAAGTTGGAATGGAATTTGCTGATGAAGGATTATCAAATCAAGTTAATGCAATTGTCATGATAGTGTTTGCAAGTAATGGAATTAATGGGTGTCCTTTTCTTTTTGTACAACTTACCAAATGGATTAAGTTATTGCTTCTTTTTGCTTTTCACCTTAAGGTGGAGAATCTTACATTTTCACATGAAGCGAGAATTGCGCAATTTAGAGTTACTTTTTTAGGTCTGGATGTTATGTGACCTTCTTTCTGGGCACGACCAAAGCCCAAAGGTGCATATCTGACAGTAATAGTTCTAACACAAAAATAGAAATAAAGTGCCCAGAATGAAAAGTTAAATTGACAAGTCCAATTCAAGATGCAGACCTAAAACAGTAGGAGAAAGCTCTAATAGGGATGCTAAATCTTTTAGGGGAAGTTGAACCCAAAAGTAGGAGAAATAAAAGACGCAGAAATGCATCTCCGTGGACCTTAGTAAATGTTTGCCATTATGGCATCATTGAATGAGAATAGTCACACAAACCTAAAAGTGAAAAGAGAGCATGTCTTTCATCAATAAACACTATGTATGTATAGATAATAGTAGCTGTGCTAAAATATTTTATAAAGCACATAGCTTCATAAATTTTAGGTTTGTATCTCGAATTTTAAAGTGTAAATGATTGATTCAAATCGTTAAAAATGTTGTTCTTATTAAAATATGTTTGAAGATCAAATTTTTTATTTTTTTTACTATTTTATCGGAGGAGTCAAATTGAAGGTTTGCAAATCGTTAGATTAACGAATTTTTAACCCATCTGATATAGTAAAAAAGTTTAAAAATGAAAATTTTGATCTTCAAATAGATTTTTAGTATGTACAACATTCTCAATGGTCTGAATAAACAATTTACACTTTGAAATTCGAGATGCAAGCCTAAAGTATATGGAGTTATGTGCTTTAAAAATATTTTAGCGCATCTCTGGATAAATATGTAATTGATTATAATTGTTTTTAACTTTCATTGTTTATTCTTTTAAAAAAAACTTTCATTGTTTATACATAATTAATCAACAAATTCTAAAAATTCTAAAATTATCTGCTAATAGGACTTGGGCTGGAGAGCCTATAAATAACTATGGTTAGCTTGGTAAGCCCATGATGACAGTATTGGGCCGTACTGGAAATTGAAAATTGGGTTAGGCCCTTCAAAACACAATGTCAATGATAGAGAAAAGGAAGGACCTCCGGTATAAGACACACAACACAACACTCTTAAAAACAACAAACAAGTACGAGAGGTCGAGAGGATATATACATTTTATGTAACCTACCAGCTAAATAAGCCCACTCCAAATGCTTTAACGGGCTTATCCAATTTATCTAAAGCCCATTTAGGCCTTGAAATGAACCCAAGTTTTGTTGATAAAAATAGGACAGCAATGAAGTATTTAAACCTTAGCAACTCCTCGTGAGAAATAAAGTTCAATTATTTAAAATGAAGTTGCGTTTTGTTCTTCTAGATCGATTCAACTGCTGTCGCCTAGAAAAACTGTTCAATCAAACAAATTTGCACAGGAAACTGATTCAACACCTGAGTTCAAGTATTAACTAGTGTAAATAAATATTTTAATAACTCTTTTAATTCTTTTAGGCAAGATTTTTTTTTCCCAATTGCCAAGTACATCACTATCGTCAAGCTTTAAATGATCACAATTTTCTTTAGCTAGCCACCATATCTACATCAAACTAACCTTTCAACCTAATCATACAATCAAAGACGAAACTATTATCCTTCCCATTTTCTTCAAGTTAACTTTCCAAAGTACATGAAAGCCCCTGTATTAGAAAATTCCACCTAGTTGGCTCATAGGTCCAAAACCAACTCAGATTGTGATTTTTTCCTACATTAGATAATAGAACAACCCCATAAATATTTTGAAGATGAGTCATGATGAAATTGATCAGACATATTTATCAGGTAATGTCTCTGCCAACTTTTGCTAGTTTTAGCTTTTTGTTTGAGTGTTCTAATCCAATACGTTTGTGGAAAACTGTGAGAGGGGAGAAGAAAGGTCGAGGAAAACATTGCAAGATTGAGACAAGATTGTTACTTGAACTGGTATAAAGATAAAAAACGAAAAAAATATTGTAGGATTCAATTAAACCTAATAGGCGTGATATTTTTATGTAGTTGATCTCTTTTTTTAATGTAATTAAACCTATCCTTTTGTACGTACACATATTAAATTTATATACCAATCTATTTTGGAATTACCTTAAAAACAAAATAAAATATATGCATAACAAAACCGATATATATCAAATCAATGACAACATAACATCTCATGAATATAACCGAGCTTATGCAGTTGAAAATATATCGATATGATAAGTCGATATGCTTCTCTGAAGAAAATCTATTGAAACTTGTGCTGAAAACAACCTTATGCTACTGTATCCAGCTAGTGAATGTCAAATGGGACGGTCCGAGGCCGTCGGTCCCAACCCGCCCGGGTCACCGGTTGGCACGGGCGACAGGTCATGGATTGAAAGTTGAAACGGATTACACAGTTCGAGTTACGGGGGGTCAAAAATCAAAAGCCCCAACATCCCCGCCTTTGTTGTCCGGTTTAAAACCTTTTAAAGCCATCATTTCATCCACCATGGCCTGCTCGGGTTGCGGTCAGGACTGGTCTAGTCCAAGTCGGTTTGGATCCAAAAGTTTCAAAATTTTCCGAAAATTTTCAAAAAATTCTGATAAATATTGAAAAATTCTGAAATTATTCAAAATAAATTTACCATAATTTTTAAACAATAATTTTGATTAATTGATTTTTATTTATAATTATTTATAAATCGAATAATATTCAGATAATTTCGAAAGAGTTACAAAAATGCAAAAAAAGTTTGAATAATTCATGAAACTTGCAAAATAAACTTATCATAATTTTTTAAACAATAATTTTTAACTAATTAGATTTTGTTAAATATTCAAATATTAAAAAAAAAATTTCATAAAAGATAAAAAAAGGGACGGTCAAAGTTAGGGGGGGAGGTCTAAGGCGGGTCACGGTTAGGGGGAGCGGGTCTAAGATGAGTCACGAGTTGGAGCGGTCCGGGTGATAGAGGTCCAACTCAGAAAAAACCGAACCCACCCCGTACTAGATCCGTGATTTCCTCCTAACCGCGACCCGCCTTAGACCCGTCAGTCCTGGTTGGGGCGGGTTTGACCCCCGATCCGGGTTCGTCGGGTTGCCAGCAGGGGTTTCTCCAGGCCGGGTTGACCCATTCGGAGTTTTTCAAAACACTATATCCAGCCTGATAAGATAAGATAAGATAAGATAAATTTATAGCAATTCTCAGCATGACCAACAAATCAATTAAGTTAATATTCCCAAAGTCAAATTTTCGCAGTGAGTTAAGCAACTACGTGCACATACAGTTACACTGTTAATTAAATTACTTAAAGAAACAAAAGAGAGCCTCAGAAACAGTGTGTGCGTGCGTGTGTTTAGGTCCGGTGTGTCAGTGGGTGTGGCCTTGTGGGGCAAGTACTAGTAGGATTTTAAGAATTATAACATTGTCCTATATCTTTTTTGAAGGAATAACAAATATAATAGTTCAGCTCCTAAAATATTAATATCATGTGAATATACAGTAGCAGCCCATGAGACATGCACGCATGGAAATAAGGGAGAATGAATGAAATTCTCCTAACATGGTTCCACATTGGCTGCCAAACTTTAAATAACATATTCCAAGTACTTTATCTGCAACAGTGACTTGTGCAGTGACTTGTGCAGTTACTGCTACAAATCTCAAAATGCTGAGGTGGTTCCACATTATCTTGATTGAATCATGGCACCTATATAGACCAGAGATGTTTCCTCTGACCAGTGAGTAGTGACCTACTGACCCACTATAACATCGAATTGTCATGTCATGTATGCAACCCCTCAAATACAAGAGAATTATCAATAATCGACATGTAAAATTGATAAATATTTGAAGAATCAACTAGTTAAATTAATTCTCTCGTATATTTCATGGCACACAGATTACTATCAAATAATTGTGACAACAAAACATGCAGGCCTATGTGGTGGATAACTACATACTAGATACTTATGGTATCAGTTCACAGCAGTAAGTTTTTTCTTTCGTTCTTTTGCAGGTTGTATTAATTTACGGGAATTCAGCAAGCTCATGTAAATTCATACCATGATGCGCTTTCACTTTAGCTGCTGGTTTATATTTAATCCATAATATTTCGATCGGTTTCAGATCAATGCATGGCTCTAGATCTGATCATAACAACTTGACTGGACAGATCATTTTAGCTGGTGGTCGATTGAATTGGCGTGTGGAAATGGAGCTTTTGGTCTCTTGTCGTTTTGGGTTTGATACTATTGTATTTGTATCAATAGGTCCATATACGAGTGTTCATCTTATTTTGTGATATTGCTTTTGGAGGTTTATTCTCTCCCTCCTTTGGGAAGCGTTAACCGCTGTGGATAACACAAAAAGTAGATTTAGCAACTTTTCTAAAATATCGATTTTAAAGAAAATTTATTAAAGGAGCTGATAGGTAGATATCATATTTGATATCAATTATTGATATCGATTTTATAATGCACATTTAATTGTGTTATCATGCACATTATTTAAGTTATTATGCATGTTATTTTTTGTGCCGAAATAATTATACATGTTATTTATTATATATCTTTAGTGAAGTTATCATGCACATTATTTGAGTTATTATGTACGTTATTTTTTGTATTGAAATAGTTATACATGTTATTTTTTGTACTGAAATAGTTATGGTATAACATGCATAATAACTCAAATAATGTGCAAGATAACTCAACTAAAGATGCATAATAAAATCGGTATCAATAGTTGGTATCAAATGTGGTATCTACCAAACATTATCCATTTATTAAACATTGTTGTAGGCAAAGGCGTAGTCAGGAATTTACATTAGAGGGGTCCATAATTTTTTTTGACGGCATATATATGAACAACATAACGTCTGATATAACAATAGCAATTTCAAAATGAATAATTTAAAAATAAATTAACATAAATAATTTCAAGAGAGATCAAATATATCAATAAAAACAACACAAGTTTTTAATTTTTTTTTTCATATAAGGGGTCTCGTTACTCTCAATATTTACTTTTCAAATGCCACTTGTTGGATTCCAACATTTGTGCTCATGAAAGTTTGAACCCATAATCTTATTGAAGTCATCCTCAGTATCTACCACTTAAGCTATTAGATCATTTACAAGTTCCAAAATAATATATCGAACATCCAAAATAACAGATTCAAGACAATAAAAATATAAAAATTACAACAATTTCCTATGAATTTTGATTTTTTTTAATTTTGGATAATAAATTCATTAGGAATAACAATTTCCTGTGCAGGGAGGTTTTCAGCGGGGTTTCGAGAAATTTTGAGATGGATCCTTTAAATTATTTTTATTCACATTTATGTCCTTTATGTAGCAAAATGTTTTTTCAGGGGTCCATGAACCCACCAAAACCTATCTATCTCCGCCCATGGTTGTAGGGCTGTTATACGAGCTAGTCGGGCCTAACTCGAACTAGGCTCGTGAATTATACGAGCTAGCTCGGTCCGAATCACCAATGCTATTTCGAGCTGAAAATTCAGCTCATATTCGACTCGCGAAAAACTCGAGCCGGCTCGTAACTCATTTAGGCTCGAATTTACAATTCTGTTTGCTAAAATTTTATAAGTTCTGTCGTTTATGCATTGAAACATTTACTAGAACTAATTATAAAATCGACTACAATTTATATCAATATAAAACAGAAGAAAATTATGAAAAAAAGTTAAAATGAAGGTATCAACATATTACATGTTATGTTAGGAGAAAAATATGTGTAGTATAATAATCTGAGCGAGTTAACGAGCGAGCTGGCAGTAGCTCAAACTCAGCTCGTAAATTATACGAGCTACACAACTCGAGTCAGATTAACTCGAATTAAATTTGAGCGAGTTGATAACGAGCTAAAATCCGAGCGAGTCACAAGCCGTGAGCTTTTTGTCCAGCCCTACACTGTTGGCATACGTGCACAAAAATTTTCTAAGAATAAGACAATGATTATTTAAAATTGTTGGCTTAAACTTATCTTAGTTTGACAATTTACAAAATAATTAATGTACTAACCTTTGCACAAATTTAGTTTAGATTAATGCATGTTAAACATATGCAATTGACCTTTGGAAATGTCACCAACATGTTGTACAAGTCAAGACAAGCACAAGAGTGCAAGAAGCAAGCAAAACATAGGAGGACAGAGCCTTGCGTGACTGTAACGCCTCAAGAACCTATTATAATGGGTCAGAAGGCGTCTTAACGAGTTTTCATCCATTACAACGAGTCTCTGGCAAAAGGACCCACAAGTCAGAAGATTCAGAGGTGAAAAAATCTACTAATTATTGGAAAAATTGAAACATGCGTTACAGTAACGCTTCCCAGAATCGTTATAACGGTTCCAAATCGTTATAACGAGTTCTCCATCCGTTATAAGCGATTCATGCTGAAGAGGGCACATGAGTCAGCTGTAGAAGATCAAGGACATTTCTGAAGACTGCCCAAACTGTTATAACGAGTTTCCAAGGCTCTGTAACGTGTTGCATAGTTTTGGTAACGCTTGAAGTGCAGATTGAAGGATTCAAGAGCTGAAAAGTTATGTGCATATATATATACAGGTCCCTTCTTCTCACAAGATCAAGAAAGTCATTCTCCAAGTTTACAAGCACTCAAGAGCACTTACAGAGCACTAAAGCATTCTCCAACAAACATCCAAACTAGAGAGTTTAAGATAGTCATTGTCTAATCATCTATTCGAGCTAGTTTCTTCTACTTCATTGTCTATTTTGTAGTCCACGGGCAGATTCAGAATTTCTGTCAGGGGCAAGATCAATATTTTTTCCAGGGGGGCAAAATGTTGCACATTTTTAAATATACATGGTTATTTTACAAAACAAATTGGCAAATCGTATAAATATACAAGGTTATTTTGCACACAAAAAAAAATCCAGTGGGGCACTTGTCCCCCCTCCCTGGCATAAGCTGACTCCACCCCTGGTGTAGTCAATACAAGTCTTTGTTTGATTCAAGTTGTATTGTCATTTGGGTCATTCTTTGCTCCGAGTTGTGTTGTCAATCAGAGCTTTTTTGTTACCTTGCAAGCTTGGTGTTGTTCACTGCAAGGATCTTGGAGCCTTTTGGATAGGCTCCTTTTTGTAAATCACTCATTGTTTATAGTGTTATTTTTGTCCAGTGTGGAACTGGGGTCTTGTGGAGTAGGCCTTGAATTGTAGAACATGCTATATCGCGTGTTAATTACTTTTTTATCTTGTTCCTACTTTCTCTATATTTCTTGTGAAATTTTGTGAACCAACTGAATTGCACCAAAACATATATTATTACTAGGTGATTAAGATCTTGACTATCTTGTATATACACTTCCGCATAATTGTTGCCTAGGCCATATATTCTAACAAAAATAACCATTATCGTAGGGGCATCAAGATCAACAGTTATTTAAAAATAATTGTTGTCTTATCTTTTTTGAATTATTTTTTTTTCAAAATTATAAGGCAATGATTATTTAAAAATAATCATTCTCGTAGCTCCACCTACAATAATATTATTTTAAATAACTATTCTAAAATAGAAGCTTCGCGTCTCTTCTTCTCTCTCTTTCATCCCCTGGCAGACTCCTATAGCAGATCTCTTTTTTTCCTTCCCTCTCTTCCCTTGCCTAGTCGCCTCCACACCTCTATGCCGATCTCTATCACACACACACACACACACACACACACACTTACAACTAGCCGCTCTATCTTCTTCCTCGCTTGACAACTCCATCGATCTCCAGCTTTTCTTCTCTCGCTGATGCATTCAAACTGTTATGTCGCTCCTCCTCCTTTGTCAGTTTAAGGTAACTTTTTTGTAGCAAAATAATTGTAATGTTTGTTATTTTTATCTTAGGTTAAAAATAATTAACTATTAATTTGAGTGTGTTTGGGTCATGCAAGGATTAACAGAAATAGTGCTATCGAGTTAGTGGTAGATTAGTGCTCATTTTTTGCTATCTTTTAAATAATATGAAGATAATGCTAACTTTTGCTATTTTGGTTAGTGAAAGTGTTGTTCGAATTATAAATATGAATTAATGATTGAGAAAATGATTTAAGTAATGAAGATTTGATCTAGTAATGAAAGTAATGAAGTGTTGTTTGGATCGTAATTAATTTTGGTATATTGAGTTGTAGATGGAGGAGAGGTTATTTTTATGTTCCCCCTTGGGCAACACCTTCAAACCGGAGCATGATAGTCATATTTTGTAAGTGTCAGAACGTGTATTCCGGACGAATGATTTGGAGCTTCGAGACAGGTGATTTGGAGCACTTCAGCTTCTCTTTGCGGACGCAAGCCTTTCTGTCTAAGCTTCCAGAGGAGACCCAGACGAAAGTCTTGCGGACACAAGGCATTTCTTAGGTCCGCAAAGTTTTCGTCCCAAGTTCCAGAGAACCAGAGCCCTTCTCTTGTGGGCAATGTAGACTTGGAGATCAAATTTTATATTTTTTTGAATTTTTTTACTATTTTATCGGAAGGGGTGAAAATTTGATGTTTGAAAATCATTAGATAAATAAATTTTCAATTCATCTGATAAAATAGTAAGAAAATTCAAAAAAATGTAAAATTTGATTTTCCAATCTTTATTAATATAGAGAATGTTTTAAACGGTCCGAATCGGTCATTTACATTTGCTACCATGAAACGGTTGCGAGCTCATGAAAGAGTGAAAGGTGATCGACCTATCTAATTATAAAGATCAACATGTCTCAATCCTTTTGGTTCAAATTTACTAAAAAGTTGTTTGTATGTAATCCTGATCTGATAGAATCTCATTCAGATAAGAAGGTTGCCGAACTTGAAAAGGTTTCTGCAGGATATTTTGTAATTTGAACGTTTATATCGATTTGGATTAATCTATAGCGGATTCAAACTTTTTCCAATCCAGGATAAGGATTTTAAAATGCAGTCTATATATATATTGTAAATGAGCTGATACGTAGATATCATATTTGATATTAATTATTGATACCGATTTTATTATACATATTTAATTGAGTTATCCTGCACATTATTTAAGTTACTATGCATGTTTTTTTTTGTACCGAAATAGTTATACATGTTATTGATTTTATTATGTATTTTTAGTAGAATTATCATATACATTATTTGAGTTATTATGCACGTTATTTTTTGTATTGAAATAGTTATACATGTTATTTTTTATACTGAAATAATTATGATATAACATGCATAATAACTCAAATAATTTGCATGGTAACTTAACAAAAGTTGCATAATAAAATCGATATCAATAGTTGATATCAAATATGATATCTACGAAACATTATCCATATCGTAAAACACACATGTTGAATTTCAAAATTGAAGTATTCAATTCGAATAGTTTCTAATAATAAAATAGTCAATAAACAAAATAATTTATTGATCATTCAAAGCACGAAAAAACAACTATATATTATATGTTCGTGACACAAACACTAACCATTTTCTACTTATACTGACGCCAATTTCATCATACATCGATCTTCATGCATACAATTTATTGTGACTTGGTAGTTGTGCGAGTTCGCTCTGGCAATAATTAAATAATATAGGGATCGATATTATAAATAATTTCCTCATTAAACTTTTATGTTGTGACAAACGTTCTTCCTTTAAAATTTTGATTTTGCAACAATTTCACTGATCATCTGATTTGTATTCAGTCTAAAATTATAAATTTATTGAATGAACAAATTTCTTCAGTCCTTTCAAAATCCAATCAAAGAGATGAAATTGTCACAAAATCAAAGTTTAAAGGTAGTTGTTCATTTGAAAAGTTTGAGGAGAGAAGAGGTGAGTTTGTCAAAACATGAAAGTTTGAAAGGTTTAGAGTTATTATCCAAATATGTATTTAAAAAAATTAGAATTAATGATTGTATAAATAAATTTTATATTATATACATAGACAGTAATCAAACCACTGGCAATGAACAAAATATCTGAAAGTTAGGATTTACTGATACTGGACAAAATATGTGATATGTCCTAAAGAAAAAACTATGTATTTCGGTTATGTGATGTGACTAAAAATCTAAAATAATATTTTTTAATGTGTTGTGCCTAATATGATAAAAGATAGATACGTCATGTGTATGACACATCACACCTAAGATACATCACACATAAAACAGACACATGTTGACATGAAGATGTCTTACTCATAGTCTCATATGAATCATATGATATATAATTTTAAAGATTCTTCGATTTTTGCTTTCAAATGAATTATTCTTCAGACTTAATTGTTCTACAGATTGACAATAAAAGATGTGGTGGGGGTAAACTGGACCCGGATCTGCTGAGCGCAGTAGCGCGCTACAGCAAATGGACGGTCTGAATCGACCGTTAATTTTGTGATCGACCGTCAGAGATGAAAATCAGAAATCCTTTATATTTTGGCACGAATATTGATGCAATCAGTAAAAATCGGACGGTTCAGATGCTGCGCTACACCGTCTCGCGCAGCACCAGATCCCGTTCCGGGTAAACTAGTAGTGGGTCCTTCCTGGTGTGGTCAGCACCGTCCAGTAAGTTTTGGATGGTGCCTAAAACAGCTTCTTCTTTACATCATTTTTTTCCTTTACAAAAAGAAGACTTCTTTACAGAGAAGCTATTTTGTCTAGTTGTGGTGAATACAGTAAATGTGCAAAAGTTTGGGTATTTAGGCAAAAAGCTTATTGCTTCTTGTTTGCGATATAGATATGTCGGATGTAACTCGACAAAATTAGACATGGCAATTCGGGTATTTCCGAATCATCTCGGTTAAACATTAGAATAACATTATTTTTTTGTCAATGTATTTTGTGTTCGGTATAATTATAGATGGCATTCAAATAATTCAATTCGAAAATTTTCAGGTTTCGAATCAAGTTGGATACGAGTTGATCATGTGTTCGATTGTATTGGTTCGAATATATTAGACTATGAGTAATTAGGTTGCGGGTTTCGGACACAAATCAAATATAAATATTAATTTGAAAAGGTAGAGATAAAGCTATTTTGTTGATATTCACTGTGCGCCTAGTTTTTTTAATCTTGAATTAGTGATCGCAAACTTAAAGAATAAGATTTAGGGCTGTTAATGAAATCATTTTGATCGTTTATCCGATCCGTATCGTACTCGTTAAAGCGAATATGTGTAAAAAAATTTTGTTAGCTTATCAGACATCGGAATGGGTAAGAAACTTTTTTATTAACTTATCGGGTAAGGATATGAGTAAGAACTATAGCGTATATTTTACTCATTGAACAAATTATATAAATATATATTATAATTTACTTCATAGCTTGAAAACATTAACTAAATTAAAATTAGAGTGGTATTCAATGTTTCTTCGTGGTGGCTTCATGAAGGGTTTAGAGTTTTCTTGGAATGTTATCACTCATAAATGAAGTAATCAAATCAGAAACACTTATCGTTGTAGGATAAGATGTTTTGTGGTGTTTTATTCAAAGGTTACCACCCAAAAATGAAGTACTCGGATCAAAAAAACTTCTCGTAGCAGGATAAGATGTTTTGTGGTATTTTCAAGAATGTTTACCACTCATATATGAAGTAATCAACCATGAAGCGCAATGATATTCTATGTTTCTTCGTGGAGATTTCCTGAAAGGTTTTTAGTTCTTTTAAAAGGTTACACAGACCAGAAACACTTCTCGTAACAGGATAAGATGCTGTGGTGTTATCTTGAATGTTTACAACCCATAAATTAAGTACCCAGACATGAAGCAATTATATTGGTATTCTACGCTTCTTCATGATGGTTTCTTGAAAGGTTTGGAGTTTTTTGGAAGGTTACCACCCATAAATGAAGTATTCGGATCAGAGTCACTTCTCGTAGCAGGATAAGATGTTTTGTTGTGTTTTCTTAAACGTTGACCACCTATAGATTAAGTAATCAAAAAGGAAGCACTTAGAGTGGTATTATATGTTTCTTCGTGGTGACTTAATGACCGGTTTAGAGTTTTCTTGGAAGGAAGATGCTTAGTGGTGTTTTCTCGAATGGTTACAACCCAAAAATGAAGTACTCGGATCAGAAACACTTCTCTCAGCAAGATAAGATGCTCTGTGGTGTTTTCTTGAATGTTTACCACCCATAAATTAAGTACATAGAAATTAAGCACTTAGATTGGTATTCTACGCTTCTTCGGGGTGGTTTCCTGAAGGGTTTGGAGTTTTCTTGAAAGGTTACCACCCATAAATGAAGTACTCGAATCAGAAACACTTCTCGTAGCAAGATAAGATGTTTTGTTGTGTATTCTTGAACGTTTACCACCCATAAATGAAGTAATCAAACATGAAGCACTTAGAGCGGTATTCTATGCTTCTTCGTGGTGGCTTCATGAAGGGATTAGAGTTTCTTAGAATGTTACCACTCATAAATGAAATAATCACATCAGAAATACTTCTCGTTGTAGGATAAGATTCTTTGTGGTGTTTTCTTCAATGGTTATCACCCAAAAATGAATTACTCAGATGAGAAACACTTCTCGTAGCAAGATAAGATTCTTTGTGGTGTTTTTTGGATTGTTTACCACCCATAAATGAAGTAATAAGACATGAAGCGCTTAGAGTGTTATTCTATGCTTCTTCGTGGTGGTATCATGAAAGGGTTGGAGTTGTCTTGAAAGATTACCATCCATAAATGAAGTACACTGACCAGAAACACTTCTCGTAGAAAGATAAGATGTTATGGTGTTTTCTTGAATGTTTACCACCCATAAATTAAGTACTCAGACATGAAGCACCTAGATCGGTATTCTATGCTTCTTCGTGGGGGTTTTCTTAAAGGTTTGGAGTTTTTTTGAATGTTTACATCCCATAAATGAAGTACTCATATCAGAAACACTTCTCGTCGCATGCTTTGAGGTGTTTTTTTTGAATGTTTACCATCCATAAATGAAGTAATCAGATATGAAGCACTTCGAGTGGTATTCTATGATTCTTCGTGGTGGCTTCATGAAGGATTTAGAGTTTTCTTCAAAGGTTACCACCCAAAAAACAAATACTCGGATCAGAAAAACTTCCCATAGCAGGATAATATGCTTTGTGGTGTTTTATTGAATGTTTACCACCCATAAATTAAGTACCCAGACATGAAGCACTTATATTGGTATTCTACGCTTCTTCGTGGTGGTTTCTTGAAAGGTTTGGAGTTTTTTTGGGAAGGTTATCATCCATAAATGAAGTACTCGGATCAGAAGCACTTCTCGTAGCAGGATATGACGTTTTGTGGTATTTTCTTGAACTATTATCACCCATAAATTAAGTAATCAAACAGGAAGCACTTAGAGTGGTATATTCTATGCTTCTTCTTGGTGACTTCATGACCGGTTTAGAGTTTCTTGGAAGGCTAAGATGCTTTGTGGTGTTTTCTTGAATGGTTACAACCCAAAAATGAAGTACTCGGATCACAAACACTTCTCTTAGCAGGATAAGATGCTTTGTGGTGTTTTCTTGAATGTTTACCACCCATAAATTAAGTACTCAGACATGAAACACTTATTTTGATATTCTATGCTTCTTCGGAGTGGTTTCCTGAAAGGTTTGGAGTTTTCTTGAAATGTTACAACCCATAAATGAAGTACTCGGATCAGAAACACTTCTCGTAGCAGGATAAAATACTTTGTGGTTTTTTCTTGAACGTTTACCACCCATAAATGAAGTAATCAAATATTAATCACTTTGAGCGGTATTCTATGCTTCTTCATGGTGGCTTCATGAAGGGTTCAGAGTTTTCTTGGAAGGTTACCACTCATAAATGAAGTAATCAGATTAGAAACACTTCTCGTTATAGGATAAGATGCATTGTGGTGTTTTCTTTAATGGTTACCACCCAAAAATGAAGTACTCGGATGAGAAACACTTCCCGTAACAAGATAAGATGCTTTGTGGTGATTTTTGAAATGTTTACCACCCATAAATGAAGTAATCAGACATGAAGCGCTTAGAGTGGTATTCTATGCTTCTTCGTGGAGGTTTCCTGAAAGGGTTGGAGTTCTCTTGAAAGGTTACCATCCATACATGAAGTACACTGACCAGAATCACTTCCCGTAGCAGGATAAGATGATGTGGTGTTTTCTTGAATGTTTACCAACCATACATTAAGTACTTAGACATGAAGCACCTAGCTTGGTATTCTACGCTTCTTCGTGGGGTTTTCTTAATGGTTTGGAATTTTTTTGAAAGTTTACATCCCATAACTGAAGTACTCGAATCAGAAACACTTCTCGTAGCATGATAAGATGCTTTGTGGTGTTTTTTTTTTAATGTTTACCACCCATAAATGAAGTAATCAGACATGAAGCACTTAGAGTGGTATTCTATGCTTCTTCGTGGTGGCTTCATGAAGGGTTTAGAGTTTTCTTGAAGGGTGGTAACCATTGAAGAAAACACCACAAAGCATCTTATCCTACAACGAGAAGTGTTTCTGATCTGATTACTTTATTTATAAGTGGTAACCTTCCAAGAAAACTCTAAACCCTTCATGAAGCCATCACGAAGAAACATAGAATAACAATCTAAGTGCATCATGTTTGATTACATCATTTTGGGTGGAAAACATTCAAGAAAACACCACAAAACATCTTATCCTGCAACAAAAAGTGCTTTTGATCCGAGAATTTCATTTATCGGTGGTTATCTTTCAAGAAAACTCCAAACCTTTATGTAAACCACCACGAAGAAGCGTAGAACACCAATCTAAGTGCTTAATGTCTGAGTTCTTAATGTTTGGGTGGTAAACATTCAAGAAAACACCACAACATCTTATCCTACTACAAGAAGTGTTTATAGCTAGTGTACATCATTAATGGGTCGTAACCTTTTAGGAAACCACTACGAAGAAGCGTAGAATACCACTCTATGTGCTTCATGTATGATTACTTCATTTATGGATGGTAAACATTTCAGAAAACACCACAAAGCATCTATCCTGCTATGAGAAGCGTTTCTGATTTGATTACTTCATTTATGAGTGGTAACCTTTCAAGAAAACTCTAAACCCTTCATGAAGCCACCACGAAGAAGCATAGAATACCACTCTAAGTGCTTAAACTCTGATTACTTCATTTATGGGTGGTAAACATTCAAAAAAAACACCACAAAGCATCTTATCAAGGTACGAGACTGTTTCTGATCCGAATCTTCATTTATGGGTCTTAAACATTCGAAAAAGACTCCAAACCATTCAGGAACCCACCACGAAGAAGCGTAGAATACCAATCTAAGGATTTCATGTCTGAGTACTTAATTTATGGGTGGTAAACATTCAAGAAAACACCACAGCATCTTATCCTGCTATGAGAAGTGTTTCTGGTCAGTGTACTTCATTTATGGGTGGTAATCTTTCAAGAGAACCCCAAATCTTTCAGAAGACCACCACGAATAAACGTAGAATACCACTCTAAGCGCTTTTCTGATTACTTCATTTATGGATGGTAAACATTCCAAAAAACACCACAAAGCATCTTATCCTTCTACGAGAAGTGTTGCTCATCTGAGTACTTCATTTTTTGGTGGTAACCATTGAAGAAAACAACACAAAGCGTCTTATCCTACAACAAGAAGTGTTTCTGATCTGATTACTTCATTTATGAGTGGTAACCTTCCAAGAAAACTCTAAACCCTTCATGAAGCCATCACGAAGAAGCATAGAATAACAATCTAAGTGCATCATGTTTGATTACATCATTTATGGGTGGTAAACGTTCAACAAAACACCACAAAGAATCTTATCCTCTTATGAAAAGTGTTTCATCTTCGAGTACTTCATTTAAGTATGGTAATCTTTTCTTGAAACCACCACGAAGGGCACAGAATACCACTCCAAGTGCATCATGTATGATTACTTCATTTATGGATGGTAAACATTTCAGAAAACACCACAAAGCATCTATCCTGCTATGAGAAGTGTTTCTGATCTCATTACTTCATTTATGAGTGGTAACCTTTAAAGAAAACTCTAAACCCTTCATGAAGCCACCACGAAGAAGCATAGAATACCACTCTAAGTGCTTAAACTCTGATTACTTCATTTATGGGTGGTAAACATTAAAAAAAACACCACAAAGCATCTTATCATGCTACGAGACTGTTTCTGATCCGAATCTTCATTTATGGGTCTTAAACTTTCAAAAAAAGCTCCAAACCTTTCAAGAAACCACCACGAAGAAGCGTAGAATATCAATCTAAGGACTTCATGTCTGAGTACTTAATTTATGGGTGGTAAACATTCAAGAAAACACCACAGCATCTTATTCTGCTATGAGAAGTGTTTCTTGTCAGTGTACTTCATTTATGGGTGGTAACCTTTCAAGAGAACCCCAAATCTTTCAAAAGACCACCACGAAGAAACTTAGAATACCACTCTAAGCGCTTATCTGATTACTTCATTTATGGATGGAAAACATTCCAAAAAAAACCACAAAGCATCTTATCCTGCTATGAGAAGTGTTGCTCATCTGAGTACTTCATTTTTTGGTGGTAACCATTGAAGAATACAACACAAAGTATCTTATCCTACAACGAGAAGTGTTTCTGATCTGATTACTTCATTTATGAGTGGTAACCTTCCATGAAAACTCTTAATCCTTCATGAAGCCACCACAAAGAAGCATAGAATACAACTCTAAGTGCTTCATGACAGATTACTTCATTTACGGATGGTAAGCATTCAAAAAAATACCACAAAGCATCTTATAAAGTGTTTCTGATCCGATACTTCATTTATGGGATGTAAACATTAAAAAAAATTCCAAACCTTTCAGTAAACAACCACGATGATGAGTAGAATACCAATCTAGGTGCTTCATGTCTGAGTACTTAATTTATGGGTGTTAACATTAAAAAAACCACAACATCTTATCCTGCTACGAGAAGTGTTTCTGGTCAGTGTACCACAAAGAATTTATGGGTGGTAACAATTCAAGAGAACTCTGAAAGATAAAGCACCACAAAGAAGCGTAGAATACCACTCTAAACGCTTCATGTCTTATTACTTCATTTATGGATGGTAAACATTCCAAAAAATGCCACAAATCATCATATCCTGCTACAGGAAGTGTTGCTCATCCGAGTACTTCATTTTTGGGTGGTAACCATTGAAGAAAATACCACAAAGCGTCTTATACTAGAACGAGAAGTGTTTCTGTTCGGATTACTTTATTTATGAGTGGTAACCTTTCAAGAAAACTCTAAACCCTTCATGAAGCCACCACGAAGAAGAATAGAATACCAATCTAAGTACTTCATATTTGATTACTTCATTTATGGATGGAAAACGTTCAAGAAAACACTATAAAACATCTTATCCTGCTACGAGAAGTGCTTTTGATCCGAGAATTTCATTTATCGGTGGCTACCTTTCAAGAAAACTCCAAACCTTTAAGGAAACCACCACAAAGAATTGTAGAACACCAATCTAAGTGCTTAATGTTTGGGTGGTAAACATTCAGGAAAACCCCACAATATCTTATCCTGCTACAAGAAGTGTTTATGGTTAGTGTACTTCATTAATGGGTCGTAACATTTCAAGAGAAATACAAATCTTTCAGGAAAACACCACATAGAAGCACAAAATACCACTCTATGCGCTTCATGTATGATTACTTCATTTATGGATGGTAATCATTTCAGAAAACACCACAAAGCATCTATCCTGCTATGAGAAGTGTTTCTGATCTGATTATGAGTGGTAACCTTTCAAGAAAACTCTAAACCCTTCATGAAGCCACCACGAAGAAACATAGAATATCACTCTAAGTGCTTAAACTCTGATTACTTCATTTATGGGTGGTAAACATTAAAAAAAAACACCACAAAGCATCTTATCATGCTACGAGACTGTTTCTGATCCGAATCTTCATTTATGGGTCTTAAACTTTCAATAAAAACTCCAAACCTTTCAGGAAACCATCACGAAGAAGTGTAGAATACCAATCTAAGGACTTCATGTCTGAGTACTTAATTTATGGGTGGTAAACATTCAAGAAAACACCACAGCATCTTATCCTGCTATGAGAAGTATTTTTGGTCAGTGTACTTCATTTATGGGTGGTAACATTTCAAGAGAACTCCAAATCTTTCAGAAGACCACCACGAAGAAACGTAGAATACTACTCTAAGAGCATGTCTGAGTACTTCATTTTTTGGTGGTAACCATTGAAGAAAACAACACAAAGCATCTTATCCTACAACGAGAAGTGTTTCTGATCTGATTACTTCATTTATGAGTGGTAACCTTCCATGAAAACTCTAAACCCTTCATGAAGCCATCACGAAGAAGCATAGAATAACAATCTAAGTGCATCATGTTTGATTACATCATTTATGGGTGGTAAACGTTTAAGAAAACACCACAAAGCATCTTATCCTCTTATGAAAAGTGTTTCTTCTTCGAGTACTTCATTTAGGCATGGTAATCTTTGTTGAAACTACCACGAAGGGCATAGAATACCACTCCAAGTGTTTCAAGTCTGATTACTTCATTTATGGATGGTAAAATTTCTAAAAAAACTCCAAACCTTTCAGAAAACCACCACGAAAAAGCGTAGCACACCAATCTAAGTGCTTCATATCTGAATACTTAATTTTTGGTTGGTAAACATTCAAGAAACACCACAACATCTTATCCAGCTACGAAAAGTGTTTATGGTCATTTTACTTCATAAATAGGTGGTTACCTTTCAAGAGAACTACAAACCTTTCATAAAACCACCACGAAGAAGCGTAGAATACCACTCTATCTGCTTCCTGTTTGATAACTTTATTTATGGGTGGTAAACATTCCAGAAAACACCACAGCATCTTATCCTGCTATGAGAAGTGTTTCTAATCAGTGTACTTCATTTATGGATGGTAACCTTTCAAGAGAACCCCAAATCTTTCAGGAAACCACCACGAAGAAACGTAGAATACCACTCTAAGCGCTTGTCTGATTACTTCATTTATGGATGGTAAAAATTGCAAAAAAAAACGCCACAAAGCATCTTATCCTGCTATGAGAAGTGTTGCTCATCTGAGTACTTCATTTTTTGGTGGCAACCATTGAAGAAAATACCACAAAGCATCTTATCCTTCAACGAGAAGTGTTTCTGATCTGATTACTTCATTTATGAGTGGTAACCTTCCAAGAAAACTCTAAACCATTCATGAAGCCAGCACGAAGAAGTATAAAATAACAATCTAAGTGCATCATGTTTGATTACTTCATTTATGAGTGATAAACGTTCAAGAAAACACCACAAAGCATTTTATCCTCTTACGAAAAGTGTTTCTGATCCGGGTACATCATTTATCGGTGGTAACCTTTCAAAACCACCACGAAGAAGCGTATAATACCACTCTAAGCGCTTGTCTGATTACTTCATTTATGGATGGTAAACATTCCAAAAAATGTCACAAAGCATCTTATCCTTCTATGAGAAGTGTTGCTCATCTGAGTACTTCATTTTGGGTGGTAACCTTTGAAGAAAAAAAAACCACAAAGCATCTTATCCTACAACGAGAAGTGTTTCTGATCTGAAGCCACCACGAAGAAGCATAGAATAACAATCTAAGTGCATCATGTTTATTACTTCATTTATGGGTGGTAAACGTTCAAGAAAAAACCACAAAACATCTTATCCTCTTATGAAAAGTGATTATGATCAGAGTACTTCATTTATGGGTCGTAACCTATCAAGAAAACTCCAAACCTTTCAAAACCACCACGAAGAAGCATAGAATACCAATGTAAGCTTCATGTCAGATTACTCCATATATGGGTGGTAAACATCCCAGAAAACTCCACAAAACATTTTATCCAGCTACGAAAAGTATTTTTGATCTGGGTAATCCATTTATGGGTGATAAACAATCAAGAAAACACCACAAAGCATCGTAGCCTACTGTTAGAAGTGTTTATTCTTCGATTACTTCATTTAAGCGTGGTAATCTTTCTTGAAACCTCCACGAAGGGCATAGAATATCACTCAAAGTGCTTCATGTCTGAATACTTCATTTATGAATGGTAAACTTTCAAAAAAAAACCCCAAACCTTTCAGAAAACCACCACAAAGAAGCGTACAACACCAATCTAAGTGCTTCATGTCTAAGTACTTAATTTTTGGGAGGTAAACATTCAAGAAAACACCACAACATCTTATCCTAGTATGAGAAGTATTTATGTTCATTGTACTTCATAAATGGGTGGTTACCTTTCAAGAGAACTACAAACCATTCAGAAAACCACCACGAAGAAGCATAGAATACCACTCTATGCCCTTCATGTCTGATAACTTCATTATGGGTGGTGAATATTCTAGAAAACACCACAAAGCATCTATCCTGCTACCAGAAGTGTTTCTAATCTGAGTACTTCATTTTTTGGTTGTAACCATTGAGGAAAACACCACAACATCTTATCCTGCTACGAGAAGTGTTTATGGTCATCGTACTTCATAAATGGGTGGTTACCTTTCAAGAGAACTACAAACCTTTCAGGAAACCACCACGAAGAAGCGTAGAATACCACTATATGTGCTTCCTGTCTGATAACTTCATTTATGAGTGGTAAACATTTCAAAAAACACCACAAAACATATATCCTGCTACAAGAAGTGTTTCTGATCTGAGTACTTCATTTTTTGGTTGTAACCATCGATGAAAACACCACAATGCATCTTATCCTACAACGATTAGTTTTTCTGATCTGATTACTTCATTTTTTGAGTGATAACCTTCCAAGAAAACTCTTAATCCTTCATGAAGCCACCACATAGAAGCATAGAATACCACTCTAAGAGCTTCATGTCTTATTACTTCATTTCTAGGTGGTAAACATTCCAAAAAAATGCCACAAATCATCATATCCTGCTACAGAAAGTGTTGCTCATCCGAGTACTTCATTTTTGGGTGGTAACCATGGAAGAAAACACCACAAAGCTTCTTATCCTAGATCGAGAAGTGTTTCTGTTCGGATTACTTCATTTATGAGTGTTAACCTTTCAAGAAAAATCTAAACCCTTCATGAAGCCACCACAAAGAAGCATAGAATACCACTCTAAGTACTTCATATTTGATTACTTTATTTATGGGGTAAACGTTCAAGAAAATACCACAAAACATCTTATCCTGCTACGAGAAGTGCTTTTGATGCGAGAATTTCATTTATCGGTGGTTACCTTTCAAGAAAACTCCAAACCTTTCAGGAAACCACCACGAAGAAGCGTAGAACACCAATCTAAGTGCTTAATGTCTAAGTACTTAATGTTTGGTGGTAAACATTCAAGAAAACACCACAACATCTTATCATGCTACAGAAGTGTTTATGGTCAGTGTACTTCATTAATGGGTCGTAACCTTTCAAGATAAATACAAACCTTTCAGGAAACCACAATGAAGAAGCGTAGAATACCACTCTATGCGCTTCATGTATGATTACTTCATTTTTGGGTGGTAAACATTTAAGAAAACACCACAAAGCATCTATCCTACTATGAGAAGTGTTTCTGATATAATTACTTCATTTAAGAGTCGTAACCTTTCAAGAAAACTCTAAACCCTTCATGAAGCCATCACGAAGAAGCATAGAATAACAATCTAAGTGCATCATGTTTGATTACTTCATTTATGGGTGGTAAACGTTCAAGAAAGCACCACAAAGCATCTTATCCTCTTATGAAAAGTGTTTCTTCTTCGAGTACTTCATTTAAGCATGGTAATCTTTCTTGAAACCACCACGAAGGGCATCGTATACCACCCCAAGTGCTTCGTGTCTGATTACTTCATTTATGGATGGTAAACTTTAAAAAAAAAAACTCCGAACCTTTCAGAAAACCACCACGAAGAAGCGTAGAATACCACTCTATGCGCTTCATGTCTGATAACTTCATTTATGGGTGGTAAACATTCAAGAAAACACCACAAAGAATCTATCCTGCTACGAGAAGTGTTTTCGATCTGACTACTTCATTTATGAGTGGTAACCTTCTAAGAAAACCCTAAACCCTTTAAGAAGCCACCACGAAGAAGCATAGAATATCACTCTAAGTGCTTAAACTCTGATTACTTCATTTATGGGTGGTAAACATTCAAAAAACACCACAAAGCATCTAATCATGCTACGAGACGTGTTTTTTATCCGAGTAGTTCATTTATGGTTGGTAAACTTTGAAAAAAAGACTCCAAACCTTTCAAATAACAACCACGAAGAAGCGTAGAATACCAATCTAAGGGCTTCATGTCTGAGTACTTTATTTATGGGTGGTAAACATTCCAGAAAACACAACAGCATCTTATCATGCTATGAGAAGTGTTTCTGGTCAGTGTACTTCATTTATGGGTGGTAACATTTCAAGAGAACCCCAAGTCTTTTAGGAAATCACCACGAAGAAGCGTAGAATACCACTCTAGAGCTTGTCTGATTACTTCATTTATAGATGGTAAACATTCCAAAAAATGCCACAAAGCATCTTATCCTTCTACGAGAAGTGTAACTCATCTGAATACTTCATTTTGGGTGGTAACCTTTGAAGAAAACACCACAAAGCATCTTATCCTACAACGAGAAGCGTTTCTGATCTGAAGCCACCACGAAAAAGCGTAAAATAACAATCTAAGTGCATCATGTTTGATTACTTAATTTATGGGTGGTAAATATTCAAGAAAACACCACAAAGCATCTTATCCTCTTATGAAAAGTGTTTCTTCTTCGAGTATTTCATTTAAGCGTGGTAATCTTTCTTGAAACCACCACGAAGGGCATAGAATATCACTCAAAATGCTTCATGTCTGATTACTTCATTTATGAATGGTAAACTTTCAAAAAAAAATCCAAACCTTTCAGAAAACCACCACAAAGAAGCGTACAACACCAATCTAAGTGCTTCATGTCTGAGTACTTAATTTTTGGGTTGTAAACATTCAAGAAAACACCACAACATCGTATCCTGCTACGAGAAGTGTTTATGGTCATTGTACTTCATAAATGGGTGGTTACCTTTCAAGAGAACTACATACCTTTTAGGAAACCACCACGAAGATGCATAGAATACCACTCTATGTGCTTCCTGTCTAATAACTTCATTTATGGTTGTTAAACATTCCACAAAACACCATAAAGCATATATCCGGCTACAAGAAGTGTTTCTGATCTAAGTACTTCATTTTTTGGTTGTAACCTTTGAAGAAAACACCACAATGCATCTCATCCTACAACGATAAGTGTTTCTAATCTGATTATTTCATTTATGAGTGGTAACCTTCCAAGAAAACTCTTAACCCTTCATGAAGCCACCACAAAGAAGCATAGAATACCACTCTAAGTGCTTCATGTCTGATTACTTCATTTATGGATGGTAAACATTCAAAAAAATACCTCAAAGCATCTTATCATGCTACGAGAAGTATTTATGATCCGAGTACTTCATTCACGGGATGTAAACTTTCAAAAAAACTCCAAACCTTTCATAAAACCACCGCGATGAAGCGTAGAATACCAATCTAAGTGCTTCATGTCTGAGTACTTAATTTATGGGTGGTAAACATTCAAAAAAACACCACACCATATTATCCTACTACGAGAAATATTTCTGGTTAGTGTACTTCATTTATGGGTGGTAACCTTTCATGAGAACTCCAAATCTTTCCGGAAAGCACCAAAAAGAAGCATATAATACCACTCTAAGCGTTTCATGTCTGATTACTTTATTTCTGGGTGGTAAACATTCCAAAAAATGCCACAAAGCATCTTATCCTGCTATAAGAAGTATTGTTCATCCGAGTACTTCATTTTTGGGTGGTAACCATTGAAGAAAACACCACAAAGCTTCTTATCTTAGAACGAGAAGTGTTTCTGTTCGGATTACTTCATTTATGTGGTAATCTTTCAAGAAAACTAAAAACAATTAATGAAGCAACCACGAAAAAGCATAGAATACCACTCTAAGTACTTCATGTTTGATTACTTCATTTATGGATGGTAAACATTCAAGAAAACACCACAAAACATTTTATCCTGCTACGAGAAGTGCTTTTGATCTGAGAATTTCATTTATGGGTGGTAACCTTTAATGAAAACTCCAAACCTTTCAGGAAACCACCACAAAGAAGTGTAAAATACCAATATAAGTGCTTCATGTCTTAGTACTTAACTACCACGGAGAAGCGTAGAATACCAATCTAAGCGCTTCATTTTTTATTACTTCATTTATGGATGGTAAACTTTTCAGAAAACACCACAAGAAATGTTTGTTCTGATCTGATCTGATTACTTTGTTTTAGCACTTGGCTATTTGAAATGTTGGTTCTGATCTGATCTGGTACTTCATGTTTTCACTTGGCTGTTTGATTTGTTGGTTATGATCTGATTTGATTACTTTGTGTTAGCACTTAGCTATTTGAAATGTTAGTTCTGATATGTTGGTTTTGATTTGATCTGATCTCATTTTTTCTAACTTGTCATGGTCTGTTCAAGGCACTAGCACACGTCTGAACTGTAACTGGCATGAGTGGTCTCCTAATTAGGTTGGTATTTGTCTTGTTCTCTTATGAGATACCTTAGGTGTGAGTGATTTCTAATAAGGTTGGTGCTAAGGTTAGCACTTGGCTATATGTGAAGCATGGTGAAAAGTTAGATTTAATCTAAAATATAGGTGAAACATGGTGAAAATTCAACAATAGAAATTCAAAAGTCTGATTACACTCTAAAGAAGAGTTATTTAATATATTTTCTTTTAGATAGTGAATTTCTCTTCATAGGTGGAGACTTTTGTTTCTTTAAGGTCTTTGGAAACAAAATTACTTGGATACAAATGCGAGATCTCATGTTAGATTTTTTCTTGAAGTTGAAACTATATATTTGGTGAGTCTTGATGTGCTTTGGGTGGATGACCTTGGATGCACTTGATATCTTTGCATTAAAGGCATCGAGCAACTTAGTGCATAATGTCGATCATGTCAGGTGTATGGTAAACCTAGTAAGTTTCTTGATGGCCATTGATGCATCCAAGGCCGTTCTACTCAGATTATTCTAAGCATCAATTCCTACCAGAAGAGTGGTTGAATTTTCTGGCAAAAACTCTAAGAGAAGGTCCCACTTTTTTATATCATTATAAATCTTTTGTTTCTAAAGATCTTATAGGAACAAAAGCCTTCACCCATGAAGAGAAATTTATTATCTAAAGGAAAAAATAGATTAAATAATCTCTTCTTTAGGGAGAAACACATGAGCTTTTTTAGGGTGAATTTAGACTTTTGAATTTTTATTGTTGTATTTTCATAATGCTTCATCTACATCAAGTATTGTACTAACTTGTTTGTATTTCTTTATTTTGTAGGTGAAGAAGAGGTATTTTTTGTTTTTTGCCGTAAAGTGGTTATATAATTTATTTTTCTTTTGACATTTTTTAGGTTACTTGTTTTATTTGAAACTAAATATTCTCTATTTTGTATTTTTTTTAGGTTGTGCCTTGCGATAGCTATTGGACAAGATCAGAATCACTGCTTTCCTTCTCTAGCTGATCAGAAAATGAGTGCAAATGAAATCAACTCTAGAGAATAATGCACAATTTGTTTATAAAGTTTCACAAACTTCAGTCCCGCAATTGTATGTCATTACTTTCTTACTTGTTTTTTTTGTTTCTATTTAGTTTGTAAGAAAAACCCTACATTCTATGTTCTTTTATATTTTTGTGTTTTTTTAGGATGACATGATAGACTACCTTCTATGACTAGGTCAACTCCCTCATGAAATTTAAGGCCAGATCTTATGTTAGCTCTTTTATGAGTAAAATGAGCTCTTACACATAACTGAGTCAGAAATGAGGTTTGCTGAATATTGCAAAAGAGGGATTCAATTTCTTCGTAAAGAACCTAACATGAGGTCTCACATTATATATGTTTATTGTGCTATCTATTTTGTCTGTAATTTGGAATATGTATGTGACAGTAAAAAATAGTATATTGGCTAGCAAATCTAGAGCTAGCCATTTATAAAACATTTTTAAATAGAGATCTAAGACAACAGTTATTTAATGAATAATCGTTGTTTTAAGTTTTCTATGACAACGATTATTTAATAATAAATGTTGCCTTATATCGAATAGTAAATTCTTATTTGCTCTTCGACAACACTCATTTGCTAACGGTTCTTTATATGATTCACCAATCTCTTAGTCACTAGGAATTGAATAACCGTTGGCAGATCTCTTTTATGTGATATTGATAGAATAGTTATACATATACACATTATATGTTCTATAAAATTTTAATTTGCAATTTGCATATATACACGTTAAATGTTCTTAAAAAATTTATTTTGCTTCAATAAAAGTTTAAATTTTATTTTAATTACAAAGCACATATGTTTCAGATGAGAAGTCATAAGTTCAAAATCCTAGTGAAAAGTTGTACAATTTATTGGTGAATATTTAAATTAAGGCAATGACTTTCATCCTTTATTTAAAGTAAAAAAAAAGAAGCAAAAAAAAAAAAAAACAATACTTTCAACCAATACATACATTTTACATATCTACCAGGAAAAAGCACAGATGCCCACATTTCTGCAAATAAAGATCATTTGTTAAACAACAAAGTAAAATGGTTAAACGTCTCTTATTTGTCTCTCTCTTTAATTTGTTAACAGAAGTCCGTAGGCAACAAGTAAAAGAAAATGCTGATTATACTAAAAAAATGGTGATGGGGCTAAGTTATCCCGGTGCTTCAAATATACGGCCTAACGCAAACCGGGTGCGAATCAGATGCGAGTGCTGCTCCGATGCGGGGCACGCACCGGATTATTTCAATCGGTCTAAGGTGTAAATTCGATCAAGGATGCGACTGAGTGCGACCACGGAAGATCTCTTCAAAACTTATTTGTTGCAAAAAACATTGCTCGACACAAAAATCAAACTAAGGACTTCCCCAATAAGCTCGAGTTAGCTTTCCCACCTCCTACCACTGTACTGAAAATAAAATATTTATCGATATAGTGATATATTATATTATTTTTTAATTAAAATTTAATATATATAACTGCATTCGTATTTCTAAATTTTTTTAAATCACCGTATTGCTACATCAATATCGTATCGGATACGATATCGTATCCGTACTTGTGCAACATAGTGATAGGGATTAAATTGTGTTCTATTTGTTTGTCTTACTAAAAAAACCGACCAGCCGAAGGATGGAAGGGGCTTTTGCTTTTAGGTTATAAAGACTACAAAAGTAAAGGCACAAGGATGTGATGGAATATAGGATTCTATTATTTAATTGTGGATCGTCGGATTAAAATAACTTTGAACAATAAAAAAATATCATTCTCATTCAACAATTGGGATTGAGAAAATTAGAGTTCTACTTTTTGGAAAATAAGTGATTTCAATCCAAAGCAAAGCATGACATCGTATTTCAAAGGATAATGTTTCGTAGATACCACATTTGATATCAACTATTGATATCGATTTTATTATGCACATTTAGTTGAGTTATCATGCACATTATTTGAGTTATTATGCATGTTATACCATAACTATTTCAGTACAAAAAAATAACATGTATAATTATTTCAATGCAAAAATAACGTGCATAATAACTCAAATAATGTGCACGATAACTCCACTAAAGATACATAATAAAATCGATAACATGTATAATTATTTTCGGTACAAAAAATAACATGCATAATAACTCAAATAATGTACAGAATAACACAACTAAATGTACATAATAAAATCGATATCTTTAGTTGATATCAAATATGGTATCTACGTATCAGCTCTCATTTCAAAATATAAATTAGCAGTCAACTATATCTTCATCATCACAAGATTAATTAGTTTATTTCGACAACCAGCTTTCTTTTACTATTCTATTAAGCGATAATTTATCTTGAGCATCAAAAGCTGAAACAAGCGTCTGTCACTAGTGTATCTTCTCTTTATTGAAAACATAGAAATAATAATAAAGACTAGTCTACCTTTTATCTTTATAAATCAGGTAGTCAGTAAAGTTCTAATTTATGGATTGAGATCCTCAAAATTTCTTTTTTATTTAACATTGACGGTTAATTTATAATGAATAAATCATATTAATATAAAAAAAATCTTCTGAATTTTACGTTTCTGATCTGTCCGTCTGTTTTTAATTTGACGGTCCACAATTGAATAATAGGAGCCTCCTTTTTTCCAAAATAATAGCATATTCAAACCCCTATACATAGTATTTACAATTTTAATATCCGGTTATTGATATTATATTTGGCATACCACAAATTTATCTTTTGTGGGATCTTATTGACCAGAATTTTTAATTAGTTATCTTGGAAAAAAAAGAGAAATTAATTGAAGATTTAGAAAGATCAAAATTTTGAATTCCGATTGATAAAACCTTCATGGACAAACATATAATAATTCATTATATACAAACATTAATGTTCTATAATTTTTATTATCAGAAATAATTTTCAATGTAAAGAAAAAGTACGGATCGCCAAACCGGCCTATATATATAGTGGTCAACTTATTTTCATTCTTTACCTAGTTACAGACATTTTTTTCAACATGTCTAATTATATTGTTTTTTTTTAGATAAAGATGAAGTCACTTCTAACTTTTTCTAGTGCTCATGAGAAATTAAATTCATGACCGTTTTGAATTATTGTAATATTTCACGAGCAAAATTATAGTTCTTACGGGAAAATTTTCATAGAGGGCCAAGCAGCAAAGAATTTCAACAGATAGGGTCAGAGGCACCCTAATAATTGCACAGAGGGCCAAGTAGTCGCGCCCCTAAGTTATTCGATTTATTTTGCTGAATTCAAGACAGTTTGCAGTGCATTAACGAACTGTGGGCCCTACATGTCAGGTGCGCGACTAATACATGCGCCCCTGACATTCTGTGGCATTTTTTTCTATGAATAATAATATTAAAATAGTAATTTTAAATGCACTTATTATATTTATTATTAATAGATGTGATAATATATTAAATATAATTATTATATATTTAATATAAGTAATGATATATTTAATATAAGTAATAATATATTTAATAATATATTTAATGATATTTAATTAAGTAATGATATATTTAATATAAGTAATGATATATTTAATTAAGTAATAATATCTTTATTAAGTATAAGTAATAATATATTTAATAGAATTAATAAATAGAAGAACTAATATATTAAAAATATTATTACATTAATAAATATATTATTACAAAAAAAAATATAAGAAGTAATAAATAGAAGTTATTAAATATATTTAACTTAGTTATTATAAATATTTAGTTAGTAATTAATAAAAATAGAAATAATAATAGATTAAAGTGTTTTTTATTATAAGTAGAAAGGTTTTGTACTCTATTAATAATAAAGATGTTGCAACTATTTCGAGAAATACAAATGGTCCAGTGGTAGGGGGGTTTGAACAGAGGCGCTGAGTTTGTGTGAGGGCATGGGTTCGAACCCCCCTGCCTACCATTTTTTCGGCTTTAATTAGGGGCGCATGTATTAATCGCGCCCCTTAGTGCTGAAACAATTCCAGAGAGCTTTTGTTCTGTTCAGCACTTAGGGGCGCGATTAATACATGCGCCCCCTATGTTGAAACATTTTGCAACAAATTTTATTGTGTTAGCTTGTTTTTTGTTGAATTTTCATTTTCCAAATTAAATTACATTTTGCAACAAATTTTAACACTCAAAATTCTAACATCGATCTAATTAAGTTTGAAACAAGTGTTTGAAACAAGATTTTTTTGTTTAATTTTCATTTTTCAAAATGCATTACAAGGCACGTAACAAGTTTTCAACATCGATATATAATTAAACAAGCAACATAACAAGTAATTAAACAAGTTTTCAACATCGATCTAATTAAACAAGTTATGAACTAGTCTCAAAATAGCACAAACATAAAAACATACATCAAACATACATCGATCTAATATCAACCCCCCCTGCCCCGACGACCCCGACCGCGGCCACGTGTATCATAAGCCGAAGGTGTATAAGCACTAGGCGCTCGAGCCGTCCTAGTAGTGCGCCGTAAAGGAATGATGTCCTCGTCTTCATCATCAGGGTTGCGTGCTTGGCTCGAAGAGCCAAACACGTACTCGGCTGCACGCTCCACCTCGTCCTCTATTGTACGCTCAACATTTGGTTCCGGTTGGGCGGCTCCGGATCCTTGGCCGGGTTCCCATACTCCGCCCTGTGATAGATGTGAGTAAGGAGGGTGAAAGAGCGGCGCCTCGGGCATCTGACTCGCTTGCTCGCCACCCACCAACTGACCCAACCAGTCGTAGTGCTCTGGCTGGACGCGCAACCCCTCGACTATGGATGGCTCCAAGTCCTCATCCCTTAAGTCATGCTCCAACATCAGGTTGCGGAAGACAACTCCTTGGTCGACGTCTTTGATGTTTCCGCGACAAGTTCGAAGAACCTTTCTCGCGAAAGTCTTGAAGACACTGTTGGCGCTTTGTGCTATCACACCAATCGCTTCCCTAGCGAGTGTTAAGTTGCGAAGCACCTAATTAAACAATTTAGTTAGTACTTTATGTTTTTTAAAGTTTAAATTGAAGGAAAAAGATAATGAATTTACCGTTCGTTGCACAACTTCGTCTTGCATGTTGAAGGTTCGCTCAACTCCACGCCCTTGATGTGCTATCGGGTTGAAGGCATTTCTTGCGGTTGTACCTCTCCAGTAGACGGTGCGCATGCCTTCCCGGTTGAACCATGCCAAGTAATGGTCCCAAGGGTCGTTCATGAAACCGTTCCCCATATCAATTGTATTGGCCAACCAATTCCCCCAAGTCTGAATGTACCCCTCGTGATAAATCTCCCAATCACGCCCCTCAGATTTTTTGTTGTGGCATGCCTTATGAAGGCGCTTGCAATCAGGAGGTGGCAATGGAGGCGGCACTTGGACTTGGAAAGATAATTGTCGCGCGACTCTAGCAGGATCGTGCCACTCGACAATCCAGAAAAATATAATTGGCCCCCGATAATGAAAAAGACTCATATGATCTTGATCATTACATACCGGGGGCAACATAGCCACCACATCTTCATCGTAGGGCCACCATTCTGGACCATTCTCATCGAGATGCTCGAGACGCCACCTATATAAATTATAATGTTAGAATATACAGTTATTACGAAAATTGAAGATGGTTAAAATAGTCAGAAAGTACCTATAGAGAGTGATACTCCTATGCGGCTCATCGTCGTAGTTGTGCGTCGGGCCCATCCATCTCACCCCGTATGGCATGTCACCGGGCAAATCCTTCGCTCTCGGATGCCCAATCGGGAGCCTCGTCCACACCCACATCTGCAGTAACATCAAAGGACCCCCAATTTGCTTGTTCCTCCTGTCTGATGCATCGCATAAAGCACGATACAAACGTGCTAGCACCGCCGAGCCCCAACTATACCTCGGTGGATCATGAATGTTCCTTAAGAACTGAATGAACATCGTTTGTATGTAACCGGACTGGTCCGGAAACATAACAGAGGATAAGAGGTCCAACATGTATGCTCGTGCATACATGTCGATCTCCTCGGGTGGGGCATTGGGAGGTAATCTTGCCTTCAAGTGCCGTCTATCACCGGGGCCTTCCCTTTGTGGCTTCCAAGGTTCACGCAACCAATCTTGTCGCATGTGGAAATGACCCGGCAGCCTCCTAAAGGTTTGCCACTCAACTCGCCCAAACAACTCCATGACGTCCTCCTCCCAATCTTGATCCACATCGCCTGTCACGGGTAGCCCGTCCAACGGTAAACCCCATAACATCAACACATCTTCCATTGTGATCGACATCTCACCCATTGGAAAATGGAAGGAATGTGTTTCCGGTCTCCATCTCTCAGCAACCGCAGTTATTAGGTCACGGTATACCTTGATGGTGCCCAATCGAGCGAGATGGTTAAGATTGAATCGTTCGAGAATTGGGGCAATTTGGTCGTCGTACGTGAACGACATAGACCCGGCCTTTGTCTCCATGACGAACGTTGGCTACATTTCATAAAAATGTGTTATTTCTTAAATGAAATTAGAATTGCACAATTGAAAAAAATAACAAGATGGCTATATTTACCTCGTCATAAGCACGGTTGGATGCATGCGTTGGATTCAGAGCTTGTAGAAGAGACCCAACGTACGGAATCTCACGTGGAGGCGACAAATCGCCTTCACCGCGACCCCCCCGCTCCGGCTCGGCCTCGGCCTCTACCACATCTACCCAAGTTTCTTGCCATTACTATATTAACACATATATTAACATATATTCAATTAATAACTAATTTATTTGTTAAAATTGGTACAATACCAATTTTATATCAATTTGGTACAAACAATAATAACCAACAATAATCAACTATTTCTTGGTACATATATTAACAAATATATGTTTAATAACCAACAATAATTGAACATGCAATACACAACAATCAATATTGCCAATAATCAACAAATATTCAACAAATAATCAATAATTACCAATAATAATCTAAAATTCTCACAATATTGTCAATAATCTAAATCAATCACCAATAATCTACTTCAATCAATTATAATCAACAAATACTACAAAAAACTCAATTATTAGCCATGCAACTACCATGACACAATTTTTCAAAAAAAAACCCTAAAAATTCTCACAATATTGGCAATAGTATATATCAATCACCAATAATCTACCACAATCAATAATAATGAACAAATACTACAAAATAACTCAATTATTAGCCATGCAACTACCATGGCACAATTTAAAAAAAAAAACCTAAAATTACCTTGAAATGATGATGAAGATCAAGGGGAGAAGAAGGAGATCAATGAAGCAACTATGGAGAGCAAGGAGAGGAGAGGGAGAGAAGAATTGGCCAAAAACAATGAAGGAGATGGAGAGGTAGATGTAGGGAGTAGAGGGGGCGAAATTGAGAGAAAAATAGGGTTAGGGGCTGGTTTGGGGGAAGAAATAAGAAATAAAGGGAAGGGAAGGGGTTTTATGGCAGCACACCTTAGGGGCGCGACTAATACATGTGCCTTTAAGAAATTAACTAAAAACAGCTCTCTGGATGCGAGATTTTAGCTGTGTACCATAGGGGCGCGACTAATACATGCGCCCCTATTTTAATTCACAAAAATGGCCAGCAGGGGGGTTCGAACCCAGCGCCTCCAACCAAATCCCCCTTGCCACTGGACCGTATTTCTTGTAAAGTGTAAAATATTTCTGTTATTAATAGGGTTGTAAGTTTTCCAATTTTTAAATAAAAAACACTTTAATATATTATTACCTCTATTTATAATAACTATATTCCATATATTATAAATATATTACTTCTATTTATAAATAATATTTTAATAAATAATTTCACAAAATATTCAAATATTTATTACTACTTATAATAATTATATTTAATAACTACTTATTTGTAATAATATATTTATTAATGTAATAATATTTTTAATATATTTAATAATGTAATAATATTTTTAATATATTTATTAATTTAATAACTAAGTTTAATATATTTAATATTTTTAATATTTAATAATGCAATAATATTTTTAATATATTAGTTCTTCTATTTATTAATTCTATTAAATATATTATTACTGATATTAAATATATCATTGCTTATATTAAATATATCATTACTTATATTAAATATATTATTACTTAATTAAATATATCATTACTTATATTAAATATATAATAATTATATTTAATATATTATCACATCTATTTATAATAATTATATTTAATATATTATCACATCTATTAATAATAAATATAATAAGTGCATTTAAAATTACTATTTTAATATAATTATTCATAGAAAAAAATGCCACAGAATGTCAGGGGCGCATGTATTAGTCGCGCCCCTGACATGTAGGGCCCACAGTTCGTTAATGCACTGCAAATTGCCTTGAATTCAGCAAAATAAATCGAATAACTTAGGGGCGCGACTAATAGTCGCGCCCTTGGCCCTCTATGCAATTATTAGGGTGCCTCTGGCCCTATCTGTTGAAATTCTTTGCTGCTTGGCCCTCTATGAAAATTTTCCGTTCTTACGTATGTACTGTACTTGCAAATTTGAATTTTCCGATGCGCATCAAAATTCGTGAAGATTTGTGTGCATCGAATTTCGATGCACATCAGAGAATTCAGATGTACAAACACGATACATGCGCAAGCACCATAACTTCACCTTATATTTCACTATATCTCTTTAGTTAATCATTTGTTTGTCTGATAACGTTTAAAGACAATTTATTTATTTTGTTTAACATAAGTGAGATAATCATTATTTACATTAATCAACAGAATCTCAAATAGACACATCAGGAACTGATCAAACTACCTCCAAAAAGCCGAAATTTACGTAAATTATGTCACAAAATTAATTAATTGTTAAAATGTATATATATAATTTGTATTTCTGAGCCTCACTCATCTCAGCACCAAAATTTTAACCCAGTCCCTACCAACATAATAAAATAGACCTCTTGAGAAAAACCTTCTTCCAGTACCAACAAATCAGTGTCAACTATACATCATACTAGAATTGACCTACATTAGAGAGATATAAATTAGTCTAATTGCAATTATTACAACTATCATCCCATCAAAGAATTGGTTTTTTTTTAATTCTATTTTCTCATTTTTACTTAATTTTTTTGCTTTATATTTCATGTCTCTGTAGTGGGCCCTCAATCTTTCTGCTTACAAAGATATTATTGAGATAACTATGCAATTATTCATCTAAAAGTTTTCACTTTATCTTGATTAAAGCATTAACTTATTTTCTTTTTTTTTTCAGTGTAAATAGATAGTCCATTGAAAAGCACTTTATGAGGTTTCAAAGCGCCTTGCTGGAAAGTGGAAACCCTGCAAATTTGTCTTTTATTTAATTCTCTATTTTCAATTTTGCATCCATATTAATTGCTCCCTTAAAAGTTTATCTTACTGTGGTGGAATACCTTTGAAAGACGGATAGGATATTATTTTTTGGATAACATTTATTCGGTTGATTCAATTGATAAATGTGTTTTCACAATCTTGACAATGATTTTTAAATATATTTACAAAAAAAATTATAAATGTATTTTTATGTTTTTTTTATGAAACGTATTCTTATATTTATAGGTTGATTGTTTTTATTTCATGTGATTTAAGTGTCGTTTGATATTCCATAAAAGCCGCTAAATATAAGTCATTACAAAATTTCAATGAAAGTTGATGTTTTTTTATTAAGTATCAAATGATATTTAAATTGCATAAAATGAAAAACATAAGTTCTTGCTTGGTGCCTTTTTGGACAATCAATTTAAGAATTAATAGTATGCCTATTTGCTTTTTTATTTGTAAGATTTGTGTGAATTTATTTGAAAATTTGTTGTTGAGATTCTTCCAATGATTCTTTTATTTTTATTTTCTTACATATAACAAGATAGAATAAAATAAATAGTTATTTGAGATCTTGAAATAGCTGCTCCATCCTTGTAAACATTTACTAGATGCATGTTGCTCCATCTAATACATAAATTTTATAATCTCAAAAAAAAAAAAGCCAACTACATAGCACACGCCTAGTTAAGATTTTACCTCTTTAACAGCCCCAGAATATTATCTAATTTTGAGTGGTTTGAATCTGCTATTATTTTAGAAAAAAAAGGAGGCCCTATTATTAATTTTTTGACGTCGAATTAAAAATGGACGACTCGATTACTGATGGGTCTCTTTTGATTTTAATATGATATGTTCATTATAATTTAACGATTCAGATCAAAAAGAAAGAAAAGCAGCAAATCTCAATCCAATTTTGAGACCAAATTATTTATGACAAGAGATGGGATTTTCTTATATCATCCGGCTGATTTATTTGAGGATCACTTGACAATAAGATTTTAAATAAATAGATAAAAAACTTAAAAAATAGAAAAATATTTATAAACAAATTCTTCAACTTATAGATTAGTTGTGTTTTAAATTTGATGCAATTCGAATGTAATTTCATATTTCATCATGAATCATTAATTATTAATCGCTAAAAAGGTACATAAAATTTGATGGTCTTTAATGGACCATGAAGTGACATTCAAATTGTATAAAAATTTAAAAAACGACTAATCTATAAGTTCAAAAATGTGTTTATAAACTTTTTATTTTTAAATTTTTTTTATCTATTTATTTAAAATTTCATTATCAAATTCGTCAAAATAATTTATTATCAAGTGATCCCTCTTCTTTATTTAATTGTATATGTTCCCCATGGATATGTGTCCAACTTGACATAATATAACCAATAATCCATGCTCTCATTCGTTTATAATTTATTAATTTTATCGTTTACGATAGCAAACCTAATATGGAACCAACGGTTGCATGACATAGTCAGCGTAAGCATGTATGCAACTGGTACCAGGCAAATAATACACATAAAAAATTTACTTTTTAACAGATTAAATTGTATTTTAATACAATAATTAAAAAAAATCTTTGATTTCAAATATAATAACTTAGATAAAATTTAAATAATATTAAAAAAATCAAATTATAATCTTAAATATTTAATTGAAGTCTAAGAATTAAATAATAATGAGGAGAGATCAATTGACATGATTATTTTGACAATTTTAATGATAAATTAAAAAAATAAATAATATAGTGTCAAGACATGCAACAACCTCTGCATGGAAGATTTTGGATTCAATCAGATATGAGATCTCTTTTGACTACCTAAAGTTGGTATAAGTTCCATCTTTATATCTGATGAACAAATCAAATACAATTAAAAATTAAATGTATAGATATGTTAGAATATAGATAGTTAACAATCAAATTTGATGTGATATATACATATTGTTTGAAATATGGATAAAGAATTACTAGTGATTTTCAAATTTGATTAACTTGACATCATCTTGATCTAAAAAATATTATCATTTGACTGTGCACCAATGGTCGTTACTTTTTTATTGTTGATATTTTAAATCACAATATATATGATGAAGCGTTGATATATAAAATCTCATTTGTTTGATGGATAAGTTATGTAAATAATTAATATATTCATATCTATGATATTGAATTTCAATTTTTTTTTTAAATTGTCAAAGTTATTAAAATAAATAATTGTCAATTGAGTCCCCTCAATAATAACATGGCACTCCATTGCCATCATTGGCAGCCTTGGAGAATTAGGCATGCATGAGTTCATCCAAATGGTACATCCAAGTTTACAAAATATATTGTTGAAAAATAATTTTTCAAATCAAATAATTCAAATGGATGATGTGCTCACAGTTACATGTATAGAACATGTATTTAAACTTGTCTAGTTTTCATTCAATAATTTAAATTTTTTAACAATAACATTTTGGTAACTTTGTAACAAATAATCAATCGAACATTAAAACTCTAAATTGACTCACTTTAATATACATACAATCTAAATAGTTAAAAAAACACAATTTTTTCATAGAATGATATTTCTTAAAAAAATACTATCATAAGAGTTAAAAGTTATCATAAATATTGAATGTATGTTAACTTTATTTGGGTAAATTTCTGAGAGGTCACTAAACTTTGTATGAAATTCATTTTTTGTCATTGAATTTTGAATTATTCATTTTTAGTCATTGAATTTTGATATATCTTCAAATTTAGTCACTCTCTCATCATTTTTCTTAAAGATTCTAGCGAAAAACAGACGTGACATACATGGAACAATATATTTGAAAGATGGATTATTACGAAAACTTGAGAAGAAAAATAAGCAATTTCTGTCAATTTTTATTTTTATAAAAATAACGAGGAAGTGATTAAATTTGAATTTATATAAAAATTCAGTGATTAAAATGGATATATCAAAGTTCAATGACAAAAAAAAAAACAAATTTGATACAAAGTAAAGTGACATCTCATAAAATATAGCTAATTTATCTGTATATATTATGTTTGACAAAAACTTGAGTACATCAAAGATATATGTACACTGAATACTTCGAGTCAGTTCGACAATTAAATACATCAAGATACGTACTATAAATCAAGATCGAGCAGTTCAAAATAACTTTGAGTATCTAATGTATTTATGTTTCACCTATCTAATATTTCCTATTATGTTTTAGTTATTTTGTATATATTGTTTTTCGATAACTCTGTTTTATGTATATTGGCTTGATTAAAATGCGCAATAAAGAGATGATGGAATATGGTGTGATGACACCGTGGTACTTTAAATTCTCTGATCACGCAATCACGTGGTAGTGACTAGGTTACAACGATTGCGTGATCCGAATCTGATGTTCGTATTTGAGACGAGTAGAGTTATTTTCTGTTTGATTCGATCGATCGTTATAGTCGGTTGTAATTTGATTCAAAAAGTATATGCTTTAATTGTTAAATGCGTTTTAAACGATTCAAATCGCAACAAGCAGAGAAGCGGAGGAATTATACGGCCAGCAGATTTGTTTCCTGCTCTTTCGCCTTTGATCCACCTCTTAAATTCAATTGCCTCTCTTTTCATTGAATTCTTGCTTTTTCTGTGACCACCGTTTCTCCTCTTTGGGGCACATTTATTGGAAGTTGACCATGTATTTTTTTTAACCTTTCATCTTCTCACCTTTTTTTTGGTCCCGGTGAAATAATATTAAGTTTTTTTTTATTTTTTAGTAAAGATGTGTCAGGTAAATTATTTGTTTGCATTCATTGATACCGCTCATTAAGTCTCAATTGACAAATTTTCAATCATGTCCATGTTTTTCTGCAGTAGAACAAAATTGCTCCTCTTGACAAATTTTCAGTCATATCTAATTCACATTCACCATGCATGATTTTACTTTTAGTGGTAACACTGTGTTTTTACAATTTTACCTATGGACAAATTCAGATAAGGTGATTTGAAAGGCTATCAGTTTTACATGAAACAATGACATTTTATCTGATGATATACAAGTCATCTGATTTTACTCTGATAATTGATAAATGTAACAATTGTAATTTCGTAATATTTTTACAAGTTTAAAATTTACTCAGTGATGGTGGTGTAAACTATTGGATTCAACTTGATTCTTATTATATTATATAGAACAAGACTACGATAATATATGTATAAGACACAATTTTATTTTATGCAATTTTTTATCATCGAATTTTAGTCAAAATAAAAAAGTTACGTTTACTCTCTCTCTCTTATCTCGGTTCTGATATTCTTCTCAATTTTTTTTTAATTTTAATAAGAATTTTGACAAAAATCCGATAGTAAAAAATTACATAAAATGATAGAATATGTTTTATACATAGGGAGCTGATATATCGATACCTTCAGTGATACCACTATCGATACCAACGTGACAGATCCAGTTGAATTCAGTTTGCATGTTGTTTTTTTTATGATGCATGTTGTTTTTTGTATTATGCATATTGTTTTTTGTTATTATGCATATAATTGATCGGATGCTCCACTGAAAACGAATGCCGCTACGCTCACCAACGCGGATCGCTACGCTCATCGATGCGGACTGGACGAATCCAGTTGCATTTATTTTGAAAAGTTGTTCTGGTTATTATGCATGTTTTTTGTGTTATTGTGCATGTTATTTTTTGTTATTATGCAAGTAAATAACATGCAAAATAACACAAATAACATGCACAATAACAAAAACATCATGCATAATAACGAAAACATAATAAATATAAGTATAAAAAAAACATAATGAACTTAGCATATAAATCATAAGTATTTGACTGTTATTCATGTTTTTAGATGCACAATAACAAAAATAAAATGCATAATAACGAAAACAATATGCATCATAAGTAAAACAAATTTTCATAATAAATCATAAATAGAACAAAAAAACATATTGAACTTAGCATATAAATCATAAGTATTTAACTGATATGCATGTTATTAGATGTACAATAACGAAAACAACATGCATAATAATGAAAACAATATGCATCATAAGTAAAACAAATTTTCGTCGGAACTCAACTGGACGTGTCCAGTTGGTATCGCTGACGGTATCGAAGTTGGGATCCGCGAAACATTTTCCTTTTACATATTATCATAACTTCGCTCTATTATATGTATAATAATAAAGCTGCATAATTTTCTAGGGGCGGTACCTTCTTTTATTATCTTCTTTTAAAGCAATCATGGTAAAAAATAGAAGCGACTAACTGTCCCCCCTTACAAGCCCCCTTACACGCCCCCCATGAGCGGAGCGGAGCATCTGCTCGAGAATTATCCATCACGTAAGTCTTTATACTCAAGACAAAAAGTCTTAATACTTTCTAATGTTGTCATCCAAATTTATTTCTAAGCCTCCATTTTAACTGGAATTCTTCATTCCATTTGGTGTTTCATATTGAATCATGTAAGTCTTTATAGTCAAATGTAGTAGTCTTTATACTATTGGACTGGATTCATTATAATAAATATTGAGTGTCAAGTTTTCATTTTTCAAGACATGTAGTATTTATTTGTAATTTCCTTGTTAATTATATACTGCAATGAATACTGTATCATGGAAGTCTTTATAATTAACATTCGAAGTCATTATACTTTTAACAGTCTTCATTTCTCAGGGAATGTACACATAATACTTTATTTGGCAGTCTCCATTTTAACATGGAAGTCTTTATATTAAATATTACAAGTCTTTATACCTCTAACTTAAAATGTTTATATACTTTTGAAGTAGCAATCTTTTCAACACATATCAATTGAGGTATTATACTAAAGCCACAAATTCTTTATACTACATTCACAAAAAGCTTTATACTACCAAAGCCTCCAAGTCTACTAAAATATCGAGGCAATAAAAGATATCAAAAAAGACTTTAAACTGTCAAATCTACTATTTAACAAGTTGCAAAGTCACTAAAAATGATTATCATTGCATTTGTTCAATAAATTATTTATACTAGAAGCCATACATTTTTATAGTACAAGTATAAAGTCTTTAGACTTAGTAAAAAATTAGTTTAAAAAAATACTTGAAGTCTTTATACTGTAATCAAGAAGTCGTTATACTACATGATAAAACACAATCATTATCGGAAAAAAAATTGTCTCTGAGTGGGGGGTGCGTAAGGAGACGCAAATATAGGGGACGTTATATTTACTCAAAAAAATTTGCATGGGTGGAAATGATCGGAGGAATAATAAATAATGCCAAGAAGAGAATCCCATCCCGGCATGCATCCCATGTTTCACGGAAGAATTATTAGAATTACTGCAAGTTAGTGTTTTGACAAAATCCGTACGGGACAATCCGACTCGCGTTCGCCCGCCCGTGGATCCAACTCGTGCCTGCCTGTACTCATGCCAATGGCGGGTTTCATACGAGTTAGAGTCGCTCCATCGAAATTTTGCCCGTGGTAAACCGTTCCTTTCCAACCCGTCCTTAACCCGCTCTCCTGCCCGTGCCCGTGATCCGTGCACATCCGCCCCGTGACCCGTAACACGTCATAACCCGCATGTAACCCTTTTTAACAATTCGTTATGAGTTTGAGAAGCCTAAAATAATAAAGTTATACAAAAAATATTATTTTTTACAATTATTAACGCTTGGAATATTTTTGCGATTTTTAATTACTTTCGGATTTTAGAATTCTAATTTAAAAAATAATTTGAAAATTTTATGTATTTTTCCAATTTTTTTAATTTTTGATACTTTTTTGTTTTTTTTTAGAATTTGGAAATTTTCGAATTAAAAAAATAATGAATTTGTGACCCGCCCCGTCCCAATCCGTCCCGCCAAAGAGCGAGTTAGGGTCATCATCCAAACTCAACTCATCCTTAATCCGCCCCGTTTAACCCGTCCGACTCGTACAACTCGTGCCTGTGCCCGCCCGGACCCGCCCGTACCCGCCCATTTGGTAAACACTATTGCAAGCTAACGTTTACTCAATTTATAATCATAGAAATCTCCTTGTCTTATGAGCACGTGACTACGAGTTTTATTGCTCTATTCGTCTAGTAGGTTATATGATTTATTTTCTGAAACTATTTTATTTATTTATTTTTTCTTGTGAAACTTAAGAGGTGAAACAGAACCAAATCTAGTGCTTATTTTGAAAGTGACACTACTACAAAAATGACTTTAACAGCTCCCATTTAATAGCAGACATAAAAAAACTTCGATTTAATTTTTTTTAAACCGGACAAAAGTATAGTATTGTTTTAAAAATATATCTTTTATAGCGGATCTCAGCCTACATCCGGTTTTACAAAGTTTTCTAGGAATCTGGCAGCGAAGGAGATTTTCTAGAAATTTCCTCTGCTGGCTCGGTTCAGTTTTCTGCAGCGTCCCTTGTGTGGCCTATGGTGGGATTAGTAATTGTCAGGGTGCAAAGCTATGTAAAGATATTTCCAGGAGTTGCACATGATTGGACTGTACGATATGAGGGCACTGACAAAGTGGCTGTAGAGAAGGCCGAAGAAGCTCACAAAGACATGCTAGATTGCTTCACCAAGTATGTTAAATAAATAAATAATGGCTGTGTATGATGTATATTTTTCACGAATGTGTCAAAACTGAGAGTTTGTCTTTGTTAAGCTGTGAGATGAATATTTATTAGAAGAAAGGGTTTTAACTGTGGTAAAATTTAATATATGCAATTATATTGCAAAAGATAATTTAAGTTCTATATGTTTTGAATTTTGTTGTTTAGAAAGTTGAATTCTCTCTCTCTGGTGCTGATAATTTGTACGTAGTAGATCAGATGGTCCATGTCTCAACAAAATTGAACATGATCTGATGCAGCGTGTTGTATCAAATATCAATGCAAACTCTGACAAACCCCCCTTTATATCTCTATACGCAGCAAATTTATCCAGCTCTGTGCGGTACTGTAGAGAACAAGCATCTCATGTTTGAGATAACAAAATAATAAGAAAAGGAAAAAAGAAATCTAATCTAATGTACTCATGCCACAACATTTGAGACACTGTTCATTTCTACAGCGCGAATGAACAGTGTTCATTTCTACAGCGCGAATGAACATTGTTCATTTCTACAGTAAAATCGATGTGGTTTTTTGCAAATTTTTTTTACCGTTACTTTTTTATTATTTAAACGATTTATTATAATTTTATTATTATAATATGAAAATTTAAAATTTAATTTTTTGCGCGGAACGAGAATCGTACGTCTAGTTAGCTTCATCAGCCGAACTTGACTCGTATTTTAATGAACAGAGCCAGCTCGAACTCTGACTCATTTGCAGCCTTTGCCGTGAAGCACAACAAGAGATCCAATTGCAGGATAGGTTCGTCTACAAGGTCTTCCACGCTCGTGCACGGTGCACCAAGTTCAGCAACAGCTGGATCTCCCATCAAATTCTCGCGCAATATGCCAATATATGTACATTATTCATTTATTTTTCTTTTCAAAAAGTTTTCCTCGCGCAATGTGTCAAGTGTCTTCTAAAAAAAAAATGTGTCAAGTGTGTACTTTATACTACCCCTCTCTTTCTCTCTCTCACCGACCCTTCACCCATCTCTTCCCAGCAAAAACAAGGCGCCTCTAGGCTTCATTCCCTCGTCTCAATCGAAAATCCGACACCAAGATAGAATTACTCTAATTATTAATTCGACATTACCTTTATCCCCGCCCAAGCTCCTATTTTATAAACCCGTTCCTGTTCAACAAAGCAAAGGGCTGCAAAGAATGACATCTTCTGTCTCTAACCGAGGTCAAGGCTTTCTCGCGTCACTTCTCCTTCTCTTTCTCCTTATCATTCTTCCTCTCATTTAGCGCCTTGGTGTTGTTTTGATGAAAGAGAACAAATAGAAAACTGTGAAGGATTTTGTCTTTTTGTGATACGATCAAGTTCGTGTATTGGTGTTTGTGTGTGTGTTTATGTACATACATTCGAAGATTGGTGTGTGAGTAGAGGTTACTTGCAACTTCTGAAGAAATTTTGGTCTCTCAGGAGTTAGAATTTGTCATAGAAGGCCATTAATTTGATACCTTTCGAAATTTTAGCGAAGGGCTTTTGTTTAGGCTTTAGATTAGAGCTGCGTTTGATACTAATTGAGTGTGTTATAGTATCAGAGTCTCAATCTTTTAGAAGAAGAAAGGGGAATAGAAAGGGAAATACAGAAACCGCTCTTCTGTGTTTTTAAGTGTTGAGCGGTTTCAGTATATGGGAGTCTCAGATTTCAACTTCAAAGACCTGGTTCACAAAGTACGATCGATCATGGCTGAGCTCAAGACACCTACCTCTAAATCTCCGATGCCAACTGGACTCTCCAGTTGTGAACGCATGGCATGCTATGATTTTGCAATGGAAATGGACGAAAACCTCATTGAAAGTGGGGCCACCACGCCAGAGTCAGATGTATTGAGTTCTGGGAGGAGCAAGGCAGCCCGCTTGTCGGGCCGGCAGCTCTTCACTTCTCCAACCCCTCTCCAGTGCTCCATTGGAAGGTACATCCTTTCTTTTATATTATAGTTTTACTTCTGTGCAGCTAATTTCTAAATACTTCTGCTGAAAATTGTTCCATCTAGAGTATAAAGTAAATTTTATGCTTGTCGAATCAAAGATTATTATGTTGTTATTTTTTTCATCCAAACTACTTGGAGTGATGGTCCTTAGTGGTTTTGAATATAAGTTTTAACTAACGTGCCAAGATTCGGTGAGAACCTTTAACATGATAATTGTGTCATATTTTCTAAATCTAATAAAAAAAATATACTAGAAAATAACATTATGGACCATGTTTTTGATAGCTAAGCTATGTTGTTATATATATTTATATATATAGATAGGCTAGGGTGTTCCATGAAGCACCAAACCGCTAATGCTTCATATCGTATCTCTAATTTGAAAATTTTAACGACCGATCCAAACCGTTAAACAAGATCTACATATTTAAAACTACTTGGAGATTGAATTTTATATTTTTTTGAATTTTTTTGCTATTTTTTAGAGAGATATGAAAATCACAACTTTTGTTGGTTTAGAAACTGTTTGATTAGCAACTTTTCTACCTCTTTAAAAAAATAGCAAACAATTTCAAAAAATATATAAAATTCAATCTCTAAGTAGATTTTAATATGTAGATCATGTTAAACGGTTCAGATCGGTCATTAGAATTCTCAAATTAGAGATAATGGATGTGAAGCATGAGCGGTTTGGTGCTTCATGGAGCATCCTAGCCTATCTCTCTCTCTATATATATATTAGTTGGGCTATGGTACTTCACAAAGTGCCACTCATGCAGTTCTTCGTCTCTGTATTTTCAATTTCGAAATTCAAACGATCGATTCAAATCGTTGAACTTGATCTTCATATTAAAATCTCCTTGGATACCAAATTTTACATTCTTTTAGAAATTTTTTACTATATTTGAAGGGGTGAAAAATCGGTTAATTTTTTCTAGACCATCCAATACGAGTGATTTTCCATCTCTAAAAAATAGTAAAAAAAATGTAAAATTCGCTCTTCAAGGAGATTTTAATATGGAGATTAAGTTCAACCGTTTAGATTGGTCGTTTGGATTTCAAAATTAGAGATAGAAAGGCGAAGTATTGCGTGAGTGCCGCTTTTTGAAGTAACATAGCCCAGCTCATATATATATATATATATATATATATATATATATATATATTAATCAAGCTTTTAAATAGCGGCGATAAAATGGCGATTTAGCGATTTTAGCGGTTTTTGACGATATAGCGGTTTTAGCGGCCGATAAAGCGGACACGATTTAGCGTTTTAGCGGCGATATAGCGGTTTTAGTGGTGATATAGCTTTTTTTTGCTGTTTAATTGTTATTTTTTTAGCAGATCAAGTTTTAGGTGACTTTTTCATTTTTTTCTTTATGCTTCTAAACTACTAATATACTTATGAATTATTCAATATAGAGCATGGCTAAAATAATATGCATAGTACATCCCATTTCGTACTATGCGGTCATTTATATTTAATTTGGTCATTAAATTGATATTTAAGTTGCTCAATAAATTCTTCATATCAAAATCTTGTAGGAAATAAAATTTTGTAATTTTTAGAGCTTTCTTGTTATTTTTTAAAAACAGTCCAGAAATGACAATTTTGTAGTATTAAATCTGGACTGTTTTTAAAAAATAGTAAGAAAGCTCTAAATATCACGAAATTTGATTTCCTACAATATTTTCATATGAAGAATTTATTGAGCAACTTAAATCTCAATTTATTGACCTATATATATATGCATAGTACAAAATGAGGTGTACTATGCATATTATTTTAGCCATGCTCATTCAATATATTATTCTTTGAAAATTTATTTTGTGAACAAATTACTATTATATGCTATAATTAAGCATACAAATTATATTAATTATAATTTATACTTAATATCATTTGAAATAAAGTAATATGATATAAATATCGATATGGTAGTTGATAACAAATTATTATTATATGTTATTATTAAGCATATAAATTATATAAATTATAATTTATACTTAATATCATTTGAAATAAAATAATATGTTATAAATATCTATATGGTAATTGATAACAAATTACTATTATATGTTATTATTAAGCATATAAATTGTATTAATTATAATTTATACTTAATATCATTTGAAATAAATTTATATGATATAAATATCGATATGGTAGTTTATCGACCGTTTTATCACCGATAAAATGCTAAACGCTAAATCACTCATCCACCGCTAAACCGCGCGAACCGCTATTTTAAACCTTGATATTAATATCTATATATATAAAGTCTTGTTTGAAGATGTGTAGTCATTTGATTTTGTAATTGAACCACAATATATGCTATACCACATCCATAATGTTGGATGATTTGTGGGGAATATTAATTTTGGCCCTGCAACCACAATGAAACATTTCTATTTTCAATTAACCTCTTGAACCTTTTAATATAGTACATAGAATCCGTGGGACAACAATCATATATCTTGCAAGAAAGTGTTAAATATTCCAAAATCTCACATGACTTGTAGGAAAAACATCAATGCTAATGCTAATTTTAGTTATTGACTCGTATGCTAATGCTAATTGTAGCCCAACATTTTACGTCATACGATATTGTATGTTTGATGTGTCTTGTAGAACTACCTTTTAACTTTTTAACTTCCATTAGATCTTTTTGTCACCTAGAAAGCCACATGTTTGTCGCCATTTCACCCACGTGTTGTCCTTGTGGTTTTAATTTTAATTTTAGTTTTTCTTATTTGATTGTAAAACATAAATTCAGGGATTTAATTGAATACATGCTATAGTTCTGACGATCCTCAACAATCAGAGGCAGAGGTAAAACTTTAAACAATGAGGGGACAATGATAGAAAAAATGTCCTAAGAAGATTATGGGGGTCAATTTTAGAAAACACATTATTTTTATTTAAAAGTACACGAAGTATGGTATTCGGAGGAATTTAGAAAAAGAATGGGTCAACTACACCCCTCTTTGTGCATGGAACTACCATTGTCAATGATTGTTAACTTGTATAATATATATATAGTGTGACTGGAGAATAACATTTTTGTTGATATGCTTTTTTGGTCTATAAGGGAGGATCGCATCTCTTGGCAAATGTTAAACTAGGGAGTGAATCATCCAACTTACCGAAAGTTAAAAAAGAAAAGAAAATTTTGCTAGCCTGGAGCTGCTACTCTTTCTATTAATAAAGACAAGAAACCATATGAACATGGCTATTATACTTGGCTTCAGTTCCTGATTATTTTCATTAGGGTGGGGATCAATTTTGACAACCTTGACAACAAAATTTCAAATATATCTAAAGCAATTTGTAAAATTTCTTAAAAATAGAAAAAAAAGTTATAGGCATATTTTGGAACTAATAGATTGGTTGTATTTCAAATTTCATGCATTTTAAGTTTCATTTCATATTCTCTCTTGCAATTTTGATGGTCATTCCATCAAATGATATTTAAATTGCATGAAATTTGAAATACTACCAATCTACTATTAGTATAATAATATGTCTATAACTTTTTTTTTTCTATTTTTAAGGTTTTTTAAATTTATTTAAAATTTTCTGTGTCAAAGTTGTCATCTTAAGTGCTGCCAATGGATCCTCCCCCTTTTATTTAATAGTATCTAAACCCATATTTAAAATATTTGGTAGTAGAAAAATGACAAAAGGTCAAAATAAAGACATTAATATCATCTCTCCTTATTTTCTCTGACAACAGCAAAAAGATAAAGTGACCCAGAAGATCAAAATTAAGAATCATTTATCTGATTAATACTAATGTCATACACATAGCCTCAGCCCTCATGTATGTATTTTCACCAATTACGGTCCTACATAGAAATTTAAGTTTTTGGAAGGCCGAACTTGATAAATACAACCAAGAATCCACAGGGACCATTTGGAAGCTGCCGCGTGCACACACTTGGTAGAAATAATGCAGAAAATATGTGGCAGCTACCCGTTGGTGGGAGTGCCCTGGGTGATATCAGCTGAGTAGAAAAAAAAACATTGTTCTTAATTTAATAGTGGGGCAACATCTTGTTTTGGGATTTTAAGTCACGGTCCTTCCTCTTTTAAACAATATTGCTTCTATTTCATAAATTCAAAATATGAACTAAATTATTTATACATGAAAGAAAAACATGGCAAAATATCGTGTCTTATGAAACTTGTATGAAAACAATGAACTCAATTTTTTTTCTTGATATGTAATATGTATTATGTAAATTACTGACAGATTCTATTTAATTGGCAGAATTTTAATTAATGAAAATTTAATGTAAGGCATTAAAAATAAAGTTGCTTTGTTGTTTAATGACCTCTAGAAATTTCGTGCTATTTAATTTGCATTCAATGCTTCCAATTTACTACCAAGATTTACTTATGCTGGTGGCGCCCATAGATAGATAAACCCGGCCTAAATGGAAATATCAACCGCTAAACTTTCTTTATAACACATCAATATCTCTTACTAGAGTTCCATCAATTCTAGTTTTAAGTTATTGGCAAGTTTGTATTCTTGCATGCATTCTATTAGGTTGTTCAGAAGTGGTGAATTGACTGACAACCTTTTTTCAACTCTTTGTAATTTATTAGGAGCATTGTAGAAGAAGAAGATGAATCCGACAAGCACATTTTCATGTCGGTAGGCGAGAATCTGTTGCCGGAATTTTCTGATTCTGAATCCACCAGTATGTCAGAAAGCCCAACCAGGGATGACACTACTACTCCCAAATCAGAAAGGAGTGTTCTTTTTGATCGAGAATATTTTTCTGATTTTGATTTTGATTCTAACAAGATATGGCTGCCTCCTGGACCAGAGGATGAAACAAATGAAGAAACGGGTTCATTTGATGAAATAGAAGATAGATATGAAGTTGGTTTTGATTCTGATTCTAGTTTTGTATCTGATGAGTTTGTTATGGGGCCAACCGAGGTAGTGCAGGAGACATCAAGGGGAAGGATGCATGCTTCCTTTAGGGCACTTGTATCCCAATTGCTTAACGGGGAAGGGTTTAGCCTGGAAAATGAAAATTATGAGAGCTATGAGGAGTGGCTTGACATTGTGTCCTCACTAGCATGGCAGGCAGCAAATTTTGTGAAGCCTGATACAGAAAAAGGTGGTAGCATGGATCCAAGTTATTATGTGAAGGTCAAGTGCATTGCTTCTGGGGAACCATCCGATAGGTTTGTACATGCATTCGTGCTCTCTCTCTCTATCTCTCTCTCAGGATGTCTACTTTTGATCCCTTAAACTCTCCAACTTAATTCAACAGTGCCTCTAGTTTTTTCTTTGTTCAATAGGCCTGCTATATTATTCTGCTTGGTTCAATCAAGCCCCTCTTTATTAGAAATTAATAATGCTGATTTGACTTCTCGGGTTGATGACACGGTGGTTACAAGACGCAGATGTAGTAGGCTGGTGGTGTTCAATTCTAACATGGCACCAACAGGACGCGCTTTGTTGGAGTCACACTGTCTTGCATCCATGTACCGCATCTTTCATCAGCAGATGGGCTTGATTGAATAAGGGGCCACAACTAGGGGGTTGATTGAACAAATGAAAAATTAAAGAAACTAGTAAAAAATTAAAGAACCTAGCTAAACCAAGTGCATTAGTTGAGGGGCCAAAAACATACTTCCCACTTTTCTTTTTCATTATTATAAACTGTTACTGATACCACTCAAATAATATCTGAAATTGGCATGCAGAATCAGAACTTGTTGAATTATATAGGAGCTCTGTTACTGGTGCATATTGCAGTGTGAGGACGGTTGTTGTGCCTTTAACTGCATTTCAAATTAGATGGTTGGTAGCATGATGACATGCTGAAATGAATTATTTACACTAAACTAATTGCAACCCAAGAGGGGGCAGAAAAATAGGTACTGGATACATATTATAAAGGTTGACCCCAAAGTTTCATGCTTGTGTTTTATAGAACTTCACGAGTCCCTACCTCATGCATGTTATGAACTTATGATACTGGCTGTGTATGTTAACATCATATAAAACTTACAGATACTTAACTCTTTTAATGTAGTAAATTTATAAAAGGTGTAGTTTGTTCGAAGAATGTGAAGCATAAGCGCATGGTCTCACATCATGTAAATCCTAGATTGCTTCTTCTAGAAGGGTCTCTTGAGTACCAGAAAGTCTCCAATAAGCTCGCATCTTTGGACAATGTGCTTCAACAGGTAATTTTTCTTTCTAAATTCCTTTACCAAGATGAATGACGTCATTCAACTACGATCATTGACTTAAATGTTCCTGTTTATCCTGTTTTACTTTTATAAATCATTTTAAATTTGTATTTTGCTTTCTAAGAATTGTATTAAGCTTACAAATTGTGATCAGAAGTTATTTAGGGTTCTTGGGCAATTTATTTTGAATCTCAAAAGACAACTCTTGTTATGATTAAGAGTACTGACTTGTATGGGCTTTAACAAAATAATCATTCGTGGTATTGCTTAAGAGTAACTTCAAAATACAGAAGGGTATTGTCTGTAACAATTTATTCGCACCAGTGAAATTATGGTCTGGAATGTGTTGTTTCGATGCTGCTTTATAGTCATGCAAATATAGACTCTCAAATGTAAATTAGTTCATGCAATGCTTTCAAAATATTGTAAATGTTGTCAGACCTTTAGTTTAGTTTCATTGAAAATCTCACATTTCGGAATTTTTGGACAGAATTGCAAATAACAACAAATTAGCTGCTTGTTCCTTAATTTGGAACAATGGAAAAGATATATGTTTATTTTTTATTTAATAGTGATGAAAGATGATCTTTTGCTCTCTTTTTTTCCCAATTCAGGAGAAGGATCATTTGAAAGCTATAGTCGAGAAGATATTGGCTCTCAGACCTCACGTGCTTCTGGTAGGAAAAAGTGTCTCTCCTTATGCACAGGAGATTTTAGCAAATGAAATATCATTAGTTTTGAATATGAAGAAACCTTTACTGGAGCGCATATCAAGGTGCACAGGTGCACAAATTGTTTCTTCAGTTGATAGCATCGGGGGGGCCCGGCTGGGTCAGTGTCGAGCATTTCATGTAGAGAAGGTTAAACAGCACCCATCCACAAAAAGTCCCAAGTCGAAGACTCTGATGTTCTTCGAAGGCTGTCCTAGGCGGCTTGGTTGCACGGTAATTAATCCGTTTTCTATTATTTCACGTATTCCTTTCAGGAATTTCAAAATTTCTGGTATGTCCTGGTAAAGGGTTCGTCTGGACTTTAATGTGCACAGATATTTTCGTATTTTGGAGGTTGTAGAAGATGTTTCCCATTTTGCACTTTCATGCAGGATATTTTCAGGATTTACAGACTAAACTTCCATTTTTCTTTTAACCAGAGAATTTTTGTTAGTAATTTTGATAATATGCTTTGAAGCTTATGAATGAGCATTTTGCATTGTTGTTCTTTAGGTGCTTCTGAGGGGCCCTTGCTGGGAAGAATTAAAAAAAATCAAGCGTGTGGTAAAGCTAGCAGTGTTTGCTGCATACCATCTTTCACTGGAGTCGTCCTTCCTGGCAGATGAAGGATCGTCAATCCCCCAATTTCCTTCCAGTTCTAACAACAATGAAATGGGAATAAATGAGCTCCATAGATCTAAAGAAGGAAATGTAAATTCGAACATTACTAATAAGAATAGTAAAATTAACAGTGGTCATAGTATGTTAGTTTCTATGTCTAGTAGATGTGTTCCAAAAGGTATAGTTTGTGGTCGGGCACAGCTGTTGCGTATCACGTTCTATGGTTCTTCCGATAAGCCACTTGGGCATTATCTCACTGAAGATTTGTTCGATGAGGTAAAAGAATCCACAGCTTAATTAAATATATCAAAATTAAAATAATAATAATACATAGAGGATATTGTACTAACTTAGCCTGTTATATAATTTTTTTTTAGAGATTATGTTGTGAAGTTTGCAAAGAGCCATCACAGGATCACCTGAGGTGCTACATTCACCATCAAGGAAGTCTGACAATTAGTGTAAGACGACTTAAAGATGTTCGGTTACCAGGTGAGCAGGATGGCAAGATATGGATGTGGCACCGGTGCATGAGGTGTGACCCAATGGACAGTTTTCCACCTGCCACAAGAAGAGTTGTAATGTCAAGGGCTGCATGGAGTCTATCATTTGGGAAGTTCCTAGAACTCAGCTTTTCTAACCACACCACTGCTAATAGAGTTGCCCCTTGTGGCCATTCTCTCCCAAGAGATTGTCTTCGTTTTTATGGGTATGTAGTTTGTTTATGTTGATGTACGTGAGTGCGTTGTTATTTATACTGTTATAATTTGTATAAGTTTTTCATTTTCTTTGCTATGTATATGTAGATTTGGGAGTATGGTGGCCTTCTTTCAGTATTCTCCAATTGATATTTTATCAGTTAGCTTACCACCGCCGGTGTTAGATTTGAAGTGTGATGTTCCTCAAGAATGCATTAGAAGAGAAGCCGAATTGGTACTTCTGTTTCTTGTGAAAAAGTGTCCTTTCTATTCCCATACATGCAATTATTTGTAAATGTGCTGAGAGAAAATATACTTGCTTTCTCAGATATACGACAAGGTTGAGTTTCTTCATGCAGAGGTTTCTGACATGCTTTGCCGATTTGAGAAAAATAGCATGTTTGCAAAGGAGGAACCCTTGGCTATAGGTGCTAAGAGAGACCTTATCAATCTGAAGGATGTGCTTAAGATGGAGCGGAATACATATGATGTGAGTGCATTTTTCCTTATTTATATCATTTATTTAAGCATACTTGTTTCTTTACATAATTACGTTACCACTTTCAATTCCTTTCAGGTCCTGTTACAACCATTTTTGGCAGAAAACTTCCAGCCATTTTGGTCAACAGTTCATTTTATGGAGCTCAATCGGTTGAAACGCAACCTTCTCATAGATGCATACCATTGGGACCACTGGTTGTTCCAGATTGACATGGATATCAAAGCACAATGCTCTCTTCCCAAACCCATCCCATTTTTTTCAGAAACTACTTCGTTCAAAATCCCAAGTAGGTCTTTACTGTCCCGGGAATTGGATGCCTCTTGTCCACATGTACTTCAGTTGAAGAACACTGAGAGTATAGGTGAAATTGATCTCAGTAGTTATTTAAGAGAGGGCTACAGGGAACCAATCTATGAGTTGGAAGAATGCAGTTCATGTACCTCAAGCTTGTCAGATCAAATAGATTCTGCATGGACTGGGTCTAGCCGGACGGAATCCAAAATGGATTCAGTGAGTCCCATTAGAAAGGCCGTCATCCCAGTTAGAGTCCATTCTTTCAACTCATCTTTAGGCCTCCGGCAAAGGGTCTTCGGGGGCCCCACCTCAGACCCACTAAATTCTGTTCCAGTCAAATCTGTGGATTCCTTTGGGAATTTCCCAAACATGAAGCGTGCCCTTTCTCACAGAACCCCAGGAGAATTGGAAAATTCAAATATATTAGTAACACGTTCACCCCTCTACATCACCTCTCTTTCTAACCTCAGAGCTGACAGGGCCCGCTTGCTGCTACCACAATCCTGGTCCAGTGATGTGGCAGTTGCTGTGTATGATGATGAACCAACCAGCATCATATCTCATGCATTAACCTTAGCCCCTGTGGAAGGTGGGGAAACCCATGTTAAGGTTTCATTTGAAGATGAAAATGCCCTTCCGGATGACAAGGCTAAGTTTTCGGTTACGTTTTATTTTGCAAAGCAATTTGAAAAGCTTAGAGGAAAGTGTTGTGATGCTGAGTTGGATTTTGTGCGGTCATTGTGCCGTTGTAAGAGGTGGAGAGCAAAAGGTGGAAAGAGTAATGTATATTTTGCAAAGACGCTTGATGAAAGGCTTGTTGTAAAGCAGGTGACAAAAACTGAGCTAGAGTCATTTGAGGAATTTGCACCAGAGTATTTCAACTATGTGAACAGATCATTGGTTTCTGGTAGCCCCACCAGCTTGGTAAAAGTTCTTGGTATTTATCAGGTGAAGCCTCTTTTCTTCAAGAAATTTAGGGTTAATTTCTTGAGTTTTACTCTGGTACTCCCACTTGATAAATAAATTGAACTAAAAGTGAAATGTTATTTTTAGATCAACAGTTCTGATTTAATATTTTTTAATTTTAGTGAGAGTATGGAAACACCCTCCTAATTTCTTAGTGTACTTGCAAAATTTCAAATGTTATGTCTGTGCTCTACTGCCTAGAGAATGTTATGATGTGGGACCAGAAAATCCAGGTATTGTTCCCTATGTTCTTCGGAAGAAACCAAATCAGCCATCATCCTTCATTTGCATCTGATTGGACCTGTTATGTTCTGTGAACCCATCTGACCAGCTTTTCTCTAAAAGAAAAAAATCCTTCCTTATCAATTCTAACTCCGCCTTTGTTTTACATAGTCGGTCCCAAGCCCGGAAAGGAGGAGAGTTGTGATAGGCTTGGCGAGCCAACGAAAAAATTCAGCCAATCTTATGGAAATGAAATCCAATATGAATTTCATTTCTGGCCTACTCCAACTTGTTTGGGACAAAAGCTACTCCAAACTACTCCATACATTGTATTGCAACAGCAACACATACTTGTAATATTCTCCAAGCTAGTCCATCTTTGTAATTGCAACAACAACTTGTGTTATTCCTATCAGTTCTTTTCTATACAAGAATATTGGAAATAAGTTGAACTTCGTAGTATCACTTTGTTTTAGTCATTCTGGTGGATCAATTTCTTTCACTGGTTCTGATACATACTGGCTATAGCAATTCTCAAGTTGCACATCAAGTTAATTCTTCATATGTTTTTCCTAATCTTTTCTGTATTTTTTAGGTGAGTGCAAAGAACATGAAACATGGGAAAGAATGGAAAATGGATTTAATGGTAATGGAGAATTTATTCTTCAAGCGGAATATATCACGAGTTTATGACTTAAAAGGCTCGCTTCGTTCCCGTTACAACTCTGACACATCGGGAAAAAACAAGGTCTTATTGGATGAAAATCTCCTTGAAGCTCTCAAGAAAAAGCCTATTTTTCTTGGAAGTCATGCAAACAGGCAACTTGAGAGAGCTGTATGGAATGATAGTTCTTTCCTTGCGGTGAGTAATCCTGTTATGCTTTTTAATGAAAAGAACTAATAACAAAAAAAAAGTAAATAAGAATGCTGAGATCTTGGTCATATATGTGCACATAATAAATGCTTGCTTTTGCTTGGGACTATGGCGATAAATCAGTTATCATGTTGGATTCTTCCCAAATATTAGAAGTCTCTTTTTTTTTTTTCTTTTTTATTAAAGAGAAAATATAACTAGCAATGAATTTTTTGCTCATATTTTATTTCATATTTTTATTGATAGTCGGTGGATGTAATGGACTATTCTCTTCTTGTGGGGATAGACGATGAAAAGAAGGAGCTTGTGGTTGGAATTATAGATTTCATGAGGCAGTATACTTGGGATAAACAGCTTGAGACATTGGTGAAGGCCTCTGGTATATTAGGCGGTCCAAAAAATACATCACCTACCATAATATCTCCAATCCAATACAAGAAGCGTTTCCGGAAAGCAATTTCTCAGTATTTTGTAACCCTGCCAGATTGTCAGTGTTGTTGAGTTTCATTTCTTTCATGGGAACAGAATTTTCATCAGTGGAGTTTGTTAATTGGTATGACACCCCTCAATGTTTAGATTGAAGTGACAAGGGAGCAGAACATGCTTGAGATGGGTTTCATGTAATTGTATATTGTGATTATCCTAATCCTTTGGATCCATTTAACCCAATAATAAATTGGTATGATGAAGGTTCTAGCTCTTCATTTGCTATTATTTAGATTAGTTGTGATTAGCAGCCAGCCAACTCTCATGTTCCATTTTTATTTATGTTGCTTATTTATTAGAGGTTGAGATGACTTGAACCTATAGTTTGTGTTTAGTCGAAACGCATTAACAATTTTGGCATGTGAAATCAATCTCTGAGTTGAAAGTTGAAACAGCTTTCTGGCATATGAGGTTAATAAATATTTGGATCAACAAACATAGGCAGGGTGTCTGACACCAGAAAACACTTAATACAACCTTTGAAGGATGGTTGTGGGTTATAGCGAGAGCCATAAAATCAATCCACTCAGAATTGATATGGGGACGTGACAACAAGCATGTGCACTGCAATTAATTTCTCAGAATTTGAAAACGATACCAGCAGACGGTAGTCAACCATTTATTTACGTCAATTCGAAAGATTTATTGCCACCCGCTTGTGTGTATCTTGAAAGCAATGTATTAGACCAGTACTGTATGCTCGTACCAGTATATATAGTATCATAGTTCTTGTTTGTTGAAATGCAAGCATTTGAGGTGGGACGGAGTCCTAATATGTACTCTGCGACCCAAAACTGCTAGTTGTGTAGCTTATAAATTACACGATTGATAGTGGAAGAGAAAAAGAGGAGTAGGTATGTGCAAAAGGAAACCGCCGGTGTTACTGTGTTAGGTACAAAAAAATAAAAAAAAACCCATAAGTATGGTAATATAGAAAGCGAAAGTTTAGTATATATGCTGATGGGTTTCAACTCTCCACAAAAATAACCAGTTAAAGTTTTGCAAGAAATATTTAAGAAGTAATAGATATTAAGATTAGAAGTTTTATAGAAGAAGGTTAAAATAATATGCATAAGACATCTCCTTTCGTTTAATGCATATATAATTAGCTCAATAAGTTGAGGTTTAAGTTGCTCAATAAATTATTTATATCAAAATATTGTAGAAAATAAAATTTAGTGATTTTTAGAGTTTTCTTGTTATTTGTTAAATATTTTTTAACACTGTAGCCTAGAAAATGATATTTTTTAAAAACAACAAAAAAATATTTTAAAAATAGCAAGAGAGCCTTAAAAATCATGAAATTTTATTTTCTACAATAGTTCCGATATGAATAATTTATTCAGAAGCTTAAATCTCAATTTATTGAATTAATTACATATGCATAGAACGGAAGGGGTGTTCTATGCATAAGTTTTATATACAAAAACAATATTGTACTGTAGAAAACTAGTTAGGTATATTGAAATGCCAATGTAATTTAAACTATTTGTTTTTGTTAGTAAGGAAGATGGATGAAGAGCTATATTTTGATCTAGGAAAAAGATACTGTGCCTCACCACTGTCCCAGTCAATGTTCCAATAAAGGAGGCCTCCTAAAGTCAAAGCGCGAGACTTGTGTGGGACCCACGCGTCAGTGATAGTAGGGGAAATGGGGGGGGGGGGGAGGCAGAACATGAGGCATTGTATCAGCATCCTTTGATCTAAATTGGGGAAGGCCGGTAGTAGTAGCAATCAAAATGTCCTTCCAAATAGTTAGCATGCGAAGACAATTATGATATCCTGTTGATTGCTTCCTAAGGACATGCACATCTCGAACGTTTTCATGTGCGACACCTTCATAAATATTATGGCGAGAATACAAGCTTGAGGTCAAGCTTTTTCGTCAACTCGGGGAGCCTGACGCAAATCAATAATCCGATATCGATTCGGATTCTGACCCGAATTTGATTTGAAGGATCTTGCCAAGATTTTATCTCTGAGATTATTTTGTGTGTATTCCAAGTTATTTTAGTATTTTCTCTATTTTCTACCTTTTATTTCCTTAGCAATTAATTATCATATTTTTTAGTTATTTCTTTCAATTATTATTTTTTTAGGGATCAAGACAGTTGTCGCCTATAAAAGAGACTCTAGTCATTATAGTAATCAAGTTTTGAATACAATTAGGTTCTTTAAGAATTTTGAGAATTCTCTTTGCTACTTAGCGGTTATTTTTCTGTGTTTTCTCTTCCACTAAATCATGTCTTTTCTCGTTCTCGCGGAGTTGAGACTTGAGACCCGATGAACGTCACAGACGTTAGTCCACATCATTTATTCATGTCAATTGGAAGGATTTATTGCCACCCGCTTGTGTAGTTGTGTGTATCTTGAAAGCAATGTATTAGACCAGTACTGTATGCTTGTACCAGTATATAGTATCATAGTTCTTGTTTATGGAAATGCAAGCATTTGAGGTGGGACGGAGTCCTAATATGTACTCTGCGACCCAAAACTGCTACTTATGTGTAGCGTATAAATTTACACGATTGATAGTGGAAGAGAAAAGGAGTAGGTATGTGCAAAAGGAAACCGCCGGTGTTAGGTACAAAAAAAAAAAAAAAAACCACTACAAGTATGGTAATATAGAAAGCGAAAGTTTAGTATATATGCTGATGGGTTTCAACTCTCTACGAGACATCAGTTCAAATTTTGCGAGAAATATTTAAGATGTAATAAATATTAAAATTATAAAAGTTTTATAGAACAAAGCTAAAATAATAGGTATAGGACATCCTTTCAGTGCTTGCATATATAATTAGCTCAATAAGTTGAGATTTAAGTTGCTCGATAAATTCTTTATATCAAAATGTTGTAGAAAATCAAATTTAATGATTTTTAGAATTTTATTGTTATTTGTTAAATATTTTTTAATACCGTAGCATAGAAAATGATATTTTTAAAAACAAAAAAAATGTATTTTAAAAATAGCAAGAAAGCCTTAAAAATCACAAAATTTGATTTTCTACAATAGTTCGATATGAATAATTTATTCAGAAGCTTAAATCTCAATTTATTGAATTAATTATATATGCATAGAACAGAAGGGAGTGTCCTATGCATTTTATTTTAGTCTTGCTAAATTTTATATATAAAAAAAGTATTGTACTGTAGAAAACTAGTTAGTTATAATGAAATGCCGATGTAATTTAAACTATTTGTTTTTTATCTAGGAAAAAGTTACCTTGCCCTCATCACTGCTTCAGTCAATGCTCCAATAAAAAAGACCTCCTAAAGTCAAAGAGTGAAACACGCGTGGAACTCACGCGTTAGTGATAGTGAGAAAAATGAGAGAAAGAGACAGAACATGAGGCATTATATCAGCGTTCTTCGATCTAAATGGAGAAGGCAGGTAGTAGTAGCAATCAAAATGTCCTTTCAAATAGTCAGCATGCAAAGGTTACGTAGCAATCAAAATGTCCTTTCAAATAGTCAGTATGCGAAGGCAATTATGATATCCTGTTGATTGCTTCCTATGAAAATGATCAAATGAAAATTTTGATAAATTTGTTATTTTTTTTTGTGAACCAGAGAATAAATTTGATATATAAATGAAAAGTTGTTGTATATTCATTGAAGAAGATGAGTAAATATTTATACACCGGCTAAACTTGTCCCTATGTATCATGTCATCTTCCTATTTTCCTATTTTCATATTTTCATATATATCCTTGTAAGCATAGAAAAATATACATTGCTGTGTAACTTATTTAGTTATTAGCCCTTTGCCTCATTATTCTACAGGGTATATATAATGAAATCTGGTGTACTATCATTATCCAAAAAATGTAGTATCGTAAGCCTCATTAACTTAACGACATTATTGTCAAATTCTATCATATGTAGTGGTGAGACACAAGGTTTTCATGGAGGAGGTCTGAAGTTCAAGCTCGCTATGAACTATTTTTAGGAGGTTTTCAAACTTATTTTCTGATTTGTTTGTGAATAAGTGTGTATGTTGTAAGCCTACAAGCAATGAATTAAAAAAAAACTTAACGGCATTATTTGTTTTTTATGATGAAGAGTAGGCTTCGCCTACTTATCTTTATTAACCAAAAAAAAGAGAGAAACGGCATCTTCTTCATTGCTATTTAGTAAAATGTTTGAAATAAACAGCCTTCTTCGACAAAGGGATGGAAGCTGGCACCAGTATCCTATCAAAATTATCTAAACAAAGGGATGGAAGCTGGCACCAGTATCCTATCAAAATTATCTAAACTATGTATGGTTCTTAATTTAAAATAATGTTGGTTTAAATGGATTTAGTTCTATTTTGCATTGGTTTTCTTTTTTCATGATGCTACATGCCTACCAGCAAGAAGAATTGTTCTAATTTTATAACTGTCGATCCTTAATTAAAGATCAACTATATATACATGTTTAGAAACTTTAGATATGAGATAAATCGAGAGTTGAGAGAATAACCATGAGGCATAATTACTCAACAAGCAAATGGTTTGGTAAATAAAAGATATAGCTAATACATAACACAAAGGGGTTAGGTGCCACCGGTAACTCGCGTGATTTGATCTTCTTCGCAAATTCAATATGCCAATTAATGACTGCTAGCACATTAATAGTTGAAATGCATTCTTCATCTCTATGAAAATACTCCATAATCGATTATACATGCTACCACAACATTATCTTCATTTAAGAGGCAAGTATTATCCTCAGTATATAGAGGCAAAATTGCTGTCAATCATATTCATTCAATATTTATCAAGAGTACGTTTAATTTGTATTATATCAACTCATCACCTCTTTCTAGAGATCTCTCCTTTTCTTATCTCAAGAAATAGATAGTTTATCTTTGTGTAGAATTTTCCCGCCACTTCATTTTTATAACAAAAAAGAAGCTTACACTCAAACATAGAACTATCACACGATATCAAATAAAATATAATCACAATCTGTATCCTAAACTAATCTAACTCTTTTAATTAAATCTAAACAACAAAACTAGTGTAAACCTCCTGGTTTCATACAATTGTCTTCTACCACTTTCTCATCCTATCTAAATGATTGATCCTAAGGTATCGACATATTCTGCATTTGCCAACACGACATATTGCACCTATATCAATCGGCATCAACGTTGCTTAGCCAGCTTCACACCCGAACTAAAGTGAAAATCGTGCCAAGATCGCTCGATTATATCTTTGCCTCATAATCCATGTGCCACCTCGTGAGAGCTCGACCGTGCTTTGCACACGTCCACGAGCAGATCACCAAACACACTCTTTGCTCACGACAAATTCGATCAATCTCGAACACTCCTATCACCTTTGATATCTCACTAACAATCATTCTACCAGACCAATCCCTTCTACTATAACCATCTGTGACTCGTACCAGAATAGGAACAACACCCATGAAAAATAGTGTCAGCATCCACAGACTCAACCGAGTCTCCTCCATTACCTCAACGTCCCAATCACAATTACCGAGCCAATATCATCACCATATTCATGTTGCTCTGATCTAGCACCCCACTATCCTTCATAACTTTTATTTGGCACAACCTCAACCATGTTTTACACTAGTCCGGCTCAACATCTAGCTGATGTACCAACAACAATGGTTTGTAGCAGCACAACCATCTGAATCAGCCCTTTGTTTTCATTCCATGATTATTTTACCAACATCTCCCTAGTCAGCAGTCACATCCCTACCATTCATTTTATCAGCAAGGTGAATGAGCAAAGACATCTTATCAGAGATTTTTGAGCTCTACTCTCAATCTTAGCACTAGAGCTCATCACCACTCCTCTAAATTGGTCGAGCTCATCACCACTCGATGGTTTTATATCCCTTGTATACTAATCCAGATCTGTACTCACCTCAATGTCGTCGTTGAGACAACATTGTCGGATATTAGCACCTTAGGTTAGCTACAACATCATCGTTTGATAGCCTAACTCAACATCATCTTTGACCCTCTAACATGACGATGTGAGACTCGAAACTAGAGTTACCCTCTGAGTCGATCTGGAATCAGCGTCTGAGACTCATTGTCAGCCTCGACACCTCACGAACCTAGCATCATCACGAGACTCATCGGATCAACAACAAAATCATATCTGAAAAATTCCAGGACTCATCGGTTTAGCCTCGACTCCTAACGATCTCATCATGATACTCATCGAATCCTCTGATATTCATCAAATCTAGAACCAACACCTCGATTTGGACGACTGAGATTCATCAAAACAACCTCAGCCTCGATCGGAACCAAGGGAGGAGGGGGAGAAGGAGAAGAAGAAAAGAGGAGGGGAGCGAAGAGGGGAGGAGGGGGGAGGCGGGTGGGAGGCCGACGACGACCTCCCCCGCCTAGGATTTCACCTCTTTTTCTTTTTCTCTTTCGCGCTCTCATAAGATCTGGATCCTTGTGTAGAATTATCAAGGATTAATTTTCATTTCCTAATCTTCTTTGAACTAAAGTGCTCAAGATTATAATATTATATTGATTTCTATATTATCACAACTTGGAATTGTCTTTTACATGAAATAAATCATGATTCTGAAACTCGGCCGATTCCGAGCCGAGTCGGCAGAGTCAACTCGGAATCGGCGGTGTCCGGGCCGAGTTGCATCCGAGTCTCACGCATGTGCGAGTTTACGGTAAAAAATCGGCTGAACAGTGTCGACTTGGCTGAACAGTGTCGATTCCTACCGATTCTTGCCAAGTTTGATCCGAGTCCTGACGAATCAACCGAGTTTGAGTCGATTTTTGTCGAGTTTTTTCTTTCTTTTCTTTTGTTTGTTGTTTCACTTGTTTGTTTCTATCAAAGGAAACTCCATTGTTGTTTGTTTTAAAGAGAGAACAAGGAGATGGAGATGGAGATGAAGATGAAAGAAATAAAGAATAAGAGACGAGAGCCAATAGAGAGAGAGAGGAATTGGTCAAAAACATTATTACAGCCAATAGCTTTTGTTTCTTTATTCTACAGTCACGAGATATTTTTTCTTTTGGAATGTATTTTTTTCAATGTACATTTTACTATACTTTTTGTACTATACTTTTTTTTCATTGTATTTTTTACACTAGTAACACGTTAGTTTGGTATTGTGACATTTTTTTCAATATTTTTTCACTGCATTTCAATACTTTTTCAGCAATTTTTTAATATATTATTTATTTATTTTTTACATGTTGGTGCACTGTCATATTTTTTCACGGATATTTCATGTCGGTGCATTGTCATTTTTTTATATATTTTTTCACCGCTATTTTATATTTTTTTTCAATAACCACTAATTTCATTAACTTCTCATGATATTTTCTAAATCCGCGATTTCAATTCTCACAAGCAGTTTAAATGACAATGAAGTATTGAGAGGCTTTAGAAATGTTATTAAAAGACTACAACTTGATTTGGTCCAACAAATTTGACTCAGAAAAGAAGTAAATTGTTATTTTTTTTTACAATTTTTTTTTATCAATTTTTTCTTAGTTTTTGGCAACAAAACAAGGCTTCTGTCAAAAAAATCCGAGCTACCGATCTGATTCATCCGATTACGGCCGATTCATCCAATTCCGAGTCGGCAATCAAACATCCGATTTCAATTCCAAATTCGAATTTCAGAACCATGAAATAAATCATTGTTGAACGGATTAACAAGATTGATATATGCACTGCTTGAATCTAGAGTTCTCAAAACTGTGTCTGAAACGTCACGGAACGACACAACATGATAAGGACATGGCATAGTTAAGACACGTCATGGGACACGGTACGGTACTGTTCATGTGTCGTGTTTTAAGCGTGTCGTGTTTAGGTTTCCTACTGTAGGACACGGCACAACACATAACGTTTACGAGGAGAGACACGACACGAAAGCACGGCACAGAACGACACGAGAACGACACAAGAACACGTCTAGACACGGTACATTTAGACACAACATGACGGCACGACACAACACAGATAGACACGGCACGACACAGATAGACACGGGTAGGCACAGATAGACACGAAAGTTCAAATTATTTTGAAATCTTTTGCATTTATTAATTATTCTATTTTAAACTTTACAAATTTTAAAAATAAACGTTTAGACACGAGTCACGACATAGTTAAGACACAGTTTAGACACGACATGTTTAGACACGACAAGTTTAGAGACGACACGTTTAGAGACGACACATTTATACACGACACGGTTAGGCACGAAACGGTTAAAACATGACACATTTAGACACGCCGTGCCTAAACGTGCCGTGTCTTAACCGTTCCGTTCCGATCCTTTCCAATTTTTGGCACGACACGGAACGACACGGTAAAAATAATAAAATATTAACCGTGTCAAGTCTTGTTTGAAACGAAACGGCACGAAACGACACGAATTTAGAACACTAGCTGAATCCCAGACTTAATTTTGAGACAACAAAATAATGCATCTGTAACATCTGTTACACGCTATAATTATAAATTGTCAGTGTCTCATTAGAATTTGAAAACAACTCTGTACTATGGATGAGGTAAGGCATTGTTCCAGACGCGGAGTCAAAGGCAAAATAGTGTACAGTGGTAGATAACTAATAATGTGTGTGCAGTTGTGTGTGCGCGCCTAAACCCACAGTTCAAAACTCCACGAGCACATCTACCTCCGTTTTAATTAATTACTCTTAAAATTTTCTTTACAGCATTGCAGCTGTGTCATTTATTCAAGGCCTCCTCTCTCTCTCTCTCTTTGAAACCTTGGCAGAAGCTGATCGCTCTCTCTCTCTCGTAAGAGGGGTTGTTACAAGGTGCAAATGTCACATGCAAAGGACCCTCAGTCCTCACCCACAAGTCAAAGATTTAATAGCCTAATTAAAGCTCTAAGCTTAATTACCCTTGAACGAGGGAGGGAGAGAGAAACAAAATAAAGTCAACCAAAGTATCATTATTTTCAAATTTCAATGCTTCTCCTAAAGCTTATAAATTAAGTGCTTTTCTGATTCCCAAGCGTGAAGCGTGCATATCAGAGCTACAAGATCACAGTATAAACAAAGAGGTATCTACCAAGTTCTTTTTTCAAGAATGAAAAGACATATCATGCATGGAAATAAACAGGAATCATGAAACTAACTTGGTTCATTATTTTTCTCTGTAGATGTTCTTACATATCTGCTAGTCGACATAGGTGCTAACTGCTAAATCGAGATTGAACTCTTTGGTGGGAAATCTCCATACTTGCTTCTTGTCAAGTGAATAGTTCTTTTTGCTTCAGGCTTTTCTTCGTTGTCTGTTCGACCTTGATTTATATGCATACAGATTTCATCTAATTCATGAGTTCCGTTACATATATATATAGTACTACATATTTTTTAAATTTCCGAGTGAATTTTTCTGATAAGTTCTTCCGATTTTGATCTTGTTTTTCAAAAGCAGTTTGGGACTTTATGATACGCGCGTCGAATATAGTTATTAGTTGAGATTTTGGAAGTACATGACTTGACGTGGCATTACAAAAGTATATATATGTTCTATTAGATAGATCGAGGATATATTATATATACCTTCTTTAGGTTAGATCCAGCCTAAAAAACAAATGGGAAAATCTACCATGCCCCTTGTTCCACCATCCTATTCCACCTATCATCTATGACACATGGGACCAGTTTTTTGTAGGGTCCACCTAAACAAATACAATAATTGAGAAAAATCATCAGTAGGCTTTGAATTGAATTCAATAGAAATATTTGATAAAAAAATTAGAAGGTTCTTCTTTTCCTCCTTTTTGAATTGTTTTAACTATGCGGTCGATAATACCATAATTTTGAGCTTTCCATATGCAACTAAGATTCCTGGTGTTTCGGAGAGGCCAATGTACAACGATTTTTTTTCTGAAACAAGCGAAAGAAACCCCCAACAGTACTTCATTTTCTATTAAAAAAACGAAGCAATACAAAACACCACATTCCAGTAATCTATGACAAGTTGAACCATATTCTTTTGCTTAGCAACATATCCTTCTTTGCAATAGAAGCAAAATTTGTATGTTTCAAAAAAAGAAGAAGAATAAAACAAAATAATTAATAGTGTGTCGGTTTCCCTAGCCTGTTGCTTGGATATATAGTACTGCTCTCTCCCTCTATATATCTAGGTAGGTTAATTAATTTATGGTTTTCTCTTAATTCATGTCTAACTTTCATGAAGTCATCTAAAATATCTTGTATTTAAGTACTAATATAACAGTTCCCACATGGATTATGTACTAAGTCTAAACCTTGAGGCCTAAACTTAATTTCTATCTATGCGTCACTTACTTTCTAAATAATATTTTTTTTCTATTTAATGTACATTTGATTTATGTTTTTATTAAATCTTAATTCATGTGTTTACCATGCATATCATTTGCCAATACTTTGAAGATACAAGAAGTGGTATATATACATTATTAATAATCAATTTGCTAAATCTAGCTCTTTGTTTAACTCTACCGTGTGATATTATCGCGGGTAGCAACTTTCATGTAATTGGTATATATGATCATTTATATTTTTTAAGATATCTTGTTTAGCTAACCATCTCTTAATAATGTTCAAACATGTTCTCCACAGTTATATCTAGTACTGTCAGTCAGGCAACAATTTCTCTTGCTGAAGTTCTTCCCAAGTAAAGAAATATACTCTTAAATTAAATTACATAGATTAAAGCATGCAACTGCCTAATTTCCAAGTTATTTTTTCATAAAAGAAATCATATAATAAAATGAAATCAAGGTCAAACAGGCAGCGAAGGAGAGCATTTGATAAAGGACTATTTATTTGATGAGGCAATGTATGGAGGATAACACCGTGTTTCAGCTTCTCTTGCATATATTTGTGAAAACATGGTTTTAGGAGCAGGAAGGTAAACTTTCTATCTTTTCTGGTTTCGGTTATATTTAGAAATCGATAGTATTATTATTTGATCGTGAAATATATAACTCAAGAATAGAATGTTGATTAAGAAAGCAATTGTATGCATGATCACTGAAAGAGTTTCATCATGTATATTTTGCAGTAAATATGAACAAATACAACCGCATGCATTTCTTTGTTGACATTCATTTCATATTGATGTCCATTGTTGGAATTTGAACATGCATGCATGTTTCATTCTCCACTGCAACAATTGACAAATATGCAAATCAAAGTTATACCAAAGTCTGATGTTTTACCAAACCTTGCTATATACTCGAGACTCCATCAAGTTCTAATCAGCAAGGAAATGCAAATGAAACAAATACAGATCTTGTTTTCCAATACATTTTGTATGATAATTCAAGCAGAAATTAAAAGCCAGAAGTTCTTTATGTACAAGTTCTAGACTGATATATTAAGGTCCATGCATGCATGACACAGAAAAATTCTCATGATTCAGACTATCAAATTTCAAAGTGCAAACCATATGTTCTGCCAATCTAATGTTAGATCAATTGGCTGTAACCAGCTCAGAAGTTTCACCATATATATCAACAAACGGATTCATATTTACACAAACAAGATCCCCTTAATTGTGCAACTTCTTTTTTTTCAAAGATCAGACAATCAATGAGCAGGAATCAGTCAATATATAGTACTTCTGGGCTGGTTTGTTCGGTTTGTTCTTTGAAAAATCTGTTTACAATTGCATCCTTTTCTTGCATGTTCTCACAGGGTAGTTTTGTACTTTTGTAGAACAATTAATATATATTATTCATAATTTGATGCTTTAGATTTGAATTTAAATAAATATATAATATGAGAAAAAAAATATATCGAGCATAGATTGTTAGTCCTATAAACGAGTATATATATATGGAGGTCTAAAGAAAAGAACTATGTTAATCTTGCAGGATTTACACATTGTATTGTCCGACTCACCAAAACGAACCAACTTGATCTTCTGTTTTTTTTTTAAATCGTCGCTATATCACGAATAACTATTGAAGGGATAACATGTTATATTTAATATTTTACATATGCATATCTAGCATTAACACCCAACTCCTTGTCAATTTTGTAAGTCAAATTAAACGAAAATATGAGAATATGAAATCCCTTGTTTCTTTCTTAATTGTCAGTATATATGCTTCTCATTTTTTGTGCATTTAAAACATTGCTCTGCCATTAAATACTGTCTGTCAGGAAAATAAATGACGTTACCAAATTACGTACAAGAAACAGAGATGACCAGAGACCTTTTAAAGGTGCTTTTTATGCATACAACTGTTATCTAGCACATTATTGCTATGTATATAAATAATAAAGTAACTTGAAAGCATTAGTACGTACTACGTACTGTCTGTGAAAATTTGATTATTCAACCAAAAACGTACATTATTACTTGCTTAACGATGCAGGCAATTAATTAAGATGTTTCATCAAGTGCATTTCATATTTACTCTTATGGGAAAAAAACTGCAAAAACGATTCGATGCTTTTAAAAATTTGCACGAAACAAAGAATTCAAAATATTGTTCCGATTAGAAATATCACAAGCAACAGTACAAAGCAACTTATCACTACAGCAAACTGGGCTAACAGAGACCGTAATTGAGACCGGCCCAATATATGTCGTAGTAGGCTTCATTCGCGCGACCCTCTTCGGCCTGTGACAAGGCCTGCGATCGAATCACATGGTCGCCATTTTCTGCGAGATTCACTACTACAAAAATGAACTATTATAGCGAATTTATAAGAACTATTATAGCGGACCAATGGAGGTAAAATAGAGGGGACTGCTATAGGTACATGTTATCTGCTATAATAGGTCGGACTATTATAGAGACCTTTTGCAAAAGTCCGCTATAATAGGGGGTCTATTATAGCGGTCTTTAGGAAAAGTTCGCTATAATAGGGGGCCTATTATAGCAGCCTTTTGCAAAAGTCCGCTATAATAGATTTTGAATTTTTTTGAAAAATGGCTCTGTCAGCTTTTTCATTTATCGCGATATTGACTGATTTGATAGGCATTTTTGCATAAATATCCATTCATAATTTATAATCAAGAGAAATTTTGTTTGGAAATATGTCCGGTTGCTAATTTTGAACAGTCTAATTTTATTTTTACAGTAATAACTGAGTGAGTTGTTAATTTTTTTTCAATAATACTCAGGACTCTTTTATATATATATGTATATATACAAACAAACATAAAATACAATAATATTTGACGAAAATAGAATGATGGAAGATTTATGTGTGAAGAAGGACGAATAAAGACAGATTTCTGTGTGAAGAAGAAAGAATGAGGAAAGATTTTAGTGAAGAAAGAATGATGTAGAGTTGATATTTATATAAAGAAGGGAAATTTTTGGGAAGAAAATCTGTGTTGATCCGTGGGACTGTGTGAAATTTTGGAGCGTTGGATTGACATGAATCAACGGTTGGATTCATACTACATAGTGATCCGTGGGAGACCCTATTATAGCGGACATTGATGCCACCCGCTATAATAGACCTATTATAGTGAACTATTAGTTCCATCTGCTATAATAGAACCCCTATTATAGCGGATTTTCTCTGTGGTCCACTATAATAGGTTTATTATAGCGGATGGCATCAAGCTCTGCTATAATAGGGGGGCTATAGTAGCTCCTTTCTTTAGTAGTGATTCAATATCGCTACGCGATCGAATAGCATGGTCGCCATTCTCTTCCCCATTTCATTTTCTGCGAGAACTAAACCCTAGCTCTCATTGTCGTTCTTCATTGTTCGTACATCTTCGGCGATCCCTCTCGTCGATTTGTCCTTTTCTCTCTGTCATTCCTCCGTCTTGTCGGTTCCTCCATCTCCTCTATCTCTCTTTTACTTGGAATCAACGGGAGAAACACAAGGGAGGGAGAAAAGAGGTAGGTAAGAGGTGTATTGCTTGCTTATTCTCTATTACACTTGAAAGAGCTCGTTTAACACCATACACAATACTTTTAGTGTACTCGTTTGATTCTGTGATTGATTATTTAGTCACTTACTTTGTAAATTTTCATTGCTCCTTAGTCATTGATTGTTTGTTTTGCTTGATTTGAGAGTTAATTATTGTTGAAGCTGAAAAGAAGGCAGTGATTTTATCCTTGCTGGTACCACGCCGATACCAACTGGGTATCAAGATTGAAGGTGCTTACTGTTGTAAGGTTTGTATACTTCTCACTTTTTTTTTAGGAATTTTGAGGTCTCGGGCTATACTATGTAAAGTGAGTTGTGTCAACTTAATAAAAAAAAATGAAGGTTCAGTAAAGTTTGGTTAATTTGCACCAATTTGCATAATTAAGCAATGATAGAGTGTTGATTGCTTGGGTATACTGATCTTGTGTATTATATTGATGCTGAAATGAGATATTATTATGTTGGTGCGACTTATGCAATTAGATAGTGGAGCTTATAAAAATAAGCATTGAAGCACATTCTCAAAATAAAATACATCATAAATCCTAATTATTAAACATATCAGATCACATCATGCATATTTTAAAAATAGCAATGTTAATAATATTGTTAAATATATTATATAGTACATATATAGTTACATACAATCAATCAAATGATAAAAAATATGCATGTTTGCACCATAATTTGTTCTGAAATAAATGAATAATATATAAAAATGGTTGTCTGTTTTTTAATTTAACTTTCGTATAACAACATTTTAACGTTAAACTGTTAAGCGACCACATCACTATTAAGGACCGTTAAACATTTTTTTAAAAGCTTGAATGGATTTCTTAAGCTTGCATACCTTCCTAGCTTTTTCAGGATCGACAAAACCATCAGGTTGTACCATGTACACATCCTCATCCAGAACCTCGATCAGGAATGTGGTTTTGACATTCATTTGCTAAATCTCATAATCATGAAATACGACAATCGCTAGGAGAATCCGAATTAACTGGAACTTATCCACTGGTGAAAAAGTCTCTATCATAGTCGATCCTCTCGACTTGAATAAAATCTTTCGGCAATAGATGTGCCTTTTACACATTCAAGTTGTCATCCATGTCGGTCTTTCTCTTGAAGACCCATTTGTTTTTTAGGGGTTTTATTTCATCAGGTAGGTCAACCAGATCCCACACTTGGTTGTCCCCCATGGATTGTAATTCGAATTTCATGGCTTTGAGTCATTCATCGGAGTCTTCTCTTGATATTGTCTCATTATATGTCAAGGGATCGATATCACCAATAAGTAATATCTCATGTAGTCCTAAGTATCTCTCAGTTACATGGACTATTCTCCTTGACCTTGTAACATGTGGTGCCTGTTGAACCTGTTCTAAAGCCTCGCTTGGAACTTGTTCCACTTTGGTTTGACCTGAAGTATCAAGGAGTGAGTCTCGAATTTCTTCGAGTGTTTCCTTGATTCCACTTGTTTCCTTGGAGAGGAACTCCTACCCCAAAAATGCACCATGTTGGGCAACAAATATATTGTTGTTACACTTATGATAGAAGTAGTAACCCTTAATTTCTCTCGGATAACCTATGAAGAGCATTTGTCAGGTTTAGAATCAAGCTTGTCAAGTATTAACCGTCTAACATAAGCTTCGTAACTTCAAATTTTGAGAAAAGACAAGTTGAAGACCCTTCCCGTCCACACCTCGTATGGAGTCTTGTCTACAGATTTAGTGGATACTCTATTTAAGGTAAATAGAGTAGTCTCAAGAGCATATCCCCAAAAGGATATGGGTAGTTCTGCTTGACTCATTATCGACTGTACCATGTCCAACAATGTACGATTTTTCCGTTCGGACACATCATTTTATTGTGGTGTTCCAGGTGGAGTCAATTGTGGAATGATTCCACACTCTTTGAGATGATCCTAAACACAGTACTTAGGCATTTGCCACCACGATCCGATCGAAGTGCCTTAATCTCTTTCCAAGTTGATTCTCGACTTCATTTTGGAACTCCTTGAAATTCTCCAAGGATTTCGACTTATGTCTCATCAGAAACACATAGTCATATCTACAAAAATCATCAGTAAATGTAATGAAGTACCAATACCCACCTCTTGCACTAGTACCAAAAGGGCCACACACGTCTGTATGCATATGTGCTAACAGTTCTGTAGTCCTTTCATTAACCTTATTGAAAGGTGCTTTAGTCATCTTCTCAAGTAAACATGATTTGCATCGGTCAATTGACTCCCAATAAAAATGACCTAGAAGTCCATCCTCTTGGAGCTTCTTGATGTGTTTCTCGTTTATATGACCTAAGCGGTAATGTCACATGAGAGTAGAATTATTGCTATTTGATTTGAGTCGCTTGATATTTATGTTGTATATGGGCGTTCCGAGGTCAATCACATAAAGACCATTAACAAAAAAAAAAAGTATTAGCATAGAACATAACATTTCTAGAAATGGTACAACATATGTTCTTAAAAGAAAAATCAAAACTATGAGAATTTAAACAAGAAACTGATACAATATTTCTGCTAACACATGGAACATAATAAACACTACTTATTACAAGTCCACTAGGCAAAATCAATTCCAAGTCTCCAACAACTGCAGCCAGCGTGCCATTGCCAAACTTGAATTGCGTTTTGCCATTCTCCAATCATTTACTTCTTTTTAGTGCATGCACATTTGAACAAATATGAGCACCCACTCCTGAGTCCACGATCTAAGAGGTAGAAGATGACATAGCAAAGTTGATTTCAACAACATGAATATCTGAGGAAGATGACATTCCCAACACCTTCTGGTCCTCTAGGAACTTTGAACACGCTCGCTTGAAATGACCCTTGACATTACAATGGAAGCACATGGTATCCGGGATCAACGTAGAAACTTTCATCGATTTGGGTGTGATCTTGCTCCCAGCTTGAGCCTTGACCTTACCTTTAGCATCTCCCTTTCATTTTCACTTACCTTTCTTCACCTTCTTGCCGTGTCCAGTTACTGCCAGAACATCAGGAGGTGACCGCCTGATGGATGTCTCAACCGTAGAGAGCATGAAATGCAACTCATTTAGTGGCTTGACTACTCCTGTCATATTGTAGTTCATGATGAACATACTAAAGCTCGATGGCAAGGAGAGCAGGATGAGATCAGTGCATAACTCTTGATCCATATATAGTAAAGCCCAACTTCCCAAGCTGCTCTATGAGACTCACCAACTTTTGAACGTGGGCACTGTCTGAGGCCTCCTCAATCATCCTACATTCAAAGAGTTCCTTCGCGACACGATAACACTCACAGCGTGCTTGCTCTTGAAACATGTTCTTGAAATGACATATCATGTCGTATGCTTTCCAATCCTCAAAGCGTCTTTGAAGATCGGGTGTCATTGGTACAAGCATAAGACAACTCACTTCAGAGACCAAGAAAATAATATAATGAAAAAATGACATGATCCTATTTTGCATATTATTCATAATATCATGCGACATGGATGGACACAAATTAAGTGGATGAAGAAAATAATTACTATGTTATTTGGGTGATTATAATGTAATGATAGAATCTCTTATAATCAATAATATTTTATATTAGATTCTAAGACGACATAGATCCTCTGAAGTCACACCAAATGAATAGAAACAACAAGTATTTTGCATTTTATATGATGTATTTATTTTCAAGATATATGAAATAAAATACATGTGATAAAATAATAAAATAAAATGACATCATATGACATGCTTAGTCTATAAATAAATTTATGAGAACATGTGAGTATTATTTGACATAATGTTGGAAAAATATTATAATAATAATATGAACATCACATATAGAATAATATAATTGTATTATTGAATCATAAATCAATTTATTTTAAACTCATTACAAAATGTGAATAAAGAGTAACAAGAGAATGTTATTACATTAGTGTAATTAATTCAAATTAGCACTAAAGATTGCCTTAGAATTTGGGAATATAAAGAGATGTGTTTGAAGTGAAAAATTAAGTTTTATCTCTCTTGCTATAATACTTGCGAACAGTAGCCGCCCTTCCCTCTTTCTCTCTTGTGTGAAGAAAAGAAACCCTTTCTTCTTCTCTTTATCTCTTGCATAGGTTAGCCACCAAATAAATTAGTTTTTCCATTGAAGAATGAAGAGTTAGGTGGTTAGATCTAAGCTTTAAACCATACATCCATCTATCTAAGAGGTGTATTAATTTATTGTTTTAGCTTCAAGGTGAACCAAGAGGTTGGAAGGTGCTTCCAAGATCGAAGAAGAAGATGATAGTTTTTTTTTCCAAGAAATCTATAAGGGAAACCGACTTCTCTCTACCAAGAAATTTAACAATCTCTTTAGGTATAAATCACCACAAGAGATGGTAAATAAGTATATTAGTTATTTATTTGATGCACATGAGGTGCTTGATGAAATATTTTGTGTGGTTTACTTGCTATTGTCGTAAAATAAGGTTGATCTTGTGTATTGAGTCACATAGAAGAGAAAATTTTTAATCTTCGACCTCTTGAACTTATACATGAAATCCCAACAGCCAAAGGAGCAATGAAGACAAAACCAATGTGAGAAGTACAAGCTTTTAAAAAACGTTTAACGGTTCTTAACGGTGAGGTGATCGCTTAACGGTTTAGCGTTAAAACGGTGTTATACAGAAGTTAAATTAAAAAACGGACAAACAATTTTATATATTATATATTTATTTCAGATCAAGTTATGGTGCAAACATGCATATTTTTGTCATATGTATGATTGTATGTAACTATATATGTACTATATAATATATTTAACAATATTATTTACATTGTTGTTTTTTTGTTTTCATCATTTAAAAATATACATGATGTGATTTGATGTTTAATAATTAGGATTTAGGATATATTTTATTTTGAGAATGTGCTTCAATGTTTGTTTTTATAAACTCTACTATCTAATTACATAAGTCGCACCAACATAATAATATCTCATGCCAACATCAATACAATACACAAGGCCGGTATACCCAATCAATCAACACTCCATCATAACACTGGTAACTACCCGACTAAGTTAAATATGTTGATTCAGAAGTGTAGAAATTAGTTTAGAGGCATGTGATAGAATTCGTTGATTGATTGCTTATGTATAATTCGTTATGTTAGAGTAGAACTATTTTGGAGGTCATATGACTAAACATGCAGATTTTTGCTCTTGTAAAAAAACGGATTTAACGATAACCAAATAAAACAGATCTAAACGATTTAATCCAAGTTAAAATGGTTAAAACATAGAAAACAACAAAAACGATTATTTTCCAAAAACTTAACGTCAAAGATTTTTTCAAGTTAACGAAGTTAAAACGGTTAAAACGAAGTTTTTTTAAAGCCTGAAGAAGTATAATGATTTAGACAGATGTGGAATATCTAAATTAAAAGCGACATAAAGAGCAAACGGTCTAGTAGTTTAGTGATAGTTAGCTAGGATGAGTTCGATGAGGTCATGGATTCAATCATTCGTGAGCACAAAGTTTTGCATCTTGTTAAGAGACATTTAGTAATAGATGTCGGGAGCTTCTGAAACCTCTATATGTCCAAAAAAAAAGTGACATCAAATTGATCCAAGTTTTGAGAATGTTGGAAAATACAATATTGATCCAAGTTCGAGATTAATGGCTCAATTTCATTATAAAACTCATATAAGAATCTAGAAAAAAACTAACAACATTTAATAGCTAACCCATTCAAAGCTATTCGAGAAAATATTTAGAGATACTACACTATGTCTAGATGTATGTACGAAATAATTAGATATTCTCATTAGAAAAATACCTATAATCTAGAAGTATCCTTTAGAGTAGTATAAAGAGAGCCTTGGTTCTCATAAAACATTGCACTTCAAATAAAGCATATTGCTTATAGTATTGGTAGAGATATAGACATATAGTGTTAAAAGATTAGTGTAATTTTCTTTTTCATTTTTGATCAATTAATGCGTGCATCTCTACATACTAAAGCATTTAAGAAATATTTTAGGAGTTTAACAATATTATATATTTGTGTATAACTTCTAAATTGCAATACTTCAATTCTCTTTTTGTGATCAATTTATGAGTGTGTCTCTACGTATTAAAATCATTTAAGAAATATTTTAGGAGTTAAATAGAAATAATTAACAAAATATTAATATACACATAAGTTTATAATTATAATAAAATCTTACTTGATAAGTTTGCTTTGGTGAATTAAATTTTCTTATATTTTAATATAAAAAATTTGTGGGCAAGAATAGAAATAATAAAAGTTTCAAAAGACAACGAAAGAAGTTGATCAAAATAAAACTTAATTATCGAATGACTTCTCTATGAAAAGCTTAAGTTTTTATAATAAGTCATCTTAATTTATTGTTAAATTTTTTTGGTAATGGCTTCTTATCTCTTTTTCATTACCATTTGAATTTTTTAAACTGAGATGATTTGATAATATGTTGATTCTGTTAGAAATATTATTACAAAATTTGAGACCTTATTATTAATTAATGTTATCAGTTTCGTATTTTTTTTTCTCTAATGTTAACAATGTCAACAATTTAATTAATTATAATTAGACGGATCATTCCCGTTCATTACATGATTGCTGATTTGACCCGACCCGACCCGACCCGACAAACCCGATCCGATCCGAAATCCGAAAATACCCGAAACGAGATAATTGAAACCCGACCCGATCCGAACCCGAAAGACCCGAAACCCGAAAAATACCCGAAACTTGATAATTGAAACCCGACCCGACTCGAATCCGAAAGACCCGAAACCCGACAAATATCAACGCATGATGACCCAAGACCCGACCCGACCCGACCCGACCTGATCAGACCCGATAATCTTTTGAAGTCAAACTGACCCGACCCGTCCGATCCGAACCCGAACCCGCCCGGCTCGCCCGATTTGCCACCTCTACTTTTCTGAGAGTTTTTTCCGCCAAATGCGCGTTTTATTTGCTCCTCTCAACAGCTCGCTTGCTTTATGGCTCGCTACATTCTGCCGCTCACTTTTTCCTCATCTCTTGTGGTTATTATTTTGGATTTCCATTCTTTCTTCTGAGCTCAGTTCATATAGTTGTTTTGCTGATAGCTCAACCGGCTTTCTTGCCCGGTTTGTTTTGCTGATAGCTCAACCGGCTTTCTTGCCCGGTTTGTTTTGCTTGATAGCAATCAGAGTCCTTCCTAAGTCCTAAGCAAGAAGGTGTGTAGCGAGGCGCCCAACTTGAACTAGTAGGGCTTCTTACATGTCGTCGCTAAAGAAAGAAGACTAGATTCTCTGTAATTAGACGTTGTTCCCTTGTTCAATAAGTGAAATATTTTCTCTTTTTCGATGGAAAAATTTAACCTCGGGATGCGAGGGCGAATTCAAGATTTTTTTTCAGAATCAAATGATGAATATTTAAAAAAAAATCAAATTATAAACTTATTTTTCAGAATTTTTTCTTCTAATTACTTGATCAATTTTGAATCTTTTTTTTAGAATTGATCAGCTAACACACTTTGAACTTAGTGGCTCCGTGACTATCGGGATTTTTTTTTTTCTTTCTTCCATTGTAATTTTTGGAACAAGTAACACTAATTTTTTACTTTCCCTCCCTTACTTTCCAAATTTTGCTCCTAAAACACACCAGAACAATACTAATACAAAACAAAAGCAAAATAAAATGAAGAATAAATCACTGGCATCATCATCTGATGCTAATGATAGTAGAGGAACTAATACAAGTAATTGAAAACCTTCCCCAGAAGGCCAGAAGTATTCCATTAAAATAAATCGATTACGCCATATTAAAATAAGAAGTTATTAAGGACAATACCAGAAAAGAAATCATCTTCAGCTAATCAGCTCTCTATTTAGTATTTTTAGACGCGTAAATGGTCGGTTGACTCCCAAATCCCACCAAAAATATACCTATATTTTTATAACTATCTTCTACTGACAGTGGGCCCGTATAATTCCGCACCTCCTTTCCCTTTCCTCCCAAATATCTAATACGCTAGGTCTCTCTCTCCAGTCGACAAACTAGTTTCTCTTTCTTCTCTGTGTTCGTCGTGTTGGATAATTCAACAAGAAAGAAAAGCTTCGTATTGGTAACTAATGGATGATATGAAAGGCAAGATGAAAGGTCTCATGAAAAAGGTGAACAATTCCTTTTCTTCTTCTACTCCCTCCTTCAAAGGCCAAGCTCGTGTATTGGGTTCTGCTTCCTCCTCTTCCACGCCTTCTAACTCCAAGCTCCTCAACCCACGCGCACCACCTGTTCGACCAAACGCCAAACCTGTTCCTCAATCGAAACCAATTCCCAAATCAACACCCGATCCGGATCCGTCCCAATTCAGCCCTTACGACCCGTTAATCTCCTCTTCTTCATCGACCTCTACCTCAATTCCTTCTTCTTCCCCCTTTCAATGCCCGGTTTGTGCACGGACCTTTGCAACTGAATCTGATGTCGCATCACATCTGGACTCATGCCTGACCAGACAACCTGAATCAATTGAACCGAGAAAAGGTGCCTCTGATAAGGTGAAAGACTATCTCTCTGGCAACCCCTCTGAGAATTCAATTGAAGTTATGAAAAGGTTACTTGGTAACATTGTGAAGGAGCCAAGCAGTGAAAAATTTAGGAAGATTAGGATGGGGAATCCAAAAATTAGAGAAGCCATTAGTGAAGTTAAAGGCGGGATAGAGCTGTTAGAGAGTGTTGGGTTCCTAGTTAGGGATGAAGAGGGAGAGTTGTGGGCTACAATGGCGGTGCCATCAGAAGATAGGATTATTTCAATAAAGGAGACAGTTGAGTTGCTCGAGAGGTGTCAAAGAGGGGTCGATTTGTCCTTTTCAATAAGGAAATCAGTGCTGGATGAGGATTTGGAGGAACCATCTAAGACTACCTCAGTGGAGAATTCAATTCCTGCCGAACCAGCCAAAATTGATAGAAAGGTTTTTTCTTTCATTCTTTTTTCAAAATCTTTGGTACTTGAGTGTAATTTGTGTTACTTTGCATTATGAATTAAACAATATATTACTTGTTAGCTAGAGAATTACACTGACTTGACCTCAATATTGGTTAACATTTTAACAATATCCACAGTAGTTGCTTGATCTTAAGGGTAGTTTGGGATTTAATTTAAACATTGAATAAGTATCCAATTGAAGTTAAGAGTTGCTTTGAAACTTTGGTTAATCAAATAGATAGGTATTAAGCCTTTTGGTTAAGCTGCTACCATTTTTATCTGCTGTTCCTTTTGAAGAAGAGATCCTTTCAAATTAGAAAGCTTCACTTAACATGATGGGCTGAGGGCTGACTCAATATGTTACCATGACTCTGACCAATGCTTGTTTTTTACCACAGTAGAACAATTATTTTTGGTCTGGTTACAAGACAACCAATAGTCGAATCCTAAATTTTAACTCAAAAGAACTTACTAAACAAAAGAAGGATGTGAATAAGAAGATGCCTTGTCAAGGCTGTTTCAGATGATCATTTTATGTGTAAATACGACATCCTTTGGAAGTTGGGCTATCCTTATGGGCATAAGTTCAAAAGTAAACACTGAATATTGGATTCAGATTCTATAAGAATCAAATGCGTATCCAAAAATTAGTCACTCATTTGGAAGTATGCCTTTGCAAAATTTTGATGTTCTATCATGGTGCAAACAGCATCTTATATCTAATATCAAAACCTTTTGTGCTGTTGCAAGCACTGTAATAATCATAAAAGATTCAAGGTTAAGTCAAATAATACATTTAGAGTAAATTACGTCAAATTAATTGCTATAGCTCGATATGTCAGCTACACAACATATTGCCAATTCTCAGGAGCTAGGATACCACTACTAAAGTTCACTTGACTTGATTTTATTTCAGTTCAGGGCTTCAGGCATAGAGAATAACAGCATTACTCGAGGCAAAATAGTCAAATATTTAGGATTAAATTTTCCATACCACTGATATGCCCAATTGCTGTATTTGCAAATACTTTAGAAAATTTGCAATGTTAACTGCAAATATCAGAAGCTTACATAATTAAACTGAACAAAATAATGTAGCAAATTTACCTTCTCATAGTCTACCAAGTTTATTTTGGTCCATATAGCTTTGGAAGTTCCCAAATTGGCCTCGGGACATTCGCCTTTTCTGCTGTTTTCGTCCTGGCTCCAATTTATATCTAGAAATGATGATTATCCTAGTTGGCACGAATATGAATTGAAATGTACTTGATTTGAAGCATATGTTTCTCATTTATCAATTTATTTAAAGAAAGTTGATGATTGGGCTGAGTTGGGACCAAATTAATAAAACTAGTGGGCCAGGGCGTAAACTGTAAATCTGGTGGTTTGAAATGAGAAGTAGGTGATCCATTAATATTTTATCTATAATCTCCACCTCTTTGAAAAACATTCTAAAGATATTCCTGTTTAAGAAAAATATGCTAGAAATTCTGATCACCCAGCGTTTCAACTTTGTGTGACCACATGCAATCATATTTTCTGGCCACTTCTGGACAATGCAGTCACACATGGTCTTTGGCTGTGCAGAATCACACTTTCATGCATTGAATTATGAATTGTTCTTTTATCAGAAAGCAGGGAGAAAAAAGATTAAATTGTTGATATTTCAGGAGGCATTGTCGAGTACCTGTATTTCAGATAGGGTTTTCATTTCTAGCCTACCCCAACTTTTTTGGGACTAAAGGTTTTGTTGTTGTTGAATGTCGAGTACCCTGCTTAGCATAAAAAGGACCTCGCTAAAAAAGTATTGGGCAAGTCTAAACTTACATGGACATCTGTGACAGCATAAATAGTGCTTACCAGATTTTCTTCTAAAATGTCAATAGAACTAACACAAATTTTATACTAATACCTTTATCAACTACAAGCCAATATATTTTGAATTCTTGTGTAGGTACGTGTTTTCTTCTGCACTTCGGAAATGACAGCGGCACGAATAGAGCTACCAGATTCCTTCTACAAACTTTCAGCAGAAGAAGTGAGGAAGGAAGCAGAGATGAGGAGAAAGAAACTAGCTGACTCTCAGCTATTGATCCCCAAGTCATACAAAGAGAAGCAGGCACTGGCTGCAAAAAAGCAATACAAGAGAACCCTCATCAGGATACAGTTCCCTGACGGGGTTCTTCTCCAAGGCGAATTTCTCCCTTGGGAACAGACCAGTGTGCTTTATGAGGTACGGAAATTTTCTTTATATTGTTTGCTATAAAGAGATATTGGACAATAACTGCAAGTCACACTCAGTCCTTTTGTGCATTTATGGGTTGACCATCGCAAAGTAAGGTTCTTTTTAAAAAAAATACTGACCAGCAAATTGGATAATGAAAATGGGACTATAATAAGGTCTCTTGGACCAGACAAAATATGGAAAACACAAATATATTGAGAAGGTAGATGGGACCTTCTGTTCATGCTTTAGGTGGTGTTTGCTTCAGTGCCTGTAATTATCCTTTTTGACAATTCTTAAACTTCTCGTCTCATTGCAAATAAGTTCATTTATCGTATATATATGATTGATAAATATTGGATTTTGTCCACCTTTTCTCATCTTGAATTAGCCACCATTGTTAGTACAGAGATCAAGCCAAACAAATTTGGTAGTCACATTGTTTGGTTGTTTAAGGTCCCATAAAGCTATATTCTGGAGCTCGTGCCATAGAGTTCAGTTGACTTGGTCGTTTTTCCCCCTGATATATATTAAGTTTCACCCTCGGGTTTATCCGTTGTTAGTTGCAGAAATCGCCTTTCTATTCATCATTTAAACTAAAAGTGAATAGATAACAAAATTGAGATTTTTAAGAGCAAGAAAGGTTGGAATCATTACAACAACAACAACAACAAAGTGTTTATTCCCAAATAAATTGGGGTAGGCTAGAAGTGAAACACAATCTTAAATAAAAAATCAATATAAATAATAATAATAATAATAATAATATAATAAATAGTAAAATAGTAGTAAAAATAGAAATATAGTAATGGTACTGCTATACTAATAATGCTATACTAATAATGCTATACTAATAATAATGATCATAATACTACTAATAATAATGAACTATTGTACAAATCATACTAGCGTCCTACGTCATTAATCCTGAACTACAACTATACCACTACTAAATTTTAAATTTGTCATGGTTCCGATACGATGATGGCTGACTTCCATGCACTTCTATCTGACGCCAACTCTTTGGAGACATTTCAGGCCTTTAAGTCCCTTTTTACAGCTTCAACTCATGTCAATTTCGGTCGATCCCTACCTTTTCTCGTGTTTTCGACGCGGCTTAAAACACCAATATGTACCAGTGCATCAAAAGGCATCTGCTGGATTTGCCCATACAAACAATGTTGAACAAGTTTCTCTTCAAACGGTGCATCCCGATCTTGTCACATATATCGTTATTTCTGATGTGATCCCTTCTTGTATGCCCATATATTCATCGTAACATACGCATCTCTGCCACATTCATCTTTTGTATGTGTTGCCCTTTAGTGGCCCAACATTCTGCTCCATATAGCATTGCAGGTATGTTCGCCGTCCTACATAACTTACCTTCAACCTTTGTGTGATCTTTTTGTCGCATAGGATGTCAGATGTTTGTCGTTATTTTATCCAACTCGCTCTTATTCTATGGCTAACATATTCATCAATCTCGCCATCACTCTATAGCGTCGAATCCAAATATTGAAAAGTGTTATTTCTAAGCCTAGTCCATCTAAATTGACTTCTCCATCTTCTGATCGAATGCCGCCGAACTCGCACTGCATATACTTGGCCTTAGTCCTAGTTTAAGTCTAAAACATTTTGCTTTTAAGGTCTTCCTCCACAACTCTAGTTTTTTACCCATCTTTACTTTACTTTCGTCAATTATGATCACATCGTCCGCAAAAAGCATGCACCAAGGAATATCTCCTTGTATATTTTTTGTGATCTCATCAATCACTAAGGCAAAAATGTAAGGACTCAAGGTTTACCCTTGATGTAATCCCATCTTTAATGGGAAAGTCATCAGTCTCGCCATCACATGCTCTGAAACTAGTCACAACGTCATCGTACATGTCCTTGAAAAGATTGACGTACTTTGTTGGAACTTTCTTCTTTTCAAGTGCTCACCACATGACCTTCCTTGGTGCTTTGTCATACGTTTTTTTCAAGTCGATGAATATCATCTGTAAATCCTTCTTTCTACTCTCTATATCTCTCCATCCGTTGTCTTGCCAATAAAATCACCTCCATAGTCAATCGTCCGGACATAAAATCAAATTGATTTTTCGTAACGCTTGTCGTCTTTTTATTAAACGATGCTCAATCACTCTCTTCCAAAGCTTCATAGTATGACTCATAAGCTTGATTCTTCTATAATTAGTACAACTTTGAATATCTCCTTTATTCTTGAAGATAGGTATTAATATACTTCTTCACTCATCCGGCATTTTGTTCGACCGGAAGATGTGTTTGAACAGTTTAGTCAGTCATACTACCTTATATTTCCAAGGCATCTTCACACCTCGATCGAGATGTTATCAGGCTCTAAATTCTTACCTACTTTTATTCTTTTTAAAGCCTCATTCACCTTCGTCTCTTGAATTCTTCGAACGAATTGCATGTTGGTGTCATCACAAGAGTCATCTAGCTCAACCATAGTTCTTTCATTCTCTCCATTGTACAACTTGAAATATTATGTCCATTTGTTCTTGATCTTGTCGTCTTTTACCAAAAGTCTGTTCTTCTTGTCTTTGATGCATTTGACTTGGCTGAAATCTCTCAACTTTCTCTCGCGGAGTTTAGAAAGCTTATAGACGTCATTTTCGCCTTCCTTCGTAACTAGCTTATGATATAGATGCTCATAAGCTTGACATCTTATTTTACTAACAGCTTCCTTTGCGTTCTCTTTGGTTGTTTTGTACTTTTGTACGTTGTCTTCACTATTGTCATGATGCAAACACTTATAGCAGTTCTTCTTTTTCTTGATAGTTTTTTGCACGTTCTTGTTCCACCACCAAGTGTCTTTAGGTTCGCATCATTTTCCCGTAGTCACTCCGAATACCTCTATAGCTATTTTTTCGAATGCGAGTTGTCATTTCTTTCACATGTTATTAGTGTTGTAATAGTCTTCGTTAGATGTTCCTTCTTCGATTACTTTGTCCTTAAAGATCTGTTGGGCATCTCCTTTGAGTTCCCACCATGTCGTCAACGATATTTTTACACTTTTGTCTTGTCGAGCGTGTATTCGAAAGTGAAAATTCGAAACCACAAGCTTCTGTTGTTGGACGATACGCTCTCCGAGTATAACCTTACAAATTACGCAAACTCATTTGTCTTCTCTCCTAGTAAGAACAAAGTCGATATGACTCGAGTGTCTCGAGTGTTGGTCAATGTTGAAGATAACTAAATGAAATTGTCTCTTTCTAAATGTGTTAGCTATCATGAGGTCATATGCTACCTCGGAGTTTAAGATGTGTTCTCCTGCTTGATTTTTATCATATCCAAATCTCCCATGCACTCCTTTAAAACCCACACTGGTTGTATCAACATTACCGTTGAAGTCTTCTCTTGTAAAAAGTTTCTCGTCGCTAGGCATACCTCTAAGCATCTCTTCTTGATCTTTCCAGAATTGCTTCTTGACGTTCTCGCACAAACCTATTTGTGAGGCATACTCACTAACGACATTTAAAACTAAATTGCCTACAACCAACTTGACTAGGATAAGTCGATCTCCTAGGCTCCTAACGTCGACCACTCGTTCTTGAGGCTCTAGTCAATTTAGACGCCTACTTCATTCATGCTTTGTTTTTCATTCTGTTCCTATGTATTATATCTTAAAACTAGTATTTTTCACCTCATTCGCCTTCTGACTTGTCTATTTAGTCTCTTGAACGCATATGATTTACGTCTCCTAATCGCAATATCAACAAACTCTCGTAGCTTATCCGTTACGGACCCTACATTCCAACTACCCAGACGGATTTTATTTTCCATGACTAGCTTCCTTACCCCTCGCACTCGTCGAGGAAAGTGCAAAGATCCTTGCTCATTTGTCACTACATTCGAAGCTGATGTAGCGCGTCACCAAGGGAGTGACGATCCGGCCCTTGCGCATTTAACACCATATACGAATTTCGATGTGGCGTGTCGCTAAAATTATTACGCCCCAATGGAAGTCTATTGGCTCTCGTTTCTATGGGAGTGGCAATTTTTTTTACGTTGACTCGTCAAGCCTATGACAACTCTCCTCCTTTTTCAAGCTTGGAACCGGCTAGGTTTGAAAACAACACAGACGACTTAAAGGTTGGAATCATTGTTCGTGGATATCTTTTGATTCACAATCATTGTTTGCGAAACTGCTTTATAGAATACTATATGGCTTAGTTATGTTTGCAGAGTGCAGATATTACTGTAGTGATTTGCAAACAATGGATGCGAACTTCTTGCTTCTAAAATTTAGAATTTCCCATCTCTCTCTCACTTGGTCATTTCACATTACCTGCTATAAGAAACAGAATTTACTTTCCTGCTTCAAGAAACTAAAATGAAAAAAAATGTTGGTTCATACTTGCAACTTAATCGGTTGTTTGGTAAAAATGAAAGTGTTTTGAGGTGAAGTTAAAGCTCTTTCATGAATGAGTATCAAATTTCTCAAGTTTGACATGTTTTATCCTCGTTATTTCATTTAAGGACTTTTTTTAACACTAACTAATTCATCTACATACTTCACTACTGTCAAACACCAATGCTTTAAAGTGATTTAATATTTACTTCGCTTTAAACTCTCTTCACTTGTCAACACAAAGTAAAGTACGCTTATCTACCTCATGGTAAATGCTGATTTTGTTTTTGTGCAGTTTGTGAGTCAGGCACTGAAGCAACCTGGTTTAGAGTTTGAACTACTGCAGCCTGCTTTTCCGAAACTGAAACTAATACCACGTTTTTCCAAACCAGGAGAGAAATCAAAAACCCTAGAAGATCAAGATTTGGTCCCTTCTGCTCTTCTCAAATTTAAGCCGATGGAAACTGATTCCATTTTATTCACTGGTTTGACAGATGTACTCCTTGAATCCAGTGAGCCACTTTAACAGTGTTGGTATTTGTGAATAATGCTCCCTTTGTTGCCATAGAATTAGGGTGGTTGTAATCTGATTATGGTTGCCCCATCTGGCATATTTATTGAATAATGTATTGCAAGTTTCATTAAGTTTGTGTTTGATATTTGAAACTAATAGTCATTCAAAGTTAGAGGTTTTTCAGTTTTAATTTCATTTTCTTTTTTGTCTGAAATTAATTCTTTCTACTTGTTTAATATTGTTTAAAAACGGCAACTAGCCAACTACCTTTTTAAGTTTTGTCTATTTCTATATAAGATGATTGAGTGGATTTATGAAATCTAAACTAATCCATATAAATAGGCAATATTACCATTTTAAGTTTTTCACTTAAAATGGATTTGTCCTAGTATGCAGAACAGCAGAAGTATATAATTAAGTACATTAGAATCACATCATTTTGGTAATGACAAAATGAAATGCCTCACATTCTCACAAGCCTTGTTACTTGTTAAATACTTTATTAAGCAAACAACATTTTTTGTGTAAGAGCTTTCGTTAATAAATATCCAACCAAGCAGTGTTGGATTCAACTGAGAAATATACATAAAATACAATGTATATTGTATTGAAAATGTTTAATTGTACATGTGTTGTCGAAATATTGTACTTGCCAGCATCGCACCAGTATAAATGAAGGGGACCATTCATGTGTGACAAGTCTATTTGGATTTGAAATTGAACAAAATGATTCTCTGAAGAAATTCCTTTTAGACACTTATTTCCAAAAAGTATAAAATGACATTTCAACCTTTTTTCAACAATTGGTCAAGTGGTACCACTGTAGACCTTTTGTATTTCATCAGATATCACTCATATAAATAATTCCCACCATTAGTATGGCTATTTTTATGAAAATACCACGCGTTTTTCTTTTTCATCGCTAGACTCGATCTCTAGATATTCGCAATGGGAAACAATGTTCTTATTAATAATCCATAGCCTTAGTAACATGAAAATACCATTTATTAGTCATTTCAATACGAAGAAGGATTTTCTTGACAATCTTCGCAATAAATTAAAAGAAATTAAAAAATTAAATTCATAAATATGCTCATCTACAACTAGATCCATCACCATTAGTATTAAATAGACAGTTTCTGATACTTAATTTTTATTTATTCATGTATGTAAGCTTACAACACTACACACACAACATACACTGCAACACAAACCTAAATTTAAATCCACCACTGGAGCTTGAACTCGAGAACACCTTCATGAAGACTTTGATGCCTTACCAGCTGCATTAGACAAGGTTCGGCATTCTAATATTTAATTAGCGTATAGCGTATAGGATCGAAGGAATTTATTTTTGTATTGTATAGCATATATTTGTTGCGTACGTGTGGCATGTCGGAATTACACGATTTATTATATTTTCACAAATTATGAAACAATTGTCCTTTCTCACTAAATTTTTAAACAAAATGTGTTTAGTGGACTTCATTCTAGTCTTCCTTACACTTCACCTTAATTTTCTTTTTGCTCCTTAAAATAACGAGGTAAAGAAAATTCATCATCAATAATAAATTTCACTCGTCTCTGATTTAAATAAAACATGTTCATTGGAATTAAAAATCAGAAAACAAAACCTGTAATTTAAATAAAAATGACGTGCATTCATTGTGTTGATTGAAAAAAAAAAGAGATATATTGAAGTTGCAAGAAAACAACAGTAACGTCGATTTCTATACAAGAGCGATGATTTCCTTTCATTTTCTCATCTCCGGAAATGCTGATATTTGTTAACGACTTGTATGCTTGATGATTGTCTCTAGGTCTATTCCGATTTTTAAGTATTTCATCTTGGACTAATTTCAAATAAGAATAATATATATATAATAATAAACAATGTGATTAGTTGTGCAAATGTGCAATACATGTGCAGAAGAATACTAAAGGATGAAACATTTTAAGAATATTTAAATTATCTTTAAATTTTGATTTGTCATATTTAATATTTTTATATCAAAATTATGTAGAAATTCTATACTGCAGTTTTTTAAGTATCTGTTCTGAATTTTTAAAAATAAGAAAAAAGGAGACGGCCAGGAATCCTTGTAAATTAAAACTTGAAAATTTAATATTTATCCCTTAAACTTATATCAGAACCAATGATTTATTTTAAAGAATATTTAAAACTATATATGTGAAGAAAAGAGAAAATGTATCTTTATTTGAGCATGTAAGAGTATCTTCATTTCTGAAACTCTTGGAGTATCTAATCTGATGTGACAGTTTTTAAATGTGTTTTAAAAAATTAGATGAGTTTCTTATTGAGCAATTTTGTTCCAAAGTTTCTTACTCCGCAATTTTTCTCTAGAGTTTATAAATTCTGACGTGGCTAAATCATTGGATAAAATTGATCAGTCTCTCACAACAATGATAGTATTTGTTGATCTGACAATTAAAAAAACTCCAACTTTTTAGTTTTAGGATTGTAGGGTTTAGAAATTAAATAAAGATTAAAATTTTAAAACTGATGTGCCAATTATTTAGAAACTCCAAGAGTTTCAGAGTTGGAGATGCTTTTAGATATGCATCGAGTACTTAAATTTTGTCTGGTGATTTTCTGAAGTCTGGATCGTCATGGGTCGAGTAAACACGTTACCAAATACATAGTATAAACTAGTGGCGGAGCCACATGCACCCAGGAGGTGCAGCTGACCCCTCGAAATATTTTTTTTCAAAAATGACAATATTTTCGATGTCTTTTTCAGAAATGATCATGTATTTGAATTTTTTTGTACAAATGACCATATAAGATAATTTTAAAAAATAACCATTATTTCGAAACCTCCCGGAAAAAATCCGTAAATCTTGAACCCCTGACGAAAATTCTGAATTCGCCCATGATCTAAACACTAGTGATGCCAAGTATGGGGAAACATAACATTTCCCATTTCCAATTAAAGATTAGTGATTAGTCATCATCACTCGTTTAAGCCAACTCCAGAGGTACAAGGTATCAATGAATGGCATTTAAAGCTGGGTAATGTACATATAGGATAAAGGCACTATTAGCAATTTTAGGTGGATTTATTTAATGTATTTTGCATATGTGTCTTAATTGAACGACATTATATTTTAATATTTGATTGTTAACCTGAATATTTTAATTTTGGATTTGAATTTGAATTTTGGGGTATCAGGCGTTTCTTTAATCAGTGCAATTACGTGACGTGTCACGTGGAGGTTGACTAGCGTGAAAACGTTTGCACATGATTCGAATTATTTTTTAGATCAAAATTTCAATTTATGTTCAAAATATACATGATACAATACATAATTGGCAAAATATTTTTAGAAATATTTTATAATTCAAAAAATAAAAAATGCGTCTTATCGAGGATTTTTTAAAGGAAGCGACTACTGTCCCCCCTTACAAGCCCCCCTTACACGGCCTTCATATAAGTTTTTATACTCAAATGTAGTAGTCTTTATATTTTTTTAGTATGTCTTTATACTAAAAAATTATTATCATTGCATTTGTTCAATAAAATATTTATACAAAGAATTAAAAATAATTTATCATTGCATTTGAGTGGGAGGGCGCGTAAGGGGGATGCTAATATGGGAACAGTTATATTTACTCTTTTTTAAATGCAGTTCTAAAACTATAATTTTTAGTAAAAATTAAAAAATATACGTATGACTCAAAATAATTACAATAGTCTCAGATACTATATTTTTTTTATTCATTGTTCGTAGTCTTACAACATACAAACTTATAAATAACTCAAAAAAAAAAATTTTGAAAATTTCTTCTAAAAAAATTTCTGTTGGAACTTGAATCTCATACCACTTCATAAAAATTGTGTCTTATACAGTAAATAGAATTTGACCTCAGATCCTAAATAACAGCATTCATCATCTCAATATAATTTTAATAAACTTTCGCACAAGCTGCTTGATATATCTTCTTCTTTTAGGACTGAATATTAGCTTTCATAGATTTCATTTTCTCAGTTCTTTTTTTTTAAGTTTTTCATTTGTCTTTTTTCAGTAGTCTGTTATTGAGATATCTTTTCAATTTTTTACATAGGTTTTGATCTTCAAAACCATCTGTATATAAACATCACTATCAATGATAAAGGGTTTGATTCTTTTCCTCAAAAAAAAAATCGCACAAATAAATTTTCATTCATCAACCTTTAACTGTACTCGCTTTAAAACAGAAGAAAATCTCAAGCTCTTTTTTTAGGGAACTTTTTTTTGTATTATTCAAAATTGAAGAAATTATGAATTTGTCATTCAAAATTTACTTTTTCTTATTTGCCACTGAAAACAACACTTGCCTCTTATTTATCACTTTTTATTTTAAAGACAAAAATGATCATGTTGATCTCATTTTTCCTTCTACTTCTCTATTTGTGGGCTCCGTCTCTGATTCGTAGCAATAGTGACCTCACAAGCTCCGACAATGACCTTTTTTTTGTCCGATTCGTGCAACGCAGCAAGGGCGTTTTTGTCTTTAAAATGAAAATGACAAATATGAAAGCAAGTGTTGTTTTTTTCTGGCAGAATAAGAGAAGTTGATTTTGGATGACAAATCCACGATTTCTTAAATTTTGAGTGGCATAGAAAAAATTTCCCATTTTTTAATAACAAAGGTGAAGAAAATATGTACGTGCCAAAAAAATGACAAGTTAATTTGTAGTAAATATGTCAGGGCGAATTCAGAATTTCCGTTCGAAAGCAAGATTTATAATTTTTTTTTAAGAAAAACAAAATAATTCACATTTTTAAATATACATAATTATTTTACAAAAAAGAAATAAAAAAAATTATATAAATATACAAAAAAAATTTGCAAATTTTTTTTCTACACAGAATGCGCACCTATAAATATGTATATTTTTAATATATGAACGTGCCATTTCCTTTCAAAATTCTTTTTCATAAATCTAAAAAGCTACAGAGCTGCACACTTTCTGAATGCTAGCTGAGCCATGCTGTAAAGGATAAGAACCCGTCCTTTGTTTAGCTTCTTTTGACAACAAAAAAATAAAAAATGCACAGCCGGTATCTCTCTGTACCTGGTACCCGAATCGAGATCTTCTAACGCGCAGTACTGACAATGTGCGTGCTGCACAGCAAATCTCAGCTTTTTATGCATCGAGATTCGTGCAAGTTAAATTTTATAATATCAGACCTCCTGAATCAAATCTGAACCGTCCGTAACTTACAGCGCATAAAATCTGAACCGTCTATAACTTACAGCGCATAAGATCAACTTCCCCTCTACCCGGTACTCTGTGGTCCCGAATCACTATAGTTTGAGTATCTTTCTCTTTTCTCTCTTTTTTTTTTCTTTTTTTCAAAACAACGTGCTACAGAAAATTTGGTACATGCCTACAAAACAGAACCACGTGGTTTTGATTTGGAGCTTTTGTGGTGCCAGAAGCTCAGGAGTCGTTTTCGGAAAATTTTCACAGAGGACTAGCAGCAAAGAATTTCAACAGATAGGGCCGGAGGCACCCTAAAAATTGCACAGAGGGCCAAGGATGCGATTAATAGTCGCGCCCCTAAGCAGATTCCGTTTTTTTCCCTGAAATCAAGGCGTTCTGCATGTGCTTTTGCAGTTGTGAGCCCGGGCACTTAGGGGCGCGATTATTAATCATGCCCCTAAGTGATTCTGAATTTTTTTTTGTTAAGTTGTTCATATTTGTACCTTTTAATATAATAATTATTAGTTAGTACTAATATATAATTGTTTATTATTTGTTAATATATCAATAAAAGTAGTATATTCATATAATATTTATTATTAAGCAAATTAATGATAATTTCAATATACAATAAATTTTTAATATATGTATAGTTGTAATATAATACTATTAATTTGTCTTGTTAATTTTTTTGGGTTAATTAATAATTATTTATACCCTTTAATATAATAATTAGTTAGTACTAATATATTATTTTTGGGTATTTGTTAATATATGTATATTAATATATATATACATATATATACTATAATTATACTACAATTATTATTAAGCACAAAATAACATAAATTTATACATATGTTGAAGATATAACAAAATGATAAATATGAAATAGGTTATACATATGTTGTAATATAATACTATTAAATATTACATATGTTATTTATACACAATATATTACAAGAAATAATAAATTTATGATATATTGAAGATATAACAAAATGAAAGTATATTCTCAAACTACATTAAGATATAATAACATAAATTAAAGTTCATAAAATCCTCAAATACAAAATATTTTGCAATAGTCTCCAAGATAAACATACATATCCAAGTCTCCTAAATAAACATACATATCCAAATGTTTGAGATACACGTACAAACTAATTAATAAGGCATAAAACAAAATTACATTATCTTAAACTAAATAAAAGAACAAGCTTCATCATCTCCTTGCTAATTACCTGCGATAACGAAATCTCAAGCATTACAAAATTGAAACCAATGTTGTTTTGTGAAATAAATAATACTAGTATTACCTTCGTCGTTTGGGGGTGCAGTACCGTATATGTTGACGTCTCCCCTTCTTAACAGCATACCTTGTCGGGTCAGGCACTAGCTTTGGTCGTGGAATTTCAGGCCATGTGTCAGAATTTCCGAATGGCTCAAATTCTGGCGTCCATGTTGCCATCAACTCTTGAATGCGATAAACAGGAGATACGCACAAATTGCTACTTATGCCCCCTTGAGCACAACATGCTACGATATGAGAACAAGGAATACTTGTTAGTTGCGGTTTTTGACAAGTGCATGTACCTCCGGGCACTTCTAACCGCACTGTATGTATTCTATTTCCTTTAATCTTGTTCCCAACGAATCTTTGACCTGTTTGAACCTCATATTTTCGCTCGTTCCGGTACGCTCGCACCGTATGTGTATTTCCCCTTAATCTTCGCTCCTCTAGTAACGCTTGGATTTTGGGGGAGAAGAGGAAACCTTGTTCAATTGCTTTTTCTGTTTTTGCTCGCCTTTCAGCAAAGTATTTGACCGACTTATAGAATGTGATTTCAACAAGAGAAGTAACCGGTAACTCACGTGCTTCTTTGAAAACATTATTGAGGGATTATGGTCCGTTCGTTGTCATCATCCCCATTCTACGGCCTCCTTCATCGAATGAAAGAGCCCATAAGTCAAAACGCGGTGCATTGTTCCTTTCAACATCGTTCGGATCCCTACCAATATCCTCAAGCCATGTTGCAGCGTCGGGGCATTTTTCGCGAATACGACTGAGCCTCATTAGAAACTTCCTCTTTTGATTTTGTTTCATTGCTTGCCTCAAGATCTGTGTTAATTTTTTGTTGGTAAATTCTTTTGTGAAATTTTGACATATGTGCCTTGAACAATATCGATGAAAGGCATGTCCATCTTGGGTGCTCCAACCCAGGTCTGGCTCACTAAAACCCCGCAAGATACTCTTGTGACGATCAGAGAGTACTGTCACAACTCGCGATCCAACCACTTCCCTACGAACAAATTTCATGAAATCCTCCCAATATTTGTTGTTCTCGGTATCAACCAACGTAAATGCAAGGGGCACCAACTGATCTTCTGCGTCGAAGCCACATGCAACTAACATCTTCCCCTTATACCGCCCAGACAAATGTGTACCGTCGATTCCTATAACAGGTTTGCAGTGCCTGAAGGCCTGTATTGACGGACCATATGCCCAACATACTGCTTGAAATAATCTTTCATTTGGATCATTTGTGGGGGCGGTAAACCACTCAATCACTGTACCCGGGTTTGTTCTTTGTATGGCATTAAGTAAGGGCACGATTAAATCATAAGCTTGCCTCCAACCTCCGAACAATTGTGCGATTGCGATCTCTTTTGCACGCCAACACTTGAGGTAAGGAGCCTTGAAATTATATCTCTGCTCAATGGCAATCTTGATGTCTTTTATAGTAAATCTTACATTTCGATTAACACTTTCTCTGATTATGGAAGCCATGAATGGAGACGTTAAGTGCTAATGCTCCAACCTATCTCTCGACATAACACATTCATGCGAACCTTGCCTTGTATTAATAATAAAAGCATCATCATTTAGCCTTCTTGTTGCATACAACCTCCAATTACAATTTTGGTCGGTGCACTCGATTGTATACACGCTTTTATAGACTTTCTCTTCTTAAACGTGCGGTTCGATTTGATGTGAAAATCATGCACAACCCATTTTAGATGATCCTTTGATCGAAAACATTGTCCCACTGCCAAACCATCTTCTGTGACATACCCTTCGTCGTCAAAGTAATTGTCATCACCAATTATATCGATGATTGCATTAATATTATTCCATGAAGCTATTGGATGAGAATCGGTTTGGTCCCGTAATGGCCATGTTGTCATGGTCAGAGAAGTCTCTTCTTCAGAATTGTAATTAGGGTCTTCGAAAGGTGTAAAATCCATATTCATGAAAGCTTCATTACCACACGTATTTCCAATTGGGCTTGCATCTTGGTTCACTAATATCTCAACCCGTTCTGCCGGGTTAATTTCATCCAACCCAACATTAAATTCGAAATCCTCATAATCCTCTTCTTCCTCTGGAATCGATTGATTTCGATTTGAGGTTGCATTTGGTTCATAACAATTGGTACGAAGATATGCATCTGGCATTCTACAAGTTATTGGCTCAACATACTCATTTGGGGTTTCGTAAGCACGACTACCGCCTGCACAACCCTGGTTTAGGGTTTCATGACCTCGACTCCCACTCGAAAAACCTTGATTTGTTGTATATCGAAGAACTTTTGGCTCAACGTACAACTCAATCATTGCAACAGTACCAAGATGAACTGAATGGTTCACCATCAGTCTCCAAGTATCATTACTCGACAGTTGTAACTCAGTATAGAATATTACCGGAGGAGTTAGCTGTAATCCGGCATTGAACCTCCCTGATATCTCTAAAGCATGTGTTGAACTTGAAATCCCCATCCATCGGTACAGCTCCGTCTCCAGTTCACAGAGTGTTATGTCGTCATTCACCGTAAAACTACCGGTAGCTTTTTTTCGAGTAATGCACACCATGAGGACCGTTCTGGATGGATCCTCCAGTGTAGAAACTAATAATAAACATTTTATATGTAAGATTTTGGGAGGAGAAGTGTGAAAATTTGATTTAGGGTTTGTGGAGAGGAAGGGGGCTGCTGGGGAGAAGAGATAAGATTGAAATAATGGTTGGAGAGAGAAGAAAAGAAAGGTGTTGCTGTATATATTTTGTTCATTTAGGGTACATGTGGACCCCTCATCTGAAAAAAATCGTGCAAGATTCAGACTTATCTGCAAAAATGGCATCTTCTTAGGGGCGCAACTAAATAATTGCGCCCCTATGTTAATTCAGAAAAATGGTGAAAAATGCATCTTCTTACTAGCTTGTTATCTTTCTAATCTTTTTAAATAATAATAATAATAATAAGTATATAATAATATTAATATTTATAGTATTATATTACAAATATTAAAATTACAAATTTATTTTATGTTTAAATTATTATTAATTTGCTTAATAATAATTGTAGTATAATTATAGTATATATATATGTATATATATATTAATATACATATATTAGCAAATACCCAAAAATAATATATTAGTACTAACTAATTATTATATTAAAGGGTATAAATAATTATTAATTAACCCAAAAAAATTAACAAGACAAATTAATAGTATTATATTACAACTATACATATATTAAAAATTTATTGTATATTGAAATTATCATTAATTTGCTTAATATTAAATATTATATTAAAAGGTACAAATATGAACAACTTAACAAAAAAAAATTCAGAATCACTTAGGGGCGTGATTAATAATCGCGCCCCTAAGTGCCCGGGCCCACAACTGCAAAAGCACATGCAGAACGCCTTGATTTCAGGGAAAAAAACGGAATCTGCTTAGGGGCGCGACTATTAATCGCGCCCTTGGCCCTCTGTGCAATTTTTAGGGTGCCTCCGGCCTTATCTGTTGAAATTCTTTGCTGCTAGGCCCTCTGTGAAAATTTTCCGTGGTTTTCCAGATAAAGCAAATCACAATCTGTCTTGATTTTTGAATAGCGCTTGGTTGGGACCTGATATAGGCCTCTCTGATATGAACAACGGTTACGAAATTTCTCTTTTTCGTTTTATTAATTGCACGATTTTTTTTTATGTTGGTCATTTTGTTAAGAAAGCAGAATAAAAAATTGTTGCACCTTTATAGTGTTTTGCGGCAGCAAGGCCAGTTTTTGCGGTCGTAAGACATGCAAATTGGTTTAGTTCTATATGCATTCGTGTCCAAAATCTTGATGAAATACGTATAATGTATTCAATATTAAATTAATCATCTTTTACGGTATTTCCACATGTTACTTCTCGTAATATTAGTAACAGTACATGACATGTAGTAATCATGTAACACGTAGTCCGAACTTAATTTATTGAAATTGACGTCTCAATTCTAACAAAAAATACGCAACTTTATAGTTTTTGAAGAGTATAGATATGAAATTCCACCTAATTTAAATGTAGTTTACCTAAGAAAATTTCACACATAAATTAAGTTTAGCGAGTTGAATTTGTGACAATATCACTCGATCAGTATTTTTTTTGTGACATGGAATTAGAAATGAGAAGGCACTGAGGCAGTCACATATTTTGTTATATGGAGAGAAAGTTGTCGCAGAATCTTTACTGGAAAAGAAGGTGGCATACGGAAGCTCACACGAGAAATCATTAGTGAAGGAACATTATGGTTTCATGAAGAAACATATTTTGATAGATATCAGACTTTGTAAGGCAAACTTTTTTTCAAAATTTTAGACATTCGTGTACATTTGAATATATTTATTACTCTATTTCCTCTTTTTGTAAACATGTTTATATTAATGAAATTTGAGGGTTTTGATCCTCATTTTTTCTCAAAAAAGTATACTATTCTGCTATTCCAATGACATCCATTAGCAATAATGATCAAGAAATTGTTTAAGGAAAAGTGTAGATTAGACCAGTAATCATTACGTATATGCACGTTGTGTATAATTAGTTAATATTATAGATAGTCACAAACCGCGAATTCGACGAGCTTTTGTATTATGGAAAAAAAAATATATATATATAATAGGTCGAAACAGTGAGAATAAATAGAGAATTAGACGCTTTATTCTATCCTATTTTTAACTCCTAACAAATCAAATGATCCCACCTCGCCACAAGCCACATGCTTGACATAATTTATTATCTAATCTAATACACTCATGTTCTACATTGGACGTCCTGTTCATTTTTACGGTGTTATAAACAGTATTTTCACTGTTCACACTACAGTAAAATCATTTTAGCAATATATATTTTTTATTTTCTCATAGTTCACGCTAGAGTAAAATTACTGTAGATAATATTTTTAATTTTTTTCTATTGCTTTTTTTAAGAAAAATTATTATAATTTTATTATTACAATACGAAAATTTAAAATTTAATTTTTTCATGCGCAACGTGAGTGAGAACGCTAGTTTGATTCCACTCCAAACTTATGACAATATTAATTAAAATAAGTGTACAAGGGGACTAGTCAAACAGGACAAACAAGTAGGCTTGACATCTAATCCTTTGCCAACTGGAGGCATCACATCTATATATTTTTGTTCCAATTCAAACCTTTTTTTTTTATCAAATTCCAATTCAAACCTCAAGCAAAGCTACCAGATATATTATATATATTAATTATCTGATATGCATGGCTGCCACTCACCGTTTCCGAGACTAATAACTAATATTAATTAACTAATTAGTTAAGTAATTAATAGTTCAAGTATACTACTGTTGTGCGTACATGGCACCTTCTTTGATGTATTTATTAATTAATTTCTCGATGTTGTATTGTTGTACTCTATCATGCCATTTTTAAATGATTTGAAAATTTTAAAAAGAAAGCGAGAAGCAATGCCATTGAGAAATGAGCACCTTCACCCTGTGAAATACATTTGTATTTAATTTGTCCCAACCCCCCACTTACGTATTTTTATATTAGCACCACGCGTTTCATCTTTTATTTATTATTAATTTATTATTTATTTCGAAAGAGATGGGACCATTACATAAACAATACCTCCTTTGAAGATTGAGTGCTGTAATTGCAACAATTCTCTTGGGTCATGATTAAGGCCGGTGGAAGATTTTTTAAGGCGGAATTTTAAGTATATTCTTTGCAAATTTTAAAGTATTTTTTAATTTAAATATTATGTATTTTTTATTTTAAAACTCACAAATTTATTTATTTTATAATTTGTTTATATTAAAATTCATTTTAAATGTGTAAAATATTCATTTTATCATTCATTAAAAGCGTTAAAAATATAATTTGTTTAATATGTAAAATATTTGTCTTATATTTGATTTGTTTCTGATGACAAATTAGTCATTTTGTACTTCTGACGTATACCGATGAAATTTAGGTGTGTTGTTCTGTATGTACCAAAAGTAGATAAATGAACAAGTTTGCTATCGAAAACTTATCAAATATCAGATCGATATTTTCATTAAACATACAATATTTATTTACATTTTAAATTTAGAGTAAAAAGTGTATTTAAATGTCATCGAATATATGTTAAGAGTACAAAGTGACTAATTTGCACTAAAAAAACTGATCAAATATAAGACCGACATTTATCATTGAACAAGTCACATTTTTATGGTTAATGAAAGTAAAAGAGATATTTTACGCATATAAATTAACTTTTAAGAGGTGGGCTAGCTATTGTGATTTGCAAAATACGTGCTTTGTGATTTTGGACCGTTGGACTTGTTATCAAAATTATTTTTATTGTAAAATAGTTAAAATTCAAAGATCTAAAATCACAGAACACATGCTTTGCAAATCACAATAGTCCACCTCAATTTTTAATATAAAATACAATAAAATGAATAAATTTGTAAATTTTGAAGTTTCAAATGAAAAATACATAATATTCATATTTACAGAAAGAAATACGTAATTTTGAAATTTTTTAAAAATATATGTGAAATTCTGTCTTTTTTTTAATCGAAGTCAGCATTATGGGTTTCTATAATTTACGTCATAGTCATATACAGTCATAGCTTTTGACTTATATATAGTTAAGTTCGAAGGTCGATAGTGTATTTTTTGTGAATATATAGATAAATTGTTAACTCGATCACTAATTAATTTGCATAAAAAATAAAAAATCACTAAATTTCATTTTTTTTAAAGAAAATTCCATTTGGTCTTATTCCATGAGGCATTCTGGCCCCCTCGATCATGAATAAGAAGAGGTAACTTGCATTTTGCTCTGCATAATATTTTCTCTTCTTATTTTCTCTCGCATCTCTTTCCTCTTATCTGTAACTTTAGTTCGTTATTTTTCTCCTCTTTTTTGTCCCTCACACTCATTCTCTCTCTCCTCGCCACTATGGTTGCGTTTCTTCTCCATATTGCTCTTTTTCTCAAACCTTGTTGTCGTTCCAGTCTCGGTTGTTTCAAGTATGTCACGCCGGAATGTGCTTCTTGTCATGTCTTTCTTTAAGGGTAGATAGTTTTCTTTGCTCAGGTCATGATTCTCTCTTTTTAAAATCTTTCTTGATGCATTTTATTTAGAATTTGAGATTATTATGGAAGAAATAAGGATGCTGATTTGAGATTATATTCTTTTTAATTTGTTCTTGCTTTTAGATTTGAGATTATTAAGAAAGAAATATGGGTGCTAGCATAACATGAAGAGTTATGGCCTACTCGATTCTTAACGACTTAATGAGGTATGAGAGGAACTGAAAATGAAAGGAGATGGTCCACTTACATTCTTATGATATACTGGAATACCAACAGAGGTTTGTTGTTATGTATCTTCTCTAGATCTTTTGTATGAAGTCATGATATCATCTCTCGACCTAATTTTTATTGTTATGTGTTATTTTTTTTAGGTTTGTTAAATCATTCTTGGCCAAAGGTATGCAAGTATTCTTATCTTTAGAAAGAAAGTGACTGCTCCTCCAATAAAAAATGACACGCGGCCACATTCTCACGTAAGTATATATGATTTCACTTTCAATTGACGCTTCTTCCATTTTCCAACATACAAGAAAACTGAGAGACAACAATTAAGTTGTGTGTTGATATTCTCATGAGATGACATATATAAGTGAATCTTTCTTTGTGTATGCTACTTTTCACTGCTAATTATGTTTATGCACAATTTTGTGCTCGTTAGGAAACTAGCCGGTCCAACCATTATTATGTACTTTATGATGAAAATAATTTCTAGCTTCCAAGTAAGTATATATGATTTCTCTTTCAGTTGTTTATGACTTGGATAATGCATAATTTTTAGATTTGAATATTGCATACTTTCTATAAGCTTCCTCCATTATAAATTAATTCATTTGATTTTCTTCTTTTGACTTTGCAAATTGCATACACAATTAGTCATCGTTATGGTTCAAGAACATATTCATTTTCTTGTTGAAGTACTCTTAGAGCAAATTGATGCATCAATAATGATGTCATGTACAAGAGGAAAAGAAAAAGATGGAGAAATAGTCAAAACATATTTCTTTCCTTCAAGTATTTGGATAATGCATGCTTCATTTGATATCACATGTGATTAATTAATGAGGCATGAAAAAAAAATAGAAATTGAAGTACTTTTTTGAGCAAATTGATGCATAGTGATGATTTTTTTCTTCTTTTGGCTTGCAATTTGAAATGAAGAAACTTATGCAAGGCTAAAAGAAGAGGTTATTTAATCTATTTTTCCTTTGGCATTTATTGTGAATTATAGTACTAATCGTTTGTTATTTATTTAAGTTTGTATCTTTGTGTTTGTGTAGGGGCTTTTTACTGAATTAACGAGGCACGAGAGGAATTGAAAATGATAATTATATAATACAATGGTAGTCATGACATGGAAGAATATTATAATCCAACTAGATATGTAATTATTTTGGTTTAATTAATGTCATGGATATTATTATTAATTATTTTATTGTTGATTAGCGATACTTTGATGTATTGCATGATCTCGATGTTTTATTAATTGTTGGGTGCATCAGGTTGTGTGTGTGTGTATATGTATGCATACATATATGCATATATATATATATATATATATATATATATGAGCATGGCTAAAATAATATGCATAGTACACCCCATTTTGTACTATGCATATAGATATAGGCCATTAAATTGAGATTTAAGTTGCTCAATAAATTCTTCATATGAAAATATTGTAGGAAATTAAATTTCGTGATTTTTAGAGCTTTCTAGCTATTTTTTAAATATTTTTTAAAAACAATCCAGATTTAATACTACAAAAGTGTCATTTCTGGGCTGTTTTTAAAAAATATTTAAAAAATATTAAGAAAGGTCTAAAAATCACGAAATTTTATTTCCAACAAGATTTTGATATGAAGAATTTATTGAGCAACTTAAATATCAATTTAATGACCAAATTAAATACAAATGGGCGCATAGTACACCCCATTTTGTACTATGCATATAGATATAGGTCATTAAATTGAGATTTAAGTTGCTCAATAAATTCTTCATATGAAAATATTGTAGGAAATCAAATTTAGTGATTTTTAGAGCTTTCTAGCTATTTTTTAAATATTTTTTAAAAACAGTCCAGATTTAATACTACAAAAGTGTCATTTCTGGGCTGTTTTTAAAAAATATTTAAAAAATAGCAAGAAAGCTCTAAAAATCACGAAATTTTATTTCCTACAAGATTTTGATATGAAAAATTTATTGAGCAACTTAAATATCAATTTAATGACCAAATTAAATACAAATGAACGCATAGTACGTTATGTGGTGTACTATGCATATTATTTTAGCCATGCTCCTATATATATATATATATATATATATACACATATAGAATTGTGCTACTATGCTTTGCAAAGCGCGCCAAAACGCGCGCTTTGCGATTGTGGACCACTGGATCGCGCTTTGTGATCCGTGCCAACACGATGATCAAAGATCCAATGATTTCACAATCGCAAAGCACACATTTTGCCGCGCTTTGCAAAGCATAATAGCACAACTATATATATATATATATATATATATATATATATATATATATATAGCAAGCTAGTAAAAAGGGGCTAGCCATGTAAGCAGCAAAAACTTTTTAAAAATGTTACTTTTCTATGACGGGTATTACCAAAGAAAAAGTGTAATTTAGAGTATATATTACACCGAATATCAAGTCATAAAGGCGCTGGCGAGTAAAAAAAAATTAAATCTTCCACTCCGGATATTAAATAATAAGAAGTGTAAATTGGCTGAAAAAAACGAAATGTGTCTCCTATCTCTACGACGAATTTTAACTTATCTTTTGCAACTCTTGTATTTACAACGGAATATAATCGATGTTTAAGTCTCAAAAAATCCGATGTGAAAACCGTTTTTCTCCTAATGTATAGCACTGCCAGTTCATTAGATGTCTGTTAACATTCTCCATTAATATCAAGACTTATTAATGGCAACGATAAGAAAGTAAGACTTATAAAGGGGGAAAAAACGATATTAAGAAGGAAAATTTTGTTCCCAAAAAAAAGGAGAAGTTTTCTCTGCACTGAATATTTTTTAACTCTGACTTGGAAATAGCAATCTCCTAAAATAAAAACATTTAAAATAAAAGTGCATTGTAAATATAATCATTACTGGTGTCTGGTGATAAATAAAATTTGGGCTTGACCCATCTTTTCTTATTGCAATCGATAGAATTTGGTGATAAATAATCATTGTAAAATATTCGTTTGGATTCACCAAAAAACTGGCACATTTCTTTATTGCGCAAATAAATCTGGCTTTGTACCAAAGTGGTGGAAGAGCTGGCATAATCACATGATGAAATTTAGTTTATTTTCTTTTCAAACCCACCTGTCGAGGGGAAGCACTTTCAGAGCAATCCAATTATCCAGTATTATTTTATGAATTTGAATCACAAATTAATATTCAATAAACCTTACTATGCATGAGGCTTTTTAATTCATACATATATACTATCATGGTCGCGATGGCAAGTCGTCGCGATAATATTTATCATCATTTTTATACCGAATTATATTTGGTTGTTGACTAATACATGTTTGTAATTTAATTAGGGAGTACAATACCGTTGATTTAATTTCTATCTGAACATAATTTTCAACAGCTGCTTTAAACTAATATATTTAAAAATAAGGTTATGCCGTGTGGATACGGAATAATAAATTAATAATGACGGTCCATTTATAGAGGATAAAGGAATCAGCGATCCAGATGAATTTGAATTGTGTCGCTTTTAATCTGTTTCCGTTAAATTTAATAGTGATATTAATTCTATTTGGATAGTGATACAGTGCCTCCAACACTGTCACCTAGTTTCCCCCCATTGTAACTGATGCGTGGGTTCCACACGAGCTCCACGTTTTTTATTTTAGAGAGCCTTCTTTTTTTGGAATTGCCTGGGGCAGAGTTGAGAGCATCGTACATTAATCCAATTTAATAAATGATAAGTTATGCACTAAAGTTTATTTGAAAATCAAATTTTTATTTTTTTTATTTTTTAATATTTTATCGGATAGGTAGGAAATTGAGTAATCTAACGATTTACAGATTTCCAATTTAACAAATTTTCTATTTATTCAATAAAATAGTGAAAAAAAATTCAAAAAAAATTGGTCCATAAATAAATTTTAGTATTGACAATATTTTTAACGATTTGTATCAGTTTTTTTCGTTTTGAAATTCAAAATATGATCGTAAGCACGAAAGAGATTCATGCTTATATAAATAAGGTTGCCCAACTCAACATTAATAAACGAATCTTCTTTTCTAAATGCTATAGACTTAAAAAAAAAAAGAAATATAGAAAAATTGTATATACTTTGACGTGACGAAAGTAATGGAATGATAAAACGCGTTTTTCAACCACTTCTTGATAGAGATTTGAGGTGCATTATGGGGAATCCGTATTTTCGAAATAATGCGGGGTCTCGAAATGATCAGCGGACAGTACTGTTATACTGTAAATTGATTGGTACTGTAACAAAAACACTGTGCAGGCAACACTCGTCGCTGTAGCAGCGATGAGAATGCAAAAAAGCTCCACTGCTGCTTAACATTTCAGAAGATGTGAATTCCAGTATGGGACAAGTGATTGTCACTGTAAGATATTTTTTTTAGTTAATAAAATGAGGTTGGCTAGATTATTAATTATCCGCTACATTTTACATTTTTTATTTGTTAAAGTAATACTTTTTAATTGTTTCCAATAAAATTGTACAATATTGATATTTTTCATCTGCAGTTTGATATTTTTTATATTTCTGAAAAATTAACATTTTTTATTTTATTCGTGATGTTGCTTGTTCTTCATTGATGGACAAAAATTCAAGGATTTGCAATTTTGAGCATTTCCCTATAATTATACCGCATACTAGCTTTAGTTTATAATATTGCTCGTCAAGTTATTTGTTTTTGAGATAACTAATGATTATCGAATAAAATTAAATTTCGAAATTTAAATTTGAAATTTTAAATCTGGAATCAGAATTAATTACGATTTGACAACTGCTATACGTTCTGCAACCAGTTGTCAGGTTGCAGAACGTACATTTTTTTTTACTTTTTTTATTGACTTTCATCATCGGTTGATAATACTTTTAGTACCCCTTCAACATCGGATCAAAAAATCGGTAATAAATACAAAAAAGCCGGGAATAAAAGAGATTTTTGATGTAGTGAGCATTATAGTACAACTTAATTTTGAATGGATGAATAATTAAAATTTATTATGAAAAAAATTGCATTTTGTGATATCTGTCTTGATGTATTCATTTAAATATGCATGTCATCAAAATTAAATTAAACATATACAACATCAATATTAGATTAAATCTACATGTTAAATAATTCTACACCATCTTAGAAAATTTATCAAAAGAACAATGTTTTATATAAAAGAATTAAGAAATCAATGGTCATTGTTTTCTGACGTTACAGTGAACCAAAAGCGGTTCAAAATAATATAAAATCAATTTGACCAATAAAACCAATACCAAATAGAACAAACAGTTTCTTGAGATCTGAATACATTAATTAAGTAATGCACGATATTAGTATGCTTGCGAATAATGCACACTGGTGATAATGACCCACATAACATGGTAAATTTCTAGGTTGCTTCTTGCACAATCACATATTTAAGTACTTAATTAAGTGTCAAATGCGGAAGTGTTGAGAAATAAAAGATTAAGAGAACAAATAATGAAATTAAAGAGGACAAATAACTCTTTCGACAACGACGGTTATTGAAAAGTTAATAAAAATTGAGGTCCATATTAAATATAATAGGACAACCACTTACTTTCTGTATTTTTTAAATATAGTCGTTAAGCACAGCTAGATAAGATTTTTGGCCGTTAAAAATAAGTGTATATAAAAATCAATGAATCATCTATCATCTTTTGTAAAGATACAATAAATAATAGAAATTTATATTACTATTGATCCAGATTCTTGAAATTAACATGGTATCAGAGCAGATCTGATTCAAAGAAGCTTCTGCAAAAAAATCTCAAACCAGCAAGTCACTTAAAATATTGTCAAACCAACAGGAGAAATACCAGAGACAACCTCAGAAATTCATTCTTCAACCAGCAACCAACAACCGCAACATTCAAGCATTATGTTGATTCCAATTCCTCACAAAAGCTAACAAATATGCCCTTAAATGGATTAAATTGTATTCCATGGACTAAGGCGGCTAAAGTCACTCTCGAAGCGAAGGGTCTACTTGGATATGTCAATGACAGCAAACAAAGACCATCAGAAGGCACATAAGCTCAACAGGTGTGGGATATGGTGGATAGTCAAGTTATGACACTAATCACCAACTCACTTGAGCCAAAATTGTATACCTTGTTTAGCCATTATAAAACAACAGCTGAGTTGTTTAGAGCAATTGAAAAGAAATACATCAACAAAAGAAGTCACTCTCAAGTCTACCATCTCAAAAAAGAAATAGCCAAGATCACACAAGAATCAAGAGACATGCCCGAGCTGACTGGACATGTAATTGCCAAATACGAAGAGCTCAAACTTTACATACCACCGACAACTGACTTGAGTGTGTTTCAAGAAAGAGAGCAGACATATAGAATATACACATTTCGAGAAGCCCTTAACTCTAGCTATGAAGCAATCATGACTCAGATTCTTAATTCCACAGAGAATTGACATTTGAAGATGTCATAGCCCGTATTCGAGAAGAGACGACAAGGCGAGCAGTAATGGGAATTGTCGACTAGGGCCCAAAGCAAGAGACACATGCTTTCTCCTTCTAGCCTCCCTATGTCAAGATAGGAAGAGGAAAGGGAAAAATCACCAAGTGTTCATATTGTAAAAGAGATGGACGTATTCAAGACAGGTGTTGGGTGCTCCATCCACACCTTCGACCCAAGCGGGTGGATCAGGCTAAGAAAATCTTGTTGGACATTCAATTCCAACAAATCCTGCATGGGAGAGAAGTTGGGAAGGTGGCATTCACATCCGTGAAGGTGATTCAAATGAACAAGAGAAAAGAAGGAAAAGTAGTGCGAGTCGAAGTGATACGGATCGATTCGATCGTCTCGAGTCATTGATTGCTGCACTCATGAATCAAAACACAGGCCAAGGTTTTGTTATTTTCCACTCTAACTCTTCTGTAGGCCCAATTTATAATCTTAGAAAGGAAGTTAGCATGAAATAAAGAACCATAAATGTTGTACAACTAGTACTGTTAGAAATGCATCGTTTAATTGCACAAAGTGGATCCTTGATTCAGGAGCTACAGACCACACGACAGGAACCAAAAATTGCTAAAAAATTTACCATCGAATTAATTATGACAAATAATTTATGGTTGCTAACAATGAAAAAGTAAAAATTAAACGATGATGCATGATTAGCATTTAAAAAAAATCTTCAAGAGGTTTTTATGTTGAAAATTATTGTGTAAATCTACTATCTATTAGCAAACTCTTTCAAGAATTGAGTTGTGAGATAATTTTCAAAGGAAAGAATCGTTATCTTTCAGGACCTAGTCACCAAGGAAAAGATTGATGAAGGCTATTTAGAGAATGACTTATATTTAAGTAAACTTTGGCACAAGCAGATGGGACACCTTTCTCACAAGATTCTTAGATCTATGTTTAATTTTACTAATATGGATTGTAGTACATGTAAAGTTTGTAAGCTTGCTAAGCATACAAGGCTTTCCTTTTGTAATTTAACTACTAAAAGTAATGATATTTTTGAATTAGTTCACGCTAATGTGTGGGGACCTGCTCCCATAAACTCTTACAATGATTTTAGATATTATGTTATTTTTATAGACAATCTTTCAAGAATAACTTCAGTATATTTGATGAAAAATAAAAGTGAAGTTTTTTTACATTTTCAAAGATTCGTAAATTTTATAGAAACACAATGTAACAAAAAAAAACTAAAAGTATTTAGAACAGATAATGAAACACAAATTTAAATCAAAGCTTTTCAAATTTTATTAAATAAAAGGGTATCACTCAACAAACTACGTGGTTTATACACCTCAACAAAATGGTGTTTTTGAAAGGAAAGATCGCCATATACTTGAGGTAACTAGAATACTTCTATTTCAAAACAATATTTCAAAGAATCTTTGATCGGAAGCCATTCTCACTGTAACCTATCTAATAAATAAGTTTCCTAATGCCACCTTGAATTTTAAGTCCATTAGAATTGCTCTATGGAAGTAAACCTGATGTTGATCGTTTAAAATATTTGGCTGTACTTGTTTTGTCCATAAAAATAGAATGAATAAGTTGGACTCTACCTCAATAAAAAATATTTTTGTGGGATACTCGCTAGAAAAAAGGGATACAAGTGCTATGATCCCAAAACCAAGAAACTTCATATCGCAAGGGATGTAATATTTTTTTTAGAATGAGTCGTTTTATAAAAGGGATGAAAACAATCATATTGATAGAATTTCGACAAATGAGTTTGTTATACCTTACTCTACTAACTTGAAAAGAAGAGAAATTCTTCTTCAAAATAATGCTGAGATAGGTACTAAAGAACTCCAGGAAACTGAACAATTATCAATGCAAACTGGACAATCACCAGTACAAGTAGGACAATCACATATGCAAGATGAACAAACACAAGTGCAAATTGGGCAACCGACTATACAAATAGGACAATCAATAGATGCAAGAAGAACAATCACAAGAAGAAAAACAGGAGGATAAAGTACCATTAAGAAAGACAAGTCGACAACTTCAATCATCTACAAGACTAAAGGACTATGTAACATAGTCGATACAATATCATATACAAAATTATATTTCCTATAATAACATTTCTCATGAATACTATTCTTTCTTGAGTTCTCTATCTAAAGATGAGGAACCAACAAATTATGAGGCAGCAAAGTTAGATCCTAAATGGTGTAAGGCAATGGAAGAAGAACTCCATGCCTTGGAAAAAAACCAAACTTGGAAACTATGTACTCTACCAAACCATAAGAAGTCGGTTGGATGCAAATGGCTTTATAAGATCAAACACAATAGTGATGGAACCATTGAACGGTATAAAGCTAGGCCGATAGCCAAGGGTTATACCCAAACATGCGGTATTGATTATTATGAAACATTTGCACCCGTAGCCCAAATGAACACGGTATGAATACTTTTGTCTATTGCCACCAACGAAAATTGGACTTTGCATGCAACAAACGGATATAAAGAATGCATTTCTTCAAGGGACACTTGAAGAAGAAGTGTATATGGCACTTCCATCCGGTCACAAAAATGAAGGTATTTCTAATCTTATTTGTAGGTTAAAGAAATCAATTTATGCACTAAAGCAATCTTCAAGAACATGATATGGCAAGCTTAGTCACTTTTTACTATCTTGCAATTTCAAGATAAGTTTGGCTGATACATCATTATTCACCAAACATGATGCCAATCGTACTACTGTGGTCTTGGTTGATGTAGATGACTTAATCATAATCGGAAATAATAATAATGAAATTGAGAATGTTAAAAGGGACTTAAAACAAAAAAAAAATTGAGATTAAAGATTTAGGCAATTTAAGGCATTTTCTTGGAATAGAAATTGCTCACTGTACGAAGGATTATTTCTATCTCAAAGAAAATATGTTCTTGATTTGCTTAAAAAAATTGGCATGTTTGGTTGCAAACCGACCAATACCCCAATTGAAACAAATGTAAAACTAAATACCGAGGATGATGAACCGTTGAGTGATATAAACCAATTACAAAGATTTGTAGGAAAATTAATTTACTTAAACGTAACTAGACCGAATCTTTCTTATGTCATAAGTCAAATAAGCAAATAAGCAAGTTTATGAATACATCAAAAACATCCCGCTCGAATGTCATAGATAGAATACTAAGATATCTAAAGGGTTCACCCGAGAAAAGAATATGGATGAAAAATAATAACTCTAACAATGTGTGTGGCTATTTCGATGCAAACTGGACTGGAAGCATTGTTAGAAAATTAGCAACTAGTTATTGCACGTTTCTAGGCGAAAATCTAGTCACATGAAGAAGCAAGAAGAAAAATGTCGTGACCCATTCAACTGTCAAAGCGGAATATCGAGCCATGGCATCCACCGCAAGTGAATTGTCATGGATCAAGCAAGTGATGATCGACTTGAATGTCAAGGTTGATGGACCAATGAAGATCTATTGTGATAATCATGCACAAGAAACATTGCGGCCAATTCAATCTTTCATGAACGGATCAAGCATATTGAAGTAGACTGTCAATACATTAGAGAAAAAAGGGGAAATAGAAACCCCATTTGTCAAAAGTGAAGATCAATTGACAGACATATTCACAAAAGGGCTGAGCTCCAAAGCTATTGAAGACGTATCTTGCAAGCTAGGATTATACGATCTATACAATCCTGACTTGAAGGAGAGTGTCGAGCAATAGAAGATTAAGAGGACAAATAGTGAAGCTCAAGAGGACAAATAACTCCTTCGACAAGAACAATTATTGAAAAGTTAATAAAAACTGGTGTCCATATTAAATACAATATGACAACCACCTATTTTATCTTTTTTAAATATAGTTGTTAGACACTATCAAATAGGATTTTTTACCATTTAAAAATAAGTGTATATAAAAACCATCTATCATATCTATTAAATATACAACAAATAATATAAATTTATATTACTGTTTATCTAGATTTTTAAAATTAACAGGAGCTCCTTTCAAAATTCGAAAATAGCAATATGCTTGTTGGTATTATGGGCTACAACAGGACAAAATATGGATTATTCGGATCAAAATTATGATATTAACGGATATCGAATATTCGAATACAAATATTTTCAGATATGAATACGAATACGAATGTTTTTATATAAAATGTGAATATTTTCAAATACGATATAAAATTTAGAAGCATATATGAATACAGATTCGAATAATTATTTGAATCCGAAAATTCAAACTTGGCGGACGTCCATAGTGCTGCTAATGAACATGGATGTTCATGGACAAAATATTTCTTTATAGTACAAATCTAGTCGCAATATCTTAATTATCTCATTAGATGTTTTAGAATATAATTTAAACTAATTTTATTGTTGAAATAATAATATATCAATGATATTTTTAAATAAAGTATCTATTTCATTTAGTTATCCGAATTATCCATATTCGCAATGGCGGATCTATGTTATAATCAAGTTCAGACACACTTGCACTCATCCAAGACAATCTCCGACATTTTACATTTATTTTGGACTATTATTAGTAAATTTAAAAATATTTAGTACAACTGAACACGTTTTTGAGAAATCAAGTTCATATACTTGTTTGAGTTGCCCATTAATAAATCGGTCACTGTGAATCCGCATTCATATTCATTTATTTTGATTCGTATTCGTTTATTATTCGATTAGCATCAGTATCTGAAACAATCCGAAATTATATCTATATTCGAAAAATGATAACTAATTTAAATACAATATCGACATTATCTATTTGCACCTCTAGTTGGTAGCCTTTCGTTTTCAATTAGACAAAGAAAAAAATATTGCCACAACAATAGATAAAGAAGATGCATTGTACTTAGGACCACATGATAAAACCAAATAAAATAAAAGATACTACAACAAGTTACACCCGTGACAAATAAAATAAGGTTGGTTTGGTTATTGAAAGCAAACCATGTGTTTAATAGTACTTTCTATGAGATCTTTTGCATCCTATATAGACTCCACAAAATATCTTTTTATGTAATGGAAGAATAGAATATTAAATTTTTTCTTTCTTTTTTGTAATGTGCTGTCACCGTTTTTTATGTTTATTATGTACAAAATGTAGTAAACCATATTTTCCATAATCCTCTTATCTCCAGTCCGAAATATGAAGCAAACAAAAGACAATAAAAGCAAAATAATATATATAAAAAGTTTATGGCCTTGAATTATATCTTAGAGAATTTTGTAATCATTTAATGAAATCATATATCCACCAATATATGGAACTTGACATCAGGTACAAAACAATACTTTTAGGTTTTGGGACATTTTTTGTAATAAGCTAATATGAATTAACATATCTTGATTAAAAAACACCTATTGTGTATTTAGGTTTTGGGACATTTTTGGAGTTTAGAACTGTGTTGCTTAATTTATCATACAAAACTATATCTTATTAGCACATTTGTGATAGTTATATTATTGTAGATTAGGATAAATTATTTTATTATTACTTTTGTAAGAAATTTAATCTATATTACGACTTTGATATGATATTTTCATGACATTAAAAAAACATGATAATTAGTAAGCTTATTACCCACAAATCAAAACCCTGTAAATGATGATAGCTCAAGTTCAATTCAAATGAAATACATCAGCTTATTATTTTCTCTTTAATAAAAGGTCAACTTATTTCAATGCTGATAATTAAATGGACTAAACATAATTGTTCAAGAAGTAAGTAGTGTATATTAATACTATGAAATATTAATAAAGAAAAAAATGATTGTAAAGTTCATAAATAATTTCAGGAATTATACTTAATTTATCTATTCATTTGATAAGTTTCTTACATAATTATATACAAGTCATGTTTCAATAATAAAAAAACTCAAACACAATAGAACTTGAGGTGTCCCTAAGAGCAAACACACACACACACATATGGCCACACCCAATCTGGCACAGAAATTCTAAAGGTGTTTCTAATTTGCCAAGTCAAAGCAAAAACGTGAGGAGGCAGGTTCATATATCAGCGTGCGTATTTGGTGGGGACCAAGGGATGGTCAATAAGCTAATGCTAATTACACGCCACCCCATGTTCTCTCCTCGTGATCTCTATTCTCTAATATATATTTATTTCTCTCTAATAAGTAATAAACCACCTAATTAAGCATGCATTTAACAAAACCAGATCGCGCCATGGGAACCATCGCCACGCCAACGGCCAAGGACAACACGTGATAAGGCTTCGGATCTCGCGCGACCACGATCGCATCGGACGGTCAATGTCGACCGGATCCCTGCTAATTCCTTGCCTTTTCTATTCACGAGCTTCGTCGTGTGTGAGAACCCACGTGTCGTCTGCTACGCGGGGTGGGGCCCACTGGCTAATAGGATATTATTACAGGTGAACCTATTCGGCTATTCTCTTCTAGGTGCGATGCGGGAACCAAATCCGCTGCTTGTATGATCTCCTTTTGTTTTCTGTTTGTTTCGATCTGAATCGTTCAAAATTCATCTAACGGTCAAAACACCTGCCTCTAAAACCACCTCTCGTCCTCTCCATTTGATAGCATAGGTAGAAATGACAGTTTGGAATTTGGATTGAATTTATGTTGTTTTCAGATTGATATACTCCCACAGCCCACTGTCACGGTGTCACCAATTTTTTTTTAATCTGAACCGTTGATTGTATCCAACAGATCAGATTGAACAAAGAACTTATCTCCTAAGTTCAAATTCATCCATCTGTTTTTAATCTGACGATCTAAAATTGAATAATGGAGACCTCCTCCTCAAAATAATAGCAGATTAGGACCCGTTGTTTTTTAATAAATCATCATGTTTTTAAAAGAACTTAAAATAATTGTATGATATTTATTAGGAATCGACTAACTGTCTCCCCTTACAAGCCCTCCTTACACGTCCCCCATATAAATCTTTATACTCAAATGTAGTAGTCTTTATATTTTTTAGTATAAGTCTTTATACTAAAAAATGATTATCATTGCATTTGTTCAATAAATTATTTATACAAAGAATTAAAAATAATTTATCATTGCATTTGAGTGGGGGCGCGTAAGGGGGACATGAACTGGGGGGACAGTTATATTTACTCTATTTATTATTATATAACTCTAATTTCAGTGAAATATTAATGTTATTTAATAAAAAAATTGAAGTTAGTATAATTGCGTTGTTTATTTATCCATACAAAAAACTCTTCTTCTTCACAAAAAAAAGAAGCGACTGTATACCGTGATGCAATCGACTAACCTAAGCCTATTTGCACAGTACGAATCATATATTGGGCAATCTATGTCATGTTGAATTATATGGACAATCTTGCTCTAATTAGGTGTGAAAAATAATATACCAATAGAAATTGTCATACAAGTGCTAGTACACAAAACACAAGAGACATGGGATGTGCTTGGATCACCGATAATATCACTAACTTTTAGTTAGTATTGTTATCAACAAAAAAAATGTGATTCAAACAAGAATTAGCAAGTTGAGAATAATGTTGATTAGCACTGATTCAACAAAATGATAGAATTAGCAAATTAGCACATGTCAAGATCAAATTTATCATTTTATTATAATTATAATCATCATCTTATTATTATTATTATTATTATTCTTCTTCTTCTTCTTCTTCTTCTTCTTCTTCTTCTTCTTCTTCTTCTTCTTATTATTATTATTATTATATAAACAATGTACTAATTATTGTTGTTATTATTATTACAATATAAATAAATTGTTATTAGTCTATTTTTAGTATTGTAATTTTATTATCATATTATGATTATTATTGTTACTATTATTTATTAATTATTTTATTCTAATTATTATTATTTTATTATTATTATTATCATCATCATAATTATCAATATAATATTATATTATACCATCACTACTATTATTTTATATTATTAATTTAAAAACTAATGCATATTATTTAATTATATTATTTACCATGTTATTTTTGTAATATTATCATTTGTATTATTATTATTGTATTATTATCAAATTTTATTATTATATTATTATCATATTATAAAATAATATCAATAATTTATTATTATTATTATTCGTTAAGAAAAACTAAAATAATTTATTGCTTTATTCATTCCCTCAATCACTATTTCAAAATACAATATAAACAACACTTTCACTAACCTAGATGACATAAAATTAACAATATTTTCATACTATTTAGATTGCAAAAATGATCACTTTTCAACTACTAATATAAATAAATAGCAATATTTTTACACTAATCATGACATGATCCAAACCATGGCACCAAAAGAGCTTGTTTATAGTATCACTAATTTCATGGTAAATAAATCATCAGTGTACGGATAGTCTGTCGAGGTGATAAGAAGAATAACATTCGTTTGGAGGGTATCGATAAAAATGATCCTCTTAATTATCTCTTATTGTTTCTTGAAATTTCGAATATAAAAACTATTAATATATAATATAAGTTTTGAATAGTTACTTATTTTTGTAGTATACGAAAAATTCTTAGGGATGTGCTTCAATGGAAGAAAATGGATGAGAGGGGAAGGGAGAGGAAAAGGAGGGGACTCTTTTCACTTGCTTCCGAGTTTAATTTTAGTAGATGAATGAATGGTAAATTATGGAAATAGATGAGAATTCTTCTATTTATTTTTGTCAAAATTGTAATCTCCCAAATCAGAATGTAATAAAATTCACCTTTCACCCATTACCATTACATCCCATTCCTTTTCATTAAAACTCGGAAGCACAACCTTAGTTGAGACTTGAGAAGGACGAGAGGGTAGATCCTAGAATTCTTTGTATGATGAGTAAAGATTTCCTTTTTCGAAAAAAATGTAAGTAAAGATTGTTTGAAATTATGAAAAAATAATATCAATAGATTTTGCATATAATCAAATTTGATTAATCGGCCGATTAGTTTTTTAGACTATGTAGTATTACTTGATGGAGCCATATATTTTTTCACTGAAACAATTTTGATGATTTAAGACTTTATTGAAAAATAATTTCCAAAATGTAATTTGATATTAGATTTTGCTCAATTATATATTCATAAAATTACAATTGTTTTGAATTCGAGTGATTCATTTGCATGCCATTTGCATTATAAAAAGTATGCCATGAAGAAAATGTATTATATTATTTTGTACTTATTGAAAACTAAATTATGGAAGTTTCTATTTATGAATATTTAGCCTTCATGATTTTTTGAAGGTGTAATATCACAAGTCACGAACCATGAATATTTGTATATATGAAAACTAAATGCTAAATTGACATCAACAATTCAATTAATCGAACCATAGAATATTTGTAACGATAATCACTTGATTGTATCTACCCATCGATCGGGTGCACTTCTTTTTTTTTTTTACAACATTATTCTGAATATTATCAGAACTATAAAAGAAATACTAATCACATTTTTCAATGTGTGAACAACCGATCAAAAAGCTTTTGTCATTAACTATTTTTATTAAAGCTAGAACAAATAGTTTTGGAATAAGTTTCATATTTGACGGCTTAAAAATTTTATAAATACTACAACACTCAACACTAATAGATTATGTGTATAATTTTTTATAAGGGTGGGGTTATGGTGTTTCACAAAGTACAATTTTTTTTTGTTTTCGCATTCAAATCTCGAATTTAAGAATTTAAACGACCAAAAATGATTTTCATATTGATTTTTTTAAATACATTGTCTTTTTATTATTTTGCTATCTTTTAGACAGATGAAAAATCACTAATATTTGATGGTTAAAAATCGTTAGATTAACCATTTTGCTACCTATCTAAAAATAGCAAAAATTCTAAAAAAAGATAAAATTCGATTTTCAAGATGATTTCAATATAAAGATCATGTTCAACAATTTGGATCGGTCGTTAAACTTTAAAATTTAAAATATCATTGTAAATCACACAATATTTTTTACGTCGATAAACATCATAACCTCACTCTATTTATTTATAATTAGAAGAAAAATTGAGCTTACCCAGTAAATAGTAAAACAACAAATAAAGTTGATATATCGATTTCGTCATCGATCCCTTCATCGATATGCATGTCGTTTTTCATGTTAAGAGAGTTATTATGCATGTTATTTGAGTTATCGGGCATGCTATTTTGTACTGAAAAATAGTTATGCATGTTATTTGAGTTAGTATGCATGGTATTTTCTTAACATGCATAACAACTCAAATAACATGCATAATAATTTTTTCAATACAAAATAACATACATAATAACTCAAATAATATGCATAATAATTTTTTAAATGTAGAGCTACGTGTGTTTCGATGACGGGATTGACGAAACATTTTCCATTTGTAAATTGAATAGGGAGCTAACATATTGATATCGTGATCGATCCCACCATCGATCCCAACATGACGGGTCCAGTCGAGTTCAGTTTGCATGTTGTCTTTGTTATCATGCATGTTGTTTTTGTTATTATGCATGTTGTTTTTGTTATTATGCATCCAATTGATTGAACGTTCGACTAAAAACGTAGATCGATACGCGCATCGATGCAGACTGAACGAACACAATTGCATTCACTTTGAAAATTATTCTAATTATTATGCATGTTATTTTTATTATTATATATATTCTTTTTGTTATTTTGCATATAATTAACATGCAAGATAATATGTATAACATGCATAATAATACATTTATCAAATATAATTAACACGTATAATAACAATCTGAATTTAAATACTGTCAAATACATAATAAGATAAATAACATATATAATAATATAATTAACATGCACAATACAAATTAATTAAGTTATTATGTATATTATTTGAACTATAATGCATTATTTTAGATGCACAATAATAAAAACAAAACGCATAATAACTTAAATAATATATATAATAATTAAAAAAAATTCGTCAGAACTAAACTGAAAGCGTTCAATGCGTATAGATGACGAGATCAACCTGCAAGTCCTCGAACATTTTCCAATTGAATAATGTAGTGAGGAATCTACTTTAACGTTCCACGTGGGTGGCGACCGGATCAGCCGGTTAATAAGCAGGTGCTTAACATCAACTTGGCTGGACCTTGTTTATACAATATCTAAGAACAAGTGTCATATTATTTGCTTCACGTGGAGTGAAAACGCAGTGTACGAAATAGACTGGGTGTATACAAGACTTTTGGTACCCGATCCTTGTAAGGGCTCAGATCCAGCGCGTGTGGGTCCCACGAGTAGAGCTATAATAACAACCGATCCATGGGAGCCTGCCTCTTTTGGTGTGCCTTTATTTTCTAAAGGATTTACCGGAATTTAAAAAAGGTAAAGAATAAGGTAATATTAGGGAGAAAACAAAGACGCTGTGTCTCTTTTTATTTGTGGAAGAGAGAGAAGAAGAGAAAGAAAGTCTAAGAGGTGAGAAAGGAAAGAGGAGATAGAAGCAGAGAGAGTGAGGTTTTAAGTAAAGGATTGTTTTAGAAGAAGGATCTTTGCCCCTGAAGGAGATTCTCAATTTGTTCAGGGGTTAATTTGAAATATTTTCCATGGAGAGAGACTTCTTGGGTGTAATTGGGAAAGACTCGGGTGATATGTCGAAGGACGACGGGAGAAGCAATCATCAGAATTCTGGTACTTGATCTCTTTCTTACATCTTTTAATAATTTTTAATTTTGTTGATCGTTTTGAGGTTTAGTTGGGTTGTTAATTGCTATTGAAAGTTTTCCCTTCTAGCCCACCTAATTATTTGAATATATAATTATGATCCTAGTTTATAAGAATATCTGTTAAATGTTTGTATTAGATATAGTTATCCTTTGATTGCTTGTTGTTTGGTGCTGCAGCTTTTTGGTAATTTGATCATTTCTCACAGTAAACCTAAATTTATGGTTTTAAATTTTAATAAATATTAGCTGTTGGTGGTTTGGTATGAGAAACCTCATAATATTTTACTGTAGTATGTATGTACGCCTCACCAATCAATAGGTTAGTTGAAACATGCTTCTGAACTTTATTTGATTAGCTTATTATATAAGGAAATAAATAATAGTTAATTTTCCAATCTGAGGAGTTAGTTGGGTTCCTTTTTTATTTTCCTCTGCTGCTAAAATTAGGAAAAGGAATTTCCCGGAGAAAAAAAAATAAAAAGGAAAGAAATTACAATATTTATCAAAATCTGATTTTCTGTTGTTGGCTGTTTGCAGTGTTTTATGGAAATGGATCAGGTATACAGTGGCCTTCCTCAAACAAGGCATCTCCCTTGCCTCCTTTCATATCAATCAAGACAATTAGAGAAGAGAAGACAGATCAGTACTCCATTTCTGGGTTTCAACCCAAACCAGATAATTTTAACACCAATAACAGGATCTCCACCCCTCTGTTAACTCAACAGGTGCACATAACCATATATCAAGTATTATTTGTTTCATTTTGCTGTACTCTGTACTAAGACAACACAGGCTGTACTCTATCTCGTATCAATTTAATTAATTTGCAACTTTTTTTTTTTGCATTTACAGTATGTAGTGCATGGGTATGGCCCTTCAGTGCCGAATTCAAATGGGTCAAGGGTATTTCCAGTCATGTCTCACCATTCTGTTCCATATATGCAAAGTAATCCTTTTGTGAAAGTTAATAATAACCCCCCAAGTTCTCAAAATGTTACAATTACGCCTGTGAAACAACAGTCTTACGATGGAGGGGTCAATTTGAATGGGCATTTGGTAGGATCTACTGTTGGAGTTTTTATGCAAAGGTAACAGAAGTTTAAAACCTATTCAATTGTTTTAAATTTACTCAGGGTCATAGCATAATACTGACATATATTTTTTTTCTTTTTAAAGAGAGGTACCAAAGCCTTCTCCAACTGCACAAATGACGATATTTTATGCTGGATCAGTTTGCTCATTTGACAATATCCCAGTGGATAAGGTTTGATCTCGTCCTCTAACTTCTGTAATATTTAGCTCTAATAGTCTAATTTCAATGTATTGTTAGTTATTAACTTTTTCAAAACATTGTTAATTAACAGGCAAAGGAGATTTTGATGCTAGCAAGTAAATCTGTGAATGCTGCTGCTCCAACCATTGAACCCCCTAAAGTAGAGACTTCAGTGAAAGTTGTAGATGCAGGCAGTTTGAAAATTTCAAGCCCAATGCAAGCCCAGAAACAGAGCCCAATTGTTGTTACACCGTCTTGTCCAGTTACATCAAGTCCAGCTTCAATTGTTTCCCCTGCAACAGCTCTTTCTAGGAGTGCTTCTAGTTCTAACAATAGTGACTCTAACGTGACCAAGTCTTTGAGTCAATTAGGTCCCTCGAGTCAGCCTGAGCCTTCTTCAAGGTTGCCTTCCAAATTAAGTCCTACGGCAAGTCCATCTGCTGGATCAGGTGCCCCTGCTAATTTGACTACTGGATTGGGTACTGCAGCAAGTCTACCTGCTGGATTAAGTAACACTACTGCTGCTGCTATTACGCCAGGAGGTATCATTTTTGTAAACTGATACAATATACATTTTCCCGCTACATATTGGTACCAAGGCCAGTTAGATGGGTTTCACATCATTGTTACTGACACTTAATTGAACCCAACTAGGCTTCGGTCAAGGCAGTACCAATATCATACTAGTTGGGATGCACTGAAATTGGCTGAATTCCCTATTCGAAACTTATAAAAGCTAGTTCTGGAACAACTTTTAAACGTGACATAATGGTATCACCTAACTACATGGTTACAGTTGTCTAAAGCAAATTACTTTAATTTGATTACAGCTGTGCCACAAGCAAGAAAGGCATCTTTAGCTCGATTCTTGGAAAGGCGAAAAGAAAGGTATAACTTCTAGCTATGATGACTTTCCTAGTCCACTTTAAAAAAATGTTAAATTTTGAAAGGTATTTATGAATTTTGCATCTTTTGGTTTTCAGAGTAAGCTGTACACCATATTCGAAATTGTCAGATAAGGGAGATGTTTATCAAAGTAACAACAGTTTGACCCCAAAATCCTCCACTGGTGCTGATCAATCAAGAAACTGTGACGATTCATTTTCTTTCGGGCAATCAAATAATACCAGTTATACGACTGATGCGCCGCCAAGTACTGAGTTACAGATATGACATTGCTCACTTTGACCCCAGTGAGTGCAAAAAAATAGTATTATTTGCATTAGACTGGGAAAAAGACTGGCAAAATGGAGCATATCGTGCCCTGTTTTTAGTGATTTTTTTTATAGGAGCGACTTTTGCTGATTCACAAGTGAAATATCCATTGTATTATGATTATCAGTTAATCATTGCTACTAACAGGAAGAGTCACCAATTTAAAACTCTTAATTATCAGTTATTTTGTCCACTGGTGGTATATTTTAATGTAGAAAAATAAACACTTTTGAGCATTCTCATTTTCCTTGAATTATTTTTAAGTCACCGGACCTAGGCCTTCAAAAGAAGTATTGATTCAATGCACAAACCATTTCAGTTGTAAATTTTAGCGTGTCTAAACGAATTAATGTGCAGGTCCCTGAGCAGTATTCTTTTATTTATTTCTTTTCTAATCGTGCTTTTCTGAGTTCTGACCACATGATCGAAGTGAGAAGGTGACATTGCTAAGACGAATAAAACATGTATGTGATGAATTGCTGTCTTTATCAAATGATATAATTGAGTGTTCACTCGAGAAAGATATATGGATTATTGACTTCTCCCTTTTTATCGTAATGCTCCATTGTAGATGTCTTGATTCCTATTTCTGAAAGTATTTTTTTTTCATTGCTTCATTCATCTACAAAATATACTGAAGAAAAATGAAGGTGGAAATAATAATCATTCAAGCAATTCTCTAGTTGAGGCCTTCCGGACAGAAGGGTTTGATAAAATTGCAAGATGATAATCATCGACTGGAAAAAGGAATAAAAGTTTGTTAGAAAAATAAATTTGAGACTCAGGTATGTTTGCATGCATACGCACATACATAAAGTGAGCTTATATACTTGGCAAAATATATCTTCAGCGATACATCACATATTAAGAATCAACTCTTGATCTAATAGTTAAGAGTAATATTTTTTTAAAGAGAGATCTCAGATTTGAAATTCAGCTCTAAAAAAATTTAGATAACAAATTTGAATTAGACTTGATGGACTCCACCACGTCTTGAATAGAATGTTTAATTATACCACATTTACCCACGTCACCAAACCACACGCAAAATTCATTTATTACATGATAACACACTAAATAAAAATCTAGTAACTAAAGATAAAGAATCTAAGAAATAAATCCAATCACAAAACTACAATCCAGATCTACTTCAGTAAAGCAATCTGCATTCCCAGCAACAACAAAAAAACAGTACCAATTGATGCTCAGGTCGAAGAAGAAAGAGAAATGATTGTTCCGCAAGGCAGACCTGGTTACTATCGAGAAGGCGGCTAGTCGGCTGATCCAACGTGTGGTTGCGGCGGACATATCTGCGTAGAGATAGCACGCAGCCGCTGGTTGTAGGTTCTCAAACATGGTGCAAAGGCGTAGATGTAGGCTGTTTTGCAAAGACGAGGTTGGTGACAGAGTAGTCAATATGATGATTTTAAAAAAGAAATTCAATATGAAATTCATTTTAAACAGTTTAAATCAATGTGATAATATGTGAAAAGGAAACATGGCCCAGTTATATACAAGGCCTTTCCCCTCGATAAATTTATATTTGGGCCCATATTTATCCATGCATACACGGGTAGGCCTGTGTTTATTTGCTGGCTGTTACAAGTTACAACTCGCAGAGTTCTATCTCGTCAATTTAGTGATTTTTATTTGATTAATTATATATTTATATATATGAATTTATGATCACTGACGGAGCAGACGAAAGTAGGGGTGTAGCCGTGTAGTCGCGTAGATGGTAAGGATATTATCCGCTTCGTTTCACTTCAGAACTGTATTCGAAAGTTGTGTACAAATATATTATTTGCATTTGTAAAATTAAAATATCCGTTTTCATATTTATTTCGTATTTGAAAAAAAATATGTGGATATGGAGGGGCGGATTCAGAATTTTCGTCGGAGGAGGTAAGATCTATAATTTTTTTCAGAGGAGGAAAAAATAATAAAGATTTTTAAATATACATGTTTATTTCACAAAAAAATTGACAAATCGTATAAATACACTAAATTATTTTGTAAATTATTTTTACCAGAGAACACTTGCCCCTGGTAGCACTTGCATCCCCCTGAATATGGATATAAGAATTGAATGTTAAAAGAGAAAAAATTGGTTACAATAAAGATAGTTACATTAAATATTCCGAGTCATTTCGAATCGTTCGATATTGATCTATAGTGCAAATCTTGATGTATCTAACGATTTGAAGTGACTCCAAATATCTAGTGTACCTATATTTGATGTATTCAAGTTTTTCCTTTGTAAACATAACATGGATGTTCCGACTAATCCGAATACGAAATAATATCAGATACTATAAGAATTTCATTGCATAATAGTATTGAATTATTAATATTTCTATTTATGCATCATCATTTCTATTATACTATGAATATATACATACTTTTTTTTTTTTATCAAATTTGGCATTATAAATTTTAATATTATTATTAAATATTTATTTTAATATATAATTGTATTTTTTTATAATAGATGTTAACTTTATTACTTATCCGTTATTATTCACTTCATATTTGTTAATTATCGCTTCGTGTTCGTATCAGTTTAATGTGAATTTGGTTTTGAGTTTTAGCATCTGTAAAAAATAACTAGAATAAATTAAAATTAAAATAGAGTTGCAACAATCGTTTAATAAAATTCGTTTAATTTTATTCATATCGACTTAATTATTTTTTCAATTTTATTTATAATCATAGTTCTTATTTTGTCTTTAAAAATATTACACAATCCAACTTTTTTGAATTAAAACTAAAAAGGAGAATATAAATGCAGTAACAGTGCGAAGGCTATGGTGTTATAATAAAGGAATCGGATTTCCTGCTTGCTTCCCTGCTTGTTTCGATTTGGACCGTTCAAAATTCATCTAACGGTCAAAACATCTGCCCCTGAATCAAATCACAGCCGTCCGTGACGATCCAGCGGTCGGATCGAAGACAAGCAAGAAAGCAAGCAGAAATTTACGAGCAACAGATTCGGACCCTATAATAAAGTACAAACAATAATAAGACCTAAAATAAAAAGGTCCAAAACAAAAATAATTGACCAACAATAATTACAGTACCGAAGGCTAGTGATTTGACAATGTGTCGGATCGGTCCAAACTCGCTCGGTCTAACGGGTTGGTCGTTCCATGGGTTAGCCGGTGCAACAGGTTGGTCGGGTCGGATTTCGACGGGTTCAAATTTTGTCGGCCGACCGCAACTCGTCTTAGGCCCATGGGTCGGCGGACCGTCGGGTTTGAGGCGGGTTCTGGACGGGCCGGTCCGGGTTGGGTTGACGGATTTTGCACGGGTTTGGGCGGGTTTCGACGTATTTCGGAGGATTTCGACGGGTTTCGACGGATTTGGGACGGGTTGTGCACGGGTTGACGGGTTGGGGCGATTCGGGCCGGTCCAATCCTGAGCCGAATTTGATTCGGATTTTTCCAAAAAATTTGACCACAATTCGTCTTTGGCCCCCGACTTTTTTTTTTGAACGAATCCGCACGAATTAGATCTCGGGTCGGACCGAGCCGGGTCACGGCCTCAGATTTGCAGGACCGGGTTTTAGTCAAATCCCTACCGAAGGCGTAGAAAAATCCGCGAGTGTCGACCGGCAGTAACCGAACTTCACCTGGGTTTTCCATTTGCATTTGCGGAAGTCAAGGTGGCGATTGAAGAAAGCCATGGAGAAAGAAAAGGTTGACGAGCTGAGAGCCTTCGTTTCATATATGAAATCCCACCCATCCGCCATCAACGACCCCTCTCTCGCTTTCTTCAAAGACTTTCTCCATAGGTTTCCATCCTTTTCTCCCTCTTTTCTTCCCCTTTCTCTCTCGACTTCTTCCTGTCTCATTTAACCACAACATGATAGAGGATTGATTTTCTTTTCTTCTTTTTTTTTTCAGTCTTGGAGCTCAGATGCCCACGGAATCTACACCGGTTAGTGCTTCTTTTCTCCTCAAATTCTTTCAGTCTTTGTAATTATTGGTCGACCTAATTTATCACGTATTGTAATTAGAACTAATTGCTAGTAATTAAGCTCAATGTTGGATAATATAGGGGCGAATGGAGTAAGAAACAAGGTAAATTCGCACAAATTATATACTGATGTGCTGTATTTTAGATATAAAATATAACAATACACTAATTAAACTCCATATTTTCTGCAACTTTTCTAATACCGACTTCCGTATAGTAAAAGTTAATGAGTATATTGTCCCTCATAGTCTAAAATCCTGTAACAACCCCTGGAATAATTTGACCTCTAAAAGCCGATACCAGACTAAGGTCAACTTAGATCAAGATAATGATTATCTATCATAGTTTTTTTATGCATCCTGTACCACCTCTAGAGTAATTTGACCTTAGTCTGGTACTTCTAGACCTTAAGTCTGCTGAAATTAATTTTTAGACTAGATCTCATATGCATCTATGTTTTTTATTATCTTGATCTAGCTTTTTAGTTTTGAGGTATTATTTGTGAAAAAAATGATTGGTGATATAGATTGGACATTTGAATTTAAATTTAAAATATTACTATATAAAGTATATGATATTTCATGACATTAAAAACTTATGGCACTGATATTCTAGTCATAATAAATTCATAAACATATTTCAATTAAGCAGTAAGAAATGTATAAGCAAATTATAGCAAACAAATCAGAATTTATATGTTACATCACTAAGGCATGCACTATTTTTTTGTGACTTGCGCCTTAGGCGATTTGAAACTGCTGTCTTTCGCCTCTGACTGCATTGGGCCCTTAGTATGTGAAGCCTTCTACTTAAGGGAACAAAAACCAAAAACCAAAAAGAAGGGGAAAAAAGAAAAGGCTGTGCAGGACCTTCAGTCTCTATAATCTATCCTCTTTCCCCTTCAACCTAGTCTTGGGTCTCTGCCCAAAACTCAACCCATACCTTTTCTCATCTTCTTTCCTGGCTTGAGGAAGTCAAACTAGAGAGAGCTAACAGCTCCTCCGTACTCAACTCATCCATTACCGACAAACTGGGCCTGTTTGTCTAACATCCTGTTGATTGCTTTTATTACAGAGGTCACCAAAGGTTGAACAAGACTGTGACGACTTGGAGGATGAGATTATCGAATTGGATCTCGATTTAGATGGTGAACTGGTTGAACCCGAAAATGACCCGCTACCACAGGTTAATTATATTGATATAAGTCATCTTATCTGACCCTTACCTCAGGTTATTGTGGAATGATTCTGAAAATAATGTATAAATATGAGGAAAATAATTATCTAATTATAGATGGGAGATTTTACAAAGGAAGTGTCTGAGGAGGATTGTGATGCTGCACAGATGCACAAGGCAAATGCTAATAAAGCTCTATCAGAGGGTAAAATAAATATGCTTTCTTTGTTTTCTTTGTTACTTATTTTAGTCCACCATTTCAAATTTCTGTGTAATTTGATCAATGTGTTTAACTTCTAGGTAACTTGGAAGAGGCTATTAACCAACTAACCATGGCTATCTTGTTGAATCCCACTTCAGCTATCCTCTATGCAACCAGAGGTTCTTAATTCTAACTCGTAACTGGACACATCCTTGATTATGTAATAAAAAAACAAGCACGTTATCTTTTCTTCTTTTGTTCCTCTGTTTAAATTTTCAGCTGCGGTTTTTGTGAAGCTGAAAAAGCCAAAAGCTGCTATAGTAGATGCCAATAGAGCTCTGGAGGTTCGTTTGTCATTTTTAGTTTTTTGGTACACTAAGTAGCTTTGTTTCTCATATGTTTATGCCATGGTAACTTTAGGAAATCAGACTATCATCCAAATCAGATTCAAACTGTGAAATGTGAACTAATAAATGCTCTAGGATCAGAAGTGTCCCCTCGTAAGATTTCTCTTATTTTTTACTGGTGCAGTTTTGTAAAGGAAATTTTTATGTGTAGATTAACCCTGATTCAGCAAAGGGATACAAATCTCGAGGTATGGCGAGGGCTATGTTGGGGAAGTGGGAGGAAGCTGCCAGTGATCTTCATCTGGCTGCTAAGCTGGATTTTGATGAAGAAATTAATGCTGTTCTTAAACAGGTTATTCTTTTAAATTCAGACGTGCAACTGTTAAAGGGCAGATAACTTTCACGTATTATACTCCTGAAGTTCCTATAATTGAAATGAGGGATCTAATGTCCATGGTCATTGGGACACATCAATGACAATAAAGTTAAAATTTTACTTAAATTTTTTTAAGTTCTTAAATATCAAATCTAATTGATTGAATATTTTATACATATCATATTGTGTGTAAGAAAAATATTGCATCATTTCAATTTTATTTCAATAGTCATCAAGAGCTAACAAAATGAACAGCCCAAATTTGACAATTTAACCCTCTTTATAGCTACCGAAATAAAGTTAGAATTTCACAGTTTTTATATATTACATGTAACTGAGATGATTTAAAATACATCTAGACATACATAGGCATTGGATCCCTTCTCAATTCAAATACATTGTAGGTTGAACCTAATGTGCACAAAATTGAGGAGCATAGGAGAAAATATGAGCACATGCGCAAAGAAAGAGAGATGAAGAAGAAAGCTCAAGCTGAAAGACAACGTGTGCGTGCAGAAGCAGGGGTATAACTTGCAGCAATAGACATTACAATGCTAACCGTTCCTTGTTTTAATTGAACTTAAGTTTCATAAGCTAGAAGTCTCCTACAGATTGCATACTAACCAAACAGAAGAGAATGAAAGGTCGAAGTCAATTAGAACCAAGTAGAACATGATTAACTGAGAATGCTATGAACTTACTGTTGTTCCAAAGTGAAAAGAAAATAACACTGCAGAAGTTGAGAGGTTGTTTATGTGTTTTCTTAGTTTATTGTGGTCCACATTGAAAAACAAATAAGAAAACGTGGATTAAAATTAAATTGTGCACAACTAATTCAACAGTAAAAAATGTGATAATATTACTGGTAGATATATCTTATCATAGAATTGTAGAAATTGCCGTATCTCCTTATCTGTATCGTAACGGATCTATTACTAGTTTTCACATCCATGCATCATAGGTAGGTATTGTATTTCTTGGTGGTTGTCAATTATAATTTATAAACAGAAAAATTTCATTCATAGAAATCCAAAAGTGTGTACACTTTTAATGATTTATATGTGATATTAACCTTCAACTGATGGCGTATTGATTTATGTTCTTTAATTTTCAGGTTTCCAGTAATTCTGCGGCTTTTGAAGATGGTAGAACATTTTATTCCGTTGTTTCTTTTGCCTTTTTATTAGTTGGACTGCTTTAGAATTGTGAAAATTATCAACTTTTTCAGGCAAAGTTATTGTGGTGCGATCCCAGCATGACCTGACAGCTCGATTGAATGCTGCCTCCAAAGCATCCAGACTATCCATTCTCTATTTCACAGCAACATGGTGTGGCCCATGTCGCGTCATTGCACCTGTGTTTGAGAAACTGGCCGAGAAGCACCCACAAGTAGTTTTCCTGAAACTAGATATTGACCAGCTCGGCAGTGCTGCACAGACATGGAACGTGACCAGCGTGCCGACCTTCTTCTTTGTCAAAAATGGCAAGACAGTTGACACTGTTCTAGGTGCTGATAAAAATGGCCTTGAGAGGAGCATTGCATTGCATGCTAAGTAGTTAAATTGGGACTGTCTAAGAGAATGCATTATGCGATTTTAGAGATTTATTTGGAGGAAGGCTAAACATGTGATTATTAACTTAGTTTGTGTGGTCAAATACTCAAATGTACATTTCTGAGTGGTGGCATTGTGTTCTGGCGGATAGCTTGCTCTTAGATGTGCCACTAAACAAATTTTAACAAACCTTATTCAAGGTCAGTGTATGTTTGTGTTGGCCTTGTCTTTTAGATCAATAAAGCTCATTGTTTCCCCAACAATCCATTAATTTTCATTGCATGTTGTTATATTCTTTATAATCACAGACAAGGTAAGACTGAAAAAAGGGTTTGAAACCTAATAAAAAATTAACAATAATATGGTAGGCTTATTGCTAAATTGCTAAAGTATTAGAATACATGCTATTCTTCAAACTTCTCAACTCTCAACCGTTTGTTAACGAACTTAAAGTATTAAATAAACATAATTTTTAGTCTTGTTATTTGTGGACAGACACTCTTCATCTTTAAAAAAAATAGAGAAAAAAATAGCTGATAGAGCCCGGTATCACAATATAGCAGCGATAAAGCCCATTTAATAAGCTACAAACAAAATAGAGAGCACATGCACATTCTAATAACTACTAAGAAACTCAAATAATCATCATTAGAGCAGAAAATTATGAACAATTCACTTCCTACTTATTTTTAAACAGAATGGGATCAAATTATCTGAACCATCCAATTATAAGTGATCAAATCTATTCAATGATTTAATAAAAAGCTCTAAATCAACACTTGAATTATCAGAGTTCATATTTAAATACCATTCACAAACTGGGTGTTAGCTGCAAATATTTCGAAGCTTGTGGTTATAATTAAACATGTTGGAAATACTACTGGTTGTTATTACGATAAGGTAAAAATATTAATATTTGTATATGACCTTAAAAAAATATATTTCTTAGGATGTTGTAGACTCTTTACTTGAGTAATTGTCAGTAGATTTAGAGAAGTTGGTAATTATAGAAATCAAGTAGACATATTTAATTTAACGCACGCCAGGAAATGGTGTATAATTTTTAATTAGGAATAGTAGTTAATTTAGAGAACCAAGCCTCCTAATTAATTAACTAAGTCCTAACAAACCCACTATTAACAAAACCACAAATTGCAGATAATAATAATAATTCACTTTCAACCATCGGCGTGACATCAGCAGTATGCAAGCATTATTGGATCAAATAAAAAATGCACATAATAATTAAATTATTAATAAAGTTATGATTTTGTACTCAAGTGCTCTCCTTGACCAATGATATCATCAATTATATATTAAATTGGATTCACTCATACTTCAGTTCATACATGATTAGTAATGCCTTTCACTACTTTATCTTTCTTTTTCATTTTTTTCAACAAAATAAAGTGACCAAAGAAGCTAGAAGAGTGTAGAAGGAATATAATGTCCATGATAGAATAAATAAATAATAAATAATAAATAAAATGGATAAGGTTCCAAAATTGGAGGGGACCTGTCAGTCCCACTCAATGCAACAGTGAACAGTCGATCGTTTAAGAGAAAAAGAAAAAAAAAATGCGACATAAGGCGTTTTGATTTAAGATTTTTTTTTAGAAGAGGCGGGTCTTTGTTCTAAGTTTTAATTCAAAGTTGAGAGTATCTAATTTTGTGGGTCTTTGTTCTAAGTTTTAATTCAAAGTAGTGAGTATCTAACTCTTGAAATCGAATCTGCTCCTGCGCAATATCTTTCATAAGTACTCGTATCACTCCAAAAAGCAAAACTCGAACCTTTGAAATGAAACAGTATCGTGTAGCGCAGGAGCAAAGTCGTACGTCTGATTTACATCTAGATTCATGTCAAAAAATTTGATTCTCCTGATTTTCATCGCTGACGATCCGTTGCAAATGGACGATCGATCTGAACCGTCCAATCTTTACGCTGTATGTGTTGTACTATAGCAAATTCGGATCCCAGTAGATCATAATTCTAGAGCTTCCTCTCTAGTTAACTGTACTACATATTTCCAAATTTAAGAAAACAATGTCATATTAAAAATAATGGATTTCATCTGATTTATAATATGGAAACAAGAAAGAGTTCGGTAAAAAAAAAGCATGCTTTGCTATTTTCATGGAGCAGTTGATGAGATGATACCATCTTAATTAAATATTTCAACGCGAGTCTAAGTGGCTGACAACACAAGACGACAGAATTTATTTTGTTCAAGTATCCTTTCAACTTGTCATTAAAGCATGGACGGAGGTACACTTATTTTGGTGGGTTCCGTTACCTTAAATTTTTTTTGTTTGATAATTTGTAAAATAAATTAATACTAACTTTATATAATTGAGTTTTGGTGAGTTGCAAGTTTATACATATACAAATTGATGTTACAAAGACTTAATTATGTATGTACAAGTCAAAACGATCAAATAGATATCAAGAGCAAGCAAAACAGAGCAAGACAGAGCCTTGCGTTACCATAACGCAAGACAACCCGTCACAACGGGTACCCACGACATTACAACGGGTTGAAGAGGAGAAGAGTCAGAATACAGTGCAAAGGAGGTGTTTGACAAAGCCATGTGTTACTGTAACGCAAGTCTGACCCGTTACAACGGATTGCCAATACGTCATAACGGGTTCCTCACTCGTCACAACGAGTTCCCATCAAAGAGGGCCCAAAAGTCAGTCGAAGATGCAATCAAGGGCAAAAAGGGAAAGGTGCCAACTCCTTACAACGAGTTCTGGAACGGATTGAGGTTTCTGTAACGCAAGCTGGATGTTGCAAGATTTCAAGACTCCAAGATGTGTCCAGCCTATATATACTCAGGGGCAAAATGATTGAGGTCAATGTACGAGCATGCAATCATCCTAATGATTGAGGTCAATGTACCAACATTCTCTGATGGGTCAAAATCGACCTCTCCAACGCGCTCAAAATGGAAATACCGAAGCACCATAACCAAAACTGAAGTCAAAATAAAAAATCAAAGCATGTAAGCAAAGCAAAGCAGAAAAACACATTACTCGAAAAGGGAAAAAGTAATCATATAAGAGCAAGATGAGTTCGGACCATCAAACCAAATTCAATGCTAATCTTTAAGTGCAAATGCAAAAAATTACTTGTCTCAAGCCTCAGATGAGCCTAAGATCGAAAAGCAAATCAAGTCATATCCAGAAACACACCAACACGAGAACTATTGAGTGCTTCAAATATCTAAAATCAAATGAAAACAAAAGGAGACTTGTCTCGAGCCTCAGATGAGCCTTAGATTGGGAAGTAAATCAAGTCATATCTAGAAATACACTAACTTGAGAATCGTTGAGTGCCTCGAATATTCGAAACCAAATGAATCAAATGAAAACAAAAAGGACTTGTCTCGAGTCTTAGGCGTGCCTATGGTCAGGAAGCAAATCAAGTCATATCCAGAAACGCACCAACCAGAGAACCGTTGAGTGCCTCAAATATACAAACTCAAATGAATCAAATGAAACAAAAAAGGACTTGTCTCGAGTCTCAGGTGAGCCTAAGGTCGGGAAGCAAATCAATTCATATTCAGAAATGCACCAACCAGAGAATCGTTGGATGCCCCAATTCCAAAAACCAAATGAATCAAATGAGAAAAGAACTTGTCTCTGTTGGATTGAACTTATCTCTTGTTTGACAATTTGCAAAACAAATCAGCACTAATCATGCACAATTGAGTTTTGATAAGATTCAGGTTAACACAGGTACAATATGATGTTGGAAAGGCCCAAACATGCTTAACACAAGTCAAGACATGCTCAGAACATCAAGAGATGGCTTTACAGAGTCATGCGTTACCATAACGCTTCATGTGTTGGATTAAACTCATCTCTTGTTTGATAATTTGCAAAACAAATCAATACTAACCTTGCACATGAGTTTTGGTGAAGTTGCAGGTTAACACAAGTACAACATGGTGTTGCACAGGCTCAGACATGTTCAAACACGCTCAAACATGCTCAACACAAGTCAAGACATCAAGGAAAGGCTCCATTGAGCACAACGTTACCATAACGCTTTCCAACCCATCACAATGGGTCAGCAACCCATCATAACGGGTGCCCAACCCGTCACAATGGGTCAGAAGGAGAAGAGGCAGTGCCGAGCAGGATTTCACATAGCACAATGTTACTGTAACGCTTCAGTAAGGCGTTGTAACGCCTCCTAACCCGTTATAACGGGTTCCCAACCCGTTGTAACGGGTTCCCAACCCGTTGTAACGGGTTCCCAACCCGTTGTAACGGGTTCCCAACCCGTTGTAACGAGTTCCTGCTAAAGATGGCCCAAATGACAGTTATAGAAGTACAAAAGGGCATATCTGGGATATCTCCAACTCGTTATAACGAGTCAACCAAGGCATTATGAGTATCTTGTAACGCTACAGTCAATTTTCAAGGGTTCAAGACTCCAATAAGTGCCCAACCTATATAAATGATGCAGAGACAGACTAGAAGGGTATCTGAAACCCCCCAAGCTTCTAAGCATCTTATTGAGCACCTGAAAGAGCCAAAGAGCCTTCTCCTTCAGCTATCTAAATCTGAGAGCATTAGAATATCACCCATAGTCTAATTGTTAATTCGATAACTTTTCTTTGGCAAGTTTCTAGCCTTTGATGCACTACATTTGTTTTGCCAAGTAGTGCATCCCTGTCCAAGATTGTTTTGTCAATCGAACCGTTAACCATGTAGACTGGTGTTGCCCCTTACATTGGTATAGGAGTCGAAGATTGACTTGCTTGTTTAGAAGAAATCAAAAATCGGTTCTGAAATTGTAAATAACACATTTTGTTAGTGAAATCGGTCCCGAAAGGAAGATTTGGTTCCGAGAGTCCCGTGAATGTAGGCCTAGTTGATTGATAGGCCGAACCATATTACATCGCGTGTTATTTTAGTTCTCTTGATTGCTTTTGCTCTCTACTCTCTCTCTTTATTACTCTTGCTCTTTGTTGATTTGTGAATTGCTCTATTTCTAGAACTTGCTTGCTTAAACTCTTAGCTAGGTGATTAAGGTCTAAAAGCTTTAATTGTAATTATTGATTGAAAACACTTTCGCCTTATAGTTTGAGCTTAGCCTTTGCTACTCTAAGCCCCAATATTTCTAACGATTGGTATTAGAGCTCACCGGTTCATACCTAGTCAAATTTGACCAACATGAGTCTTGACATGAGTATAGTTAAACCCCCTAAACTCTTGCGAAATGGTAATTTTGAGCTTTGAAAAAAGACAATGCAATAATATCTTAGTGGAAATGATTTTTTATACACACTTAACAAAAAAATCTTCTATGCTATCAATGATTCACCCTCTATACTAATAATTTTCTTGAGCTTCTGAGTATTTGTTTTGAATTTTTTTAGATGACTTTAGAATAGTAATTAAAATAATTAATGCTTATACATAAAATGCATTATTTTGAGAATTTCAAATAAGTAAAAATTCAAAAATAGAAAATTTTAGTATCCACTAAAATTTTGTTATAAATAAATTATTCAACATAAAATACGGTTCATTCTTTTATGATATTTGATGGTCAAGTATTGTAGGTCAATGCTTCATCAAGCACCGTAATCTAACTCTTTTCTAAAATTAAAGAGAACACGTCGATCGCGACTGCCACATAATTTTGTTCCTGGTTCGGTTCTTTGAGTACGACATGTGTAAAGACATATTTTCTTAATCTCAAAATTTAACATAGCGTGAAAGTATGGCAAAAGAAAAAAAAAAGGAAAAAATAATTCAAAAATAAAAGGGATAATACCTTAACGCGGAGAATCAAAGGTGTCGGTAATGACACCTATATTGACACTAGTGAAGAGAAAGTATATTCGTTTGCCACCTATTGCTCCATTGGTGCAATTGGCTTGACATTAATTGTTCTGTGATTATTTTATATATCTGCAGTTTCGGATAAAACCTTTTGCCTATAGTGGAAACATTCTGGTAAAATCTGAAAACCCTGACAAGTGGTGCAAGTGTTCAACCAATTCCCACCGGAACCGGATCTGATGCTGCGCGAGACAGTGTAGCGCATCATCTGAATCGTTTGATTTTCACTGATTGCATCAAGATTCGTGTCAAAGTATAAAAGCCCCTCTGATTTTCATCGCTGGTAGTCGATCGCGAGCTGGCGGTTGATCCAGATCGTTCATTTGATGTAGCACAGTACTGCGCTCCAGCGGATTCGGATCCATTCCCACCATACCAGGTTTTGGACCACCCACCTCGCTTTTTCTGTTCACAACCACTCACTAATCAATGTATCTCTGCCTCATTCCCTGTTCATACAAGTATACAAATAAAATCAACCTTAGATTAATTAATTAATTAATTAATTTGCACCTTGCTTTTAATTACTGTTCACTACCACTGATCACTGTGTGACTGTTTCTTTCTATGCCAGATTCCTTGTGTGATGTGAATACATTCATTTTCATCGTATGTTTATTTGAGAATTTACTAAATGTAAAATTTCTGATGTAAGCATATCTTAAGCTTGATGTTTATGTTTTCCTAATTAATTAGATGCGGCTCAATTTGACTCGATCCAATTCTTTTTTTTACATACTCAATTTGATCCGAAACTTATCCTAGTTCTGTGTCCTGACAAATTGTCAGAAGTTGAGAAACTTTAAATCTATTCGAATTTGACAATTGTAGTTTAGAAATAAACAGATTCAAAAAAACTTGTTCTACTCGACTGACCAACTTTTGAAAACTCAAAAGTGCGTCAAAATCGATCTTATTTGTCTAAATCTACAGCATGATTCAAAATAGACAATCCAAAATTAAATCTAATATGATTTCTGATCGTGCTATTGTCAGAAGAAGTCAAACAGATCCGAAGCAGTCCGACAAAAGTAAATGCATCATTCAAAATTTCTAATCAAGAGGCGACAAAAATTGTATGCCTTTTAAAACCCTTGAAGCTTCTATTTTACCAAGTTCTGCCTCTGCTCCTGCTTGTTTGATCATGTGCTGTTAGAATTGATGTTGTGTGCTTAGATAACTTGTTAGTGATTGGTGGTGTGTGCATAGCTTGTTAGTGCTTGATGTTGTATGCTTAGGTATTGATGATGCTATAGATGTAGAATTATGAATGTGTTTTAGTTAATAACTTGACAACTGTTGTCAAATTTTCGAAAAAGAATCTAACCAAGTTAAAAAAAGTTTTGTTTTATTATTATTTTTAAGCAAGGTACAGATTTTCTGTACAAGGATTATGTGTTGCTTTCACATCAATAATGAACACTGGTACTGCAGCCACTTTTATAATTTTTAATAATATCAAGAAAAATAGTCCACCCAAATTAACCTTGCTTATATAGAAAATACAATATTTGTATAAAATAAAATAAAATAATAATAATAGCATGTAAATCATATAATACCGAAGTTCAAGAAATTATTTAAGCTGACCTATCTGGTTAAGATTCCGTTATGCTCGTGTTAGTGTAGCAGTTTAGAAGCTAATTACAGAATAATCTTATCTTAATGTTATGTTCATATAAATAATTTATATCATTTTGTTTTGTTTTGCAGTTTTCATTATCTTGTCAATTATTTGAATTGTTGACTTCAATATACAACTTCATAATAAAATAATGATAATGACTCTAAATATTTCTATTTTATAATTAGAAAATATTAATTAATTAGTAAAAAGTAGTATATGGATTAAATGATAATATATTCTGCAACAAAATGAAACTTATGACATTGCATATAATATTAAGAAATTTTCCTATCTATACATCAGAAGTTTGTATTTGTAGGCACACTACTATAAAAAAGGGTTTTAATGTCGGATTTTAGGGGCTTTAATGTCGGACATTCTACCTGCGTAGCAGGGGACAATAAAAATTATACCAACCGACGCTAAATCATTGACTTTTAACACCAACTTTTTTATTAATGATCGATGTTAAAAGTAACATTTTACACCGGTTTTTTATTAATAAAAAACATGTGTTAAAAGTTAAATACATTCTGCAACCTAAAAGCTAGTTGTAGAACGTACAGTGGCAGAAAAGACAACCTAACAGTTGTCAAATTTAAATTTAAAAAAAGAAACATAAAAAAATATAAAATAATTAAATATAAAAATTACAATAGAACAAAAAAATAGAAAATAATTAAATAAATAAACAAATAAAATAGAACAAAAAAATAAATAAATAAAATAGAACAAAAAAATAAATAAACAAAAATAAATAAATAAAATAGAACAAGACCTAACAACAAAGAAGAAATCTACAACACGATTCAAATATTAAATTAGAATATTAAACTTTGAGAAGAACTTTTAGAAGATAAAAAATCTACAACAAGATCTAACTATTGGTGCAATTCGAGAATTAGGGCTAGAGCCAAAAATATTGAAATTCTAATTTACACAATTGCAATTCAAAGGAAAATCCGCATAATAGATAAGATAATAAAAAGTGCTAAAGCGTGAACTTACTTTTCATTTCTATGATCTTCCTTGTATGTCTCTTGAGCTAGATCAACGAAGTTGTTGGAGATGGTCGGGCAACACCTCGATGTGTCGCTACTGGATCCTCCCATGCAATTTCCGATGCCCAACTTTTTTCTTAGGTCACGAATTTTCTAGAGATAATTGTCTGTGATGGAGAGGATGATAGAGGCTGATCACATCACATGTGCCTTGAAAACAATACTCATAATGCTTGGAGACTCATCGCCTTTTATACTAGTGAAAATATATCTTGTAAAGATATCGTGATTAATAGAAAATATTCTATTAAATTCTCTCGAATTATTTTCCAATTTTACTGCTGTAAATTTCTATACAAAATTTGGTATTATTTGGAGCACAAGTCAGAAAGATATCAACAAAATAAGGCAAGGTATTTTGCCTTTGGACTACTCTATTGCCGTTGCAATTGACTTGGGTTGAAATCAGTTGATTTCTTCCAAAAATTGTCGAATTCTATTGCAGGCGCAAAAGAGGTCATTGCGGCCGCAATTGAAACGTTGTTTTCACTGTTTTGCTTGGGCATTGATCTAATTCAATTGGTTTTAGCCCAAACAATGTTTCTAAAATTACATTAACATCAATTAATTAATCATAATCGATCCATCAACAATTATATTTAATTCACATTAAATTCCATATGTATTCGTACCGAAAATCTTAACGAAATAGTATTATGCCATTGTATTAGTTAATCACATTTATGACATCTTATATTACTTCTCGTAATATTAGTGATAGTATGTGATATATTAATCATATAACACGTAGTCCAAACTTTATTAATTGGATTTTATGTCTCAATTCCAACAATCTCCCACATGGACAAGTGTGATTTTTTTGATTACATATATATGTGAATCTGCAGATTACTTAACCTTTATGTCTTTCTTTTCGTACTTTTTAAAAAATTCGGTCCATCAGTTGTACCAAAAAGAGACTTAAAGAATGTTACCACATTTTCTTTGTGACTATCTCGACTTAAATCACAGTGCCAAATAAAATTAGATAACATGAATTAGTCTCGACGTATAGTTCGAAAATTACACGAGAGTGTGATTATACGTGCATATTTCCAAATGGACCACTTTTATTCCTTACTTTAGTGAGGTTAAAATATTAAAGAGAGAAAACAATGAGATTCAAAATATGATTTGCATATATCATACTTGTTATAAATTACATAGCATAAAACAAAAATAAAATCAGACTTCCACATTTTTCTTAAACAATCCTAAAATATGAGTTACACCCATATGAGCAACATGCTCATGAATCTTCTTAGGTGGTAGTTCTTTTTGTAAGAGAATCTGCAACTATGGAGTCTGTACATATATGTTCTATCTTCAACTTATTATTCTGCACTCTCTTTTACAGCCAGAAACTTGATATCAATGTACCGAGACTTAGTCGAGCTACTGTTTTTGGTCAAATAGAGTACGGCTGAATTGTTATCACATGGCATTATCAGCGGCTTCTTGATAAAAGAGACTACTTTCAGTCTAGTGACAAAATTCTTGAGCCACACACTATGGTTTGAGGCTCGTAGCATGCAATAAACTGGACTGCCATTATGAAAGGTGCTATTAATGTCTGTTTAACACTTTTCCATAATACAACGACGCTTGCCATCATGTAGATGTATCCTAGTATTGACTTCATGCTATCCATGCATCCTCCAAAATCGAAATTGATAGATCTAATGACATCAAGCATTTTCGATCTCCGATATATGAGCATATAACTCTTGTTTTCTTCAGGTATCTAAGCTACCTTCGAGTGCTCCATACCCGGATTACTTGAGTATCGCCCTAGCATTCCGACGATGATGGCTATGTCTTGTCTCGTGCATACTTGGGCATACATGAGACTACCTACAATGGACGCGTAGGGGATGTCTTTCATGGCATCTATTTCTAAATCAGTTTGGAGACATCGTGCGAGACTGAACTTGTCTCCTTTAGCTATGGATGTATCACCTGATTTACAGTCTTTCATGCCATACCTTCTCAACATTTTATCAATATACTTTCTTTGGGATAGTCTTAGTATACCTTGAGTCGAATATTCAAAGGGATTTTTCCTTTGGCTCCTGGTTGGCACAGAGAAAGTCCGTGGGTCCCCTTTGGCCCTTGGTTGGTACAAGGAGTTCTCATTATTATTTATTCTTTCAACGGGTAGTCGGTTTCTTATTTTCATATGACAATTGAGCCTGTAGTTTTTATTTCTCTTTTCTTATTTGGTGAGGTAGGCGCAAGATTCGTTTTTGACCGAGTGTGTGCTTTCGCAGTCTCTCAAGTTATACCATGGCGTTCTGCTCTGGAACTCAAAATTTTCATTTTTGTCAAGTTTGTAAGTTGGGCTGCATGTTTATCGTGCACCCACTTGACGCAACTCAAGTTTGTAAATTGGATTGTCCGTTTATCGTGTGCCCGCTTGAAGGCAAATCTCTGAGTCCTACGGATATATCTTTTGGCTTGGGTATTTGATATCTTCGGTATTTATTATATCAACTATATCTCTACTTCTTTTCTATTCTTGGGTGCTACGTATCGTTAGCTACTCTTTTTTCAAGCACTTATCTTAAATGGTTAAAAAGTTATATATAAAATTTGAACTTAAGGAATTTTAAACTTTAAATTAATTACCGAACAAATCTTGACTCAGATATAAACTCAAAGGTTGATCTTAATCCGCACTCAGTAATTTTATAAATTACTCATGTTCCATGGTGGTTGTGGGGTCCAGGTGAGGAACACAGGTGTACAGGTTGAGAGCGCTAGGAGCTGAGCACACGAGCCTGCTACCAGAGTTATTGTTTATCACATGTTTGATATTTTAATTTTACCCTTGATTTCTAGTTTAAATGGTAGGTTAGATGGGCTTACGGCTATCGGTTATCAGCGGGGTCGTAATCTCTTTTGTTTATTTTTATCCGCTTCCGCAACTTTGATATTATTGATACATGTATTTGTGGAGTAATGTGATCACCTTGATCTATATGATTATGTTATGTGTTGTATCAGTGACTTATTTATATATATCTACGCATTTATTCATTTATTTATTATTTATTGAGCCTTCCATGTGTGTGCTTGTGCGCGCACACATGACGGGATTAGTTGTCCCGACCTATTTCTTATTTTTGGGATGTGATATCCTTTGGTGGTATCAGAGCATGATTGACAATATATCCTAAAATAAATCAATCAATCATGCTTAGAATACTATCCTACGATCCTATGGGCTAATAAATAAATAAATGAGTCACTAATACATAACATTACATAAGGTCTGAGTGATGGTAGGTCTAACTGGAACAAAATTCATTTCTTGTCTATTCTTCCAAGGTGAAATGTCAATTAGAAAACCTTCTCACCTATTTGGTGAGTTTTTCTTACCCATGACTGAGCTTATCTCTATTCTTATTCTTCGACTCTAGGATAAACGCTTCCTCCAAAAACTAAGTTGATTATGATAATTAATCCATTCGAGATATTAAAACATAAGTAAAAATATACGATCAAGATCATCGACTTGAATAAGTCCACCTCTAAACTTAGTCATTTCGAGGACGAAACTTTTTCTTAAGAAGAGTGGATGTAAAACCCGCCAATGTTGATAATTATTTTAAGAAACAATTGTTAGACTAATAACAAATTAATCGTTAAACAATATCTCATCTCGAAATCAGTATAAAAATGTGTAAAATTTTAAATTTATTATTTAACAAGTTATGAAAATATGTACGAAAAAACTTTCTCATACAACTTTATATGAAAAATTTGGAAGAAATTAAGAATTTCCAAACCCTTAATTGACCAATGCAATAAAATAACAACAAAATAAAAATCAATTGATTTTTAAATATAAATCCCAATAAATTTTGTAGGATTTCATGATACGAATCGAGAAAAAAATAAAAAAAGTTATCCGCTAACATCTAGGATCGTTTCATTATTGCTTATTTTACTTCATTTGTTTGCATCACTAATCACTATCATATATATTCTTACAAGAGAGATTCTGATACCATACCTATGGTCTTTAACATAGCTCTATTCATCTTCGGTTCACCTTGAATCCGAAACAAGAATGGCGTCGAGTCCGTGCTAGCGTCCTCTTCGTCCGCTCCTAGCTTTACTGCTCGTTACGTAATCGATTGCTTAATCGATAACTATTTAGCAAATATTTAGAGGAAGAGAGAAAACTAAGTTGAAGTTGTAACTCCATAATCTCTGGATAGATATGCTATTTATAGGTCTAAACATCATATCAACACTCTTCAAATTTCTTTAGAAATTAAGGCATTAATGAAATTTAAATCGGCACATTAATTGCTGACCTTTTAGCACTAAAACTGCCATAACTTTCTCTGAAAAACTCCAAGCGACCTCAAATCTTTATCATTGGATTATGCACTTCAAGGGCTACAATTTGCATAGGTCAATTGTCTAGATTGATTACCATTTGACCTTTCAAATTCCTGGTTAAATGAGCCCTAAAATTTGACCCGAATTTGAGGCCATAATTATGGATCTCTTCTCTATCTCTTTATTTGCTAAATAAATTATATTGGACTTTAGACTTTATAAAGTTTATATCTTATAATAATATTCTCATATTATTATAATAATAAAAATTATATTATACTCATAATGTATACTTTTCAATAAATTTATCTTTCCGTTAGGAAGTCACGTCACGCGACATAATATTTAAATAATTTCTATATGTACCTTTATTTCATGCAACATGAAATCTCATACATAAAAATATATTAAAATATTTACTCTTGTTTTTCGTTCAGTTGGTGTGACCTATGTTGAGGATCTAAGTTATGTTGGCAATAGAATAAAATATTATATTTCATAAACTGTAGGCGGTATTCTAGCTATACATTAAAGTTTCCCAAATAACACAGGTGTTTAGTAAATCTCTACAAAACACGATCCTTCTAGTAATGTTATCATTAATATTACTTGTGTCTATTCCTTGTCTTATGATTTCATAATTATTATACAAAGTAGGATTGGATCATCTTTATTTTATAATTGTTTCTTGGTTTCCATTAAGTAAATTATAAAATTATAACTGAAGTGGATCCATTTATAATTATATTTTACCAAGGAGTCCACAAAATATTATTTCTCATTATTAATGATCGAGTGGCAATGATGCTCTTGACAATATCATTTTCTCGCACAAGTTATATATAAATAACTATTACTTTTAATATTAATTATGTTATGCATTCCTCATGTGAAAATGATACATGTTTCAATCTTAGAACCAAAGACATGATAAAAACATTAATGACACAAATACAATCCTTATAATGCTTTTATTTATTAGGTATGTTTAATATATGAAACATTTTATATATTCGTGTTATTAAATGATAATTTTTTATCAACGGTTGCAGAACAACAACGTACTTTTAATCAGCACGACAGTCTTATATGACATATTAGTGTTCCTGCTAATATCTAAGATCTGTAAACATTTTAGAGTTGTAGATCCATTATATTTAGAGTTTCGCGGTTCAAGATCAAGTGCATCTTCTTGAACACAACTAAATATAAATATAGAACTCATGAAACAAGATGTGAATATCTAATTCATAAATATAACATAAAAATAATTACCAAAATATAACTTTTAGAACACAAATCTAACTATTTTGAATGAAATAATTTATAAATAAAGAATACATGCAATTATAAACATAGATCAAATTAAAATTTTCAATATGTAACATTGATGAAATATATCATATTAATAAGTCAATTAAAAAATAAGATTGTTAAAATAATCATTACAAAATAAGCAAATTTATTACCTCATGAAATGAGTCATATGACTAATAAAGAGATAACATGCAATACAAAAGACTGCACGAATAGCTCCATCAATAAATTGATAATTATCAAAACATTAATTCTACACATTTAAGAATTTATTCTTGTAATATTTTATATTCACATTAATTATACTTCAGTGATCATTACTTGTTATGAGAGAATAAATATCATGCCTTCACTTTTTTATGCCTCCAGATGCCTCAAAATCTACATCATCCATTGAAATCAATGAATGATTTAGATTTAAGTCATAAATTATACATTACTTAAGGTCATAAATTCTTACTGTTAAGTATGACGTCCGATTTGTATCATTATTAAATCCAACAGTGATAGATCATAGATGCGCATGCATATGCATGAACCATCCAAATCTTTTACAGCTGTTTCTCCTAAAACACTGACCGCCTGCTCAACGGGACGGTGACACCGTGTTTTCTTACAACACATAATGCAACCATTTTTAGGCTCCATCAAATTCAACTAAATATGATAACAAAGACCTCCAACTAAATAAAGATAAAAGTAAAAAAAGAGAGCACACTTGACTCTTCCACTGGCTTAGCTATCTGGCACCAAATTAATCGCTTTGTCTTTGCCTTTTGTCCCTGAGTAGGTATGCAATCATGCATTGTTATCTTAACACAACCCCTTTTTCTCTCTATAAACTGCACTTAGAAAGTGGTTTGGTAGACCCTTTTTGTACATGCTAGCTTCCTTTCCGATAAGGTGACATTTGACAAACAAAATAGCAATATATATATTCTCTGACTGTGAGTGGTAAACTGGTAATGCACCGCTGCTTTCTTGTTCTCAATTTTTGTATTATCACCTGGAGTTGAAAAAAGGATGTGATAATTTCCGTCTATATATCTAATATCTATAGACTATATATAGCTTGTTTAATGTGACAACATAGTAGGTTTGTGCCATTCTGTATCCCACATTAACAGTGTACACGGTTCCAGATGTCACATTTCTTACCAGTCAGTGCTCGGGAAATTCTAAGCAAGTAAACCGTCTTCTAAATGTTATATATATATGTGCATAATTAAAATAATATACGTAATGCATTTTATTTCGTACTATGCGACTATGTATATTTAATTTACTCAAATAAATTGAGATTTAAATTGGTCAATAAATTCTTCGAATCAAAATCTTATAGAAAATCATTTTTTTTGAGTTTTCTTGCTATTTTTAAAAATAACTTAGAAATTACACTTTTGTAGTATTCAATTTGAATTGTTTTTCAAAAATATTTAAAAGAAAATAGAAAAAAAACTCTAAAAATCACGAAATTTGATTTTAATTCCTACAATATTTTGATATGAAGAATTTATTAACTTAAATATCAATTTATTGAGTTATACATATATGCATGAGACGAAATGAGGTGTCATATGCATATTATTTTGACCTTATTTATATATATATAGAATTGTGCTACTATGCTTTGCAAAGCGCGACAAAACGTGCGCTTTGCGATTGTGGACTATTGGATCACGCTTTGTGATTTGTACCAACATGATGATCAAAGATCCAATGGTTTCACAATCGCAAAGCGCGCGTTTTGCCGTGCTTTGCAAAGCATAATAGCACAACTCATATAGAATTGTGAAACCATTGGAATAGCTAATTGGAGCACTTTATTCAGGATAAAGCACGCTGCAAGAGTTGTGGATATATGATCAAGTAATTAAATTAACGTAGGTTCTAATTAAGCTGACACGCGACACGTCGATCCGGTGGCCGGTGCCTATTCCTGCTTCTGAAGCATTACGGGGCCCAACAGATCATATGCGTTCCTTTGTGGGGGACAACCGGACAACCTCACCTCATTCGTGTATACCATTTGACCCAGTAATTAATATTCTCTTTTGAAAAATAATTAAACATTAATTGAAAGATAATTAATGTGAATTCAAGAAAATGAATCTTATGTTTTTCATTACTCAACTATGTTACCCCGGTTCTTCCAATATCCAGAAGAATCGGTATCGGGTGCGGGTGCGGGTGCGGCACCGGTGCGGCTACGTGGCGCACTCTATTATTTTAGTAGGTTTGACGGGTTGAGTGCGATCTTAGATGCAGTTGGATGCGGCTCGGGTGCGGTTGGGTGCGGCTAGGTGCGGGGCCCAACAGATGTGCGTTCCTTTGTGGGGGAGTGGGGGACAAGTACAACCTCACCTCATACCTGTATATCATTTGACCCAGTAATTAATATTCTCTTTTAAAAAAATCATTAAACATTAATTGAAAGATAATGCATGTGAATTCAAGCAAATGAATCTTATGTTTTTCATTACCCAATCATGTTACATATCTTCTATATATATACATTACATTGTCTAGTTCTATATCGAGTAACAGCTAGATACAACTCATCAGTTTCAACTGTAACAAAATCTGAAAGTTAGTTATTGATCGTCTCCATTCTTGATATTGCTGGAGTCGTTCAGTCCTTTGTTTATTGATTCTTTTACAGCCCCCCTCAAGCTGCACGGTCTGAAAGAGTGTAAGCTTGTTACATAACCCTTGAAAACGAGCAGATGGTAAGCTTTTAGTGAAAATGTCACCAAGCTGATCAGCAGAACAGATGAACCTGACAGCCAATTTCTTCTTTGCAATTTGGTCTCTTATAAAATGGAAATCAATCTAAACATGTTTTGTTCTTGCGTGAAACACTGGATCTGCTGCAAGAAAGGTTGCTCCAAGGTTGTCACACCATAGAACCGGTGGTGTGTTGGTTTTGATTCCCAATTCAGACAATAGAGATTGAAGCCACATGATTTTAGTTGTTGCCATGGCCATACTTCTGTATTCTGTCTCAATGGAGACCTGGAGATAGTAGCTTGTTTCTTTGAAGACCAAGCTATCAAATTGGATCCAAGGAAGATGCCAAATCTTGTTGTTGATTTTCTATCATCTGGGCATTCTGTCCAGTCAGCATCTGTAAATGCATTGAGACCCAGGGATGAAGAATGTTGTAGTTTCAGCCCTTTATCAATAGAGCCCTTGAGGTACCTCAGAATTCTTTTAACTGCCAGCCAGTGCTGATCAGTTGGCGAGGCCATAAATTGAGACACCTTGTTAACAGAAAATGTGATGTCTGGCCTTGTAATGGTTGCATATTGCAGGGCTCCCACAGTCATTCTATACTCCATAGGGTCAGATAACACAGTGCTAGAGAATTTTGACAATTGTTGTCCTGATTGAATGTACTGAGTTTGGGTGAGAAACAAACAATTTTGTTGTAATGTTACCTCAATTCTCAAGAAGTAGTGAAGTGCGCCAAGGTCTTTTATTGAGAAAGTGGAGTTAAGGGTTGTAATCAAGGTTTCGACTGCTGAGATTTTATTGCTTGTGATGAGAATATCATCCACATAGACTAACAAGTATAGAACTGTGGTGTTATCTTTGAATATAAATAGAGAGTTGTCAGATTTGGAGCAAGTGAAGTTGTGACTGAGAAGAAATTTCTTTAGCTTGTGAAACCAAGTTCTTGGTGCTTGTTTCAAACCATACAGAGCCTTCTGTAGTAGACACACTTTTTGAGGATGCTTGGGATCTACAAAGCCTGGTGGTTGCTGCATATAGATTGTTTCTTGTAAATCACCATGGAGAAATGCATTATTTACATCTAGTTGATGAATATGCCATTGTTGAGCTAAGGCAATGGTCAAAACTGTTCTTATGGTGGTGGGTTTCATTACTGGGCTAAAAGTCTCAAAAAAGTCCAGACCCTCCTCTTGTGTGTATCCTTTTGCCACTAGCTTGGTTTTGTATCCCTCAATTGTCCCATTTGATTTCCTTTTGATTTTGAACAACCACTTACATCCCACAATGTTGCTGTTGAGGGGAGGTTGAACCAGTTGCCAAGTGTTGTGCAAGTGCATCTAGTTCAGATGCCATGGCCTCCCTCCAATGAGGAATTTTAACTGCTTGGGTTTAGCATGTTAGCTCAGTGTCATGATTAGGATGTTTTGTAACATTATAGAGTTGATGATCAGGAAACTGTTTGGGATCTCAGATTATTGATTTTGGCTCTTGTTGTCAAAGAATGAGTTGATGTTGTTAGTGTTGGTGCATGTTGTGGGGAAAGGGGTGAGATGTTGTTGTGGAGGGAGATGAAGATGGTAGTGTGGTGATGTTTGGTTGTGAGGTTGTTGAGGTAGGAGGAATAACTTTTAGAGTGGAGGTGATAGAATTTTGAGAAGGCTCGGTGTATGCATGGGTATTTTTGGAAAAAAGGAATGAATTTTCATTGAACTGTACATGCCTGGATATGTACATCCTTTGAGTAGAAATATGGGAATATGGAGACATTTATACCCCTTATGCATAGTGGAGTCACCCATGAACACACATGATTTAGACCTAGGTTGTAGTTTATGATGATTGTATGATCTGAGAAGAGGGAAGCACTCACAGTCTATAGTGTGCAGGAATTGGTAATCTGGTGTTTGGTTGTACAGGGTTTCGAATGGTGAAGTGTTAAAGTATGGTCCAATTGGCAGTCTGTTGATGACAAAGAGTATACTGTCAAATACACTATCCCAGTGAGTAAGTGGTATAGATGCATGATACATGGAAGCCAGTCCAAGCTCTACCACATGCCTATGTTTTCTTTCAGCTAGGCCATTATGTTGTGGTGTATAGGGACATGATATGTGAAAAGAGATTTCAGGAAATTGATGAAGAAGAGGTTTGTATTCAGTGCCACCATCACAGTGTACAATTATGATTTTCTATTTGAGAAGATTTTCAACTTTCTGCTTGAATTGTACAAAGATTGCATGTACTTCAGACTTGCATACACAAATAAATCCAGCTATATCTTGAAAATTCATCAGTAAACACTACATAGTATTTATTTCCAGTTTGAGACACAATAGGGGACGGGCCCCATAAATCTGTGTGAATGATATGTAAAGGGGCATCAACCTTTGTAACATAAGAAAATGATAGCTTATGAGCTTTGGTCTTATTAAAGTTTGTACAAAAGGACATTTGTTGTTTAGACATATAAATCTTCTTTTGATTGCTAAGTGCCTTTATGACAGGTAGTGAACAATGAGCCAATCTTGAGTGCCACAGATCAGGTAAAGATCAAGTGAAGAGGTGAGTTGCATTACTTGATGAGTCGTGCAAGAAGGTACTAGTCTGTATAGTCCATTACACAGTATTCCATGAAGTAGTGTAGTCTGTGTTGCCTGATCCTTCACAAAGCAAGAGTTGTAGGTGAATTCAATAATGACATGATTATCTTTTGTCAGTTGAGAGATAGTGAGCAAATTCTTGGTCAGTTGGGGTACACATAAAACATTATTCAAGGTAAGTGATCCATCTTTGATAGCAATTGATGAGGTACCAGTGTGAGAGATACACAAACTTGACCTATTGCCCATGAAGACTTTGTCAGATCCAGGGTAAGGTTGAGATGATGTGAGGCAATTGATGTCTGGTGTTACATGTGTTGTGGCGCCAGAATCAAGAAACCAGGCTTCAAAGGGAAAGGAAGTAGTAGGCTCATCCAATAGTACCTGATGTTGTTGAGATGTATGCTGAGGTTGAATTGATGCAGGTGGAGCATTAAATGTTATGTCAAAGCGACGATAGCATTTGATCGATGTGTGTCCCCACTTAAAGCAGATTTGACACGTTGCATCTTCTTTGGGAGTTGAGATGGTTCTTCCTCTGCCTCGTCTTCTATGAAAGTTTCTTCCTATGCCTCTTCCTTGATATTGACCAAATGTGGAGAATTATTATGTAGCATGCACTTGATTGAGTGTATTCTGGCCAGTTGAAGTTGATCCTGTGCTTGTAGTGTTTGAATTTGTGGTGAAGTGAATAGTATGAGAAGAGTGGATTTGTTGATTTGAAAGAAGGCGAGCTTCATGAGAGAGGAGACTGTGGAGCTCAGTCATAGTGAGAAAGCCTTGTCTCATGGAGATGGCCGTTACAAAGCTCTCATACTCAAGGTCCTAGCCCTTGCAAGGTGAACAACAACAGATCTTGTTCTGAGACATCTGATCCGATGCTTCTGAGTTGATCTGCAACTGCTTGAAATTTTTGAAGGTATTGTGCACATGGATCACCTCCTTTCTTGATCGTTTGAAGTTTGAGTTTCAATTCAAGAACTTTTGCAAGAGATTGAGAGTTACATATTCGTTGTAAGCAAAGTCATAGCTGGGATGTGATTTCATAATTGAGTACTTGCGCAAGAATTTGAGGCGAGAGAGAATTGAATAGCCAAGCCAGGATTAACTGATCTTGTTTTTGCCATTTTCGAATTCAGGATTGACTTCTGATGCTCCATTAGTTTCGTTGATCAGTTCTGGTGGTGGAGCTGTCGTTTCAGTGATGAACAAAATGAGGCCATGACCTCTCAGAACTGGAATTATTTGAGATTTCCAAAGGAGATAGTTGTCATTAGAGAGATGTGTTGATCTGATGGGTAAATTGAATTGGTGCATCAGATCGTAGCGATAGTGTTCCAGCCATGATTGTGCTTGGAAGCTTAGAATCAGATTTGTGGATTTGGGAAGGGATAGAGCGTTGGCTCTTTTACTTGCTTTGATACCATGAAAGATAATGTGATTTCACGAAAATGAATCTTATGTTTTTCATTACTCAATCATGTTACATATCTTCTATATATACACATTACATTGCCTAGTCCTATATCGAGTAACAGCTAGATACAGCTCATCGTCAGTTTCAGTTGTAACAAACTCTGAAAGTTAGTTATTGATCGTCTCCATTCTTGATATTGCTGGAGTCGTCCAGTCCTTTATTTATTGATCCTTCTACAAACATCGAGAAATAACTTTACGAATGCATGAATATATAAAGAAATATTTTCACCGTTAAATACATACCCAATAATTTTCTTTTATTTTATGGGAAAATTTTGGGTACATAAAAAATAGATATACTAGATACTCCGAGTCACATCGAAACGTTTGATTCTGATCTATAGTGCGAATTTTCATGTATCTAACGATCCGAAGTGACTCAAAATATATCTATCTTTGATGTATCTAAGCTTTATCCTCATTTTATTTATACAAATTAATTTCAATTAAGAACATGACTACGATGCTTCACAAAATATCAAATAAGCATAAGTCACCTCCGTATTATAATAAAAAGACACACACACACACATATATATATATATATATATATATATATATATATCTCACATATTATAATTAAATAAAAGTCAACTCAGCTAAATCCCACATATTATAATTAAATGAATTATTCCAACTGAGGTCGAGACGAATAATTGGTATCGAACTGAGCTATTTATAATATTCAGGACCAATACGTGACACATGTAATTATCATATAAGCTCGGGTTAAATTGAGGTATTCAAATTAAGTTAAAATTGACACTTCTAAAGAAAATGAAAAAAGAGGATATGCATGAAAGATTATTCAACTCCTTTTATATTACAAAACAATAACTCTTCTTTCATACATGTGAGGAAAAAGGGTATGATTCTAAATTTCGCTTGTATATGTTATCACTAAAAACAATCGATTTAATTTGTATTATTATTTCATTCTTAAGTTTTTTTTTTTTATCTCGCACCTATTTATGATATCGATATCTTATATATGATTGTGCGCTAATGTATTGATTATGATTATGACCGGAAGGTGATATATATATGAGATATGTTATTATGCTTCGGCCGAAATTAATATCATCTTTGACTCGCATACATATTTCAAATTTTTAAAATTCAGATGATCGATTCAAATTATCTATCGTATGAATTTCTTATATTGAAAACCCTTCAAATCATCTTAAAATCATGAGATCAACATATTTTGTATTTCTCTAAAAAAAGTAAAATAATTAAAAAAATGATCTCTAGTGAATTTGCAATATTGAGAACGTGTTGAACTATTTGGATCGATCGACAAGTTTTAGTTTTAAAATTTGAACTAGATGGAAAGCTAAAAATAATTTTGATGAAGCATAATATCATGTATGTATAATCGTTTGAATTTTAAATGAAATTAATTTATTAATTTTTAGTGGATGTCAGTGTCGTTAATATGCTGGCCGTGTGTACTAAACATTATTAAATTAATACTGAATTATCTTTTTCCATTTTAGTGATTCCCTTTTTATCTAGTAAAAGTATAATTTATTAGGTCTGCTCGTTTTATCTTTCCCACTGTTTTTAAAATCGGACTGGACCGGCGGTCGAACCAAAAAACAGAATCGGTTAACTGTCCGGTTCGGTTTAGTTGAAATAACTAATATGTTACTGTCTCGAAAAAAAACCGGGTTTATTTTCGCTTTATGATATAATCAGTTGACCCAGTGAAAAACGGTTTAATTTCCTTTATTGTGAGTTCGTGACTAAGGGTGTAAACGGATCGAGTACGGATGGATAATTATCTTATCATATTCTTATCTTTTAAAAAATTTATAATTCGAATAATTAAAAAATCTTGATTTTCTTTATGTTTATCCAAATAAATCAATGAATTATAAAAAATATGATACACACACAAATTAGATGTAAAATTAATTGAATTTGTATTCTACATACAAAATTCAACCAAAAGCATATATCTAATAGTCGCCGAATATCTATTACGAATATCTTAAATAATTTCGGATACTATTAGATATTAGTTAAATGATCAGATACGATAGATGATAGCGAAATTATATTCTTGTTCGTTAAATTTTTTTAAATACAGATACAAAATATGAATATTTTCGAATATGAATATGAATTGAATATAAATCAAATAACTTTTATTATTTTTCGAATATTATTCCATTAGACACCCTATCTGTGACTCTTGGTTTCATCTTTGCAGCTTTTGAATTTTAGGATCCGTTCGGCTCATTCTCATTTGTCACTGTGCAGATGGGAAAATAAAAATTATGTGAGACTAAAATTTTATTTTCTCATCTGCACAGTGACAGATGAAAAGAAGTCGAACAAGCCCTTACTTTCTTGGAAAACGCACTCTCTCATGGGAAATGAATCGCATCAAAGAATAAGATAAAATCGAATATATACCTATCAAAAAAAATTTATATCCATAATATTTTTTTGACTGAGTCTTCTATGAACAAAAAAAATTAAATTCAAATCAATTACAATCATTGATTGTTATCAATAATTGTGCATTCAAGTTGATTTTGCATCAATAATAATACAATCAAGTTAATTTTGATACATAGCAGAATTTGCTTTTTTTTCTTTTAGAATGTTAATAAAATATGTTTGGACCAAAATACCCCTTAGTCCTCTTATCAATCTCTTAACAGGATGCAACTAAAAATGCCACACAATTCATTGTCTCAAGTAGCTGACATGCAATAACATAACAAGAAGAAAATGACATTTCAAAATAAAAGCATATTCTTGCTTTGTTATTGTTCCAATATTCAAATGTTGTTGACCATTCCGTGTGAAGTTGTAAAGACAGAAAATTGAAAGTTCTGTGTGATTGATTACTAATGTCTTCACCTTTTTCATTTGCAATTATCTCTAAGAAATTTTCATGTAAATGCAAAAATTGTTTGTTGCAAACATGAGTAGGTAATCGATTATCCACATAATTTCTTCGTTGGTTTTTTAATAACATATTATTACATGCATATTATTAATCAGTATTTAAAAATGCAACTATTTATATATGTGATGTTTAAAATTGAGACGTCAAATATAATAAATAAAGTTCGGATTATGATATAATAATATATAAAGTACTGTCACTAATATTAAATTTAGTAATATAAGATACGTCGTATAAATGTGATTAATTAAGGAATGACAAATTCGGTATGTCGACAAGTTTTGAATACAAATACATATAGAAATAAGTGGACTAATTATAATTGTTGATGCACCAATTATAATTAATTTAGTATAAATGCTAATAAAAACCAAGATAAAATTATTAAATTTTAAAAGAATTCAATTAAGATTAAAATGTGGTATTGACAAATATTTAGTAATTTTCTAAAGATTTTAGTAAATACTAAATATGTTTAAAAGTCTATATTTTGTAAAATATATGTATATGTATTTTATTAACAAATAGAAAAATTAGAAAATTCTAATTTAAAGTCCATATTAGTTGATAATACAATATAGATATTATGGACGAGTAGTTTCTTTTTTAGGATACGTCCAATGTAGATTTTTGCACGATTTTAATCTATTTAAAGGCAATTAGGAATAAATGCCGCACCTTGTTAAACGATCGTGTTCGCTTTCGAACACCGTCGCTAAAGTTACAAGCAAGATGCCCCATGAAAGTTAAAAGGACGTGCTTTAGCAACAGATTATTAATTTCTCCCTTTCGGAGGATTAGTACATTAAGTAGTTGTTAATACACATAAAGTAAGGTGCATAAAGAAAAGTATTGAGAAGCTACGTGCTAGTGATGTCTAGAAAAACATTTTAGACTTGGTACTTAAGTAGTTCGCTTGTGACTCACCTCCCTCACTTGACTGACCTAGTCACTAGTACATAGGTATGCCAATCGGACCCATCGGCAAGAGCAGCAAAATGTCTCATTTGTACTTGTGCATAATACCAAAATACCTAAGAGTATTGACCACTCCCAACGGAGCCTCATGCTGAATAGTGTTGCTGGTTAAAATGAAACTAATGGAGTCATTCTAGAGTTCTTTTTGTCAAGGCCTTTAAATAGACTTATAAATTATGATTAAGGAACGTGACGCGTAAACTGATATTTCTTTTATTTTTTCTAAAATTTTACAGACAATTTAACAATGATGAATCAGATTTCGTCCCTAACCGGGGCAAATTTTAAGCGGTGGGAATCAAAACTTAGATTGTTTCTTGGGGATGATGAAGTATGATCGGGCATTATGTTATAACCGCCTCGTGCCAGCTGGAAAGGAGCCAACCGCTCCTGAAAAGGATGAAATGGAGGATTGGAATCATAACGACAGGATGTGTCTTATGATCATGAAAATGACAACACATGAAACTGAAGGTTATGTGTTTTGAAAGTTATATTTTTGATAATGAACTTATGAATTGTTTATGATTTTAAATGTTATTATACATTTATGTTCCTTGATATTGGTATGTTATATCTTTAGAAGCGTTCAAGAAGATGCTCATGGTCTTGAACCATAGAACTCTTTAGATGAAAACATATAATTATAAATATGTTCACAATCGTGGTAATTAAAGAAAACATTATTTACCATGAAGATTGTCATGTCAATTGCAAATACATTGTAGTTCTATAAATGTTGATAAGTGATTATCATTCAATGACATGAGTATATAAAATGGTGATTCTTTATATACTGAACATGACCTAACTAGATGGAGCATTATAGGGATTAGTTTTGTGTCATTAATGTTTCCAATGTGTCTTTGAATCTTATATATGAGACATGTAAGTTTTTCACATGAGAAGTATATATAATGTGATTCTATTAAAGTCCATTCAAATGATTGGAATGATATAGTAATTCGTTATGTACAACTTGTGCGGGAGAAATTTATATGTCAATATTATTATCGTCCATCAATTATTTGAGTTATGATATTATTGGGCCCCTTGGTAAAGTGAAATTATATTGCATGCAATATAACTAATGTAGTTATACTTATAATTCACTTGAGATACCAAAAAAAGAATATAATGCAAAAATGACACGATCCTATTTTGCATATTATTTAAAATATCATGAGACAAGGATAGACACAAATCAAGTGGATCGAGCACGTAACGACTATGTTGTTTGGGAGACTATAATGTAGTGATAGAACCTCTTATAGTCCATAATATAAAGTATTTTATATTATATTCCAAGATGACGTAGATCCTCTGTAAGGTCACACCAACTGAACAGAAACAACACGTATTTTACAGTTTATATAATGTATTTAATCTCATGATGTATGAGTCGAAATGCATGTGATAAAATGTTAAAGTAATATGTCATGTAAAATGACTTGCTTAGATCATTAAATAAATTTATGAGAATATATGTGGATATTATTTTGTATAATGTTTAAGAACATAACATTATAAGAATAATAATTAACACATATTAAAATAATATTATCATATTATTTAGTCATAAATTAATTTCTTGCAAAATATAATTAGAGATTAACAAGAGAATAGTCAATAGCATTTGTGTAAATCATTAACACAAAAGATGCCCTAGGGCTTGACTATATAAAGGGGGATGCTTGAGAAAATTTGTGTGGACTTTTTCTCTCTCTTGCTACAATGAGATGAATAGTAATCCGTGAATAGTAATCCTTCTTTCCCCTTTCTTGTGTGTAGAAAGAAAAAACTCCATTGTTCTTCTTTCCCTTCTCTTGCAAGGTTTAGCCACCAAATGAAATAACTTGTTCATTGAAGATTGAAGATCTATGTGGTTGGATCTAAGCTCTAAGCTCTACATCCATCTATCTAAGGATGCTTTAGGTTGTTGTTTAGGTTCAAGGTGAACCAAGAGACAAGGGTGCTTCCATGGCCGAAGAAGAAAGACGACGGTTTTCAAGAGACCTAGAAGAGGAATCGACTCCTCTCTACAAAGAGATTTGACAATCTCTTTAGGTATAACCTTTTATCCACTCTTGTGCAAGAAATAAATGTCTTATTTTCTGTTTTGTTGATGCACAAGAGGTGTTTGATGAAATGTCATAGTATAATCTTGCTTGCAATTGTTATATAAATAAGATCTTTTGTGTATTGAGTTAAATAGAGGCAAAAATTTTAATTTTCGTCCTCTTGAACTTACACATGAAATCCCAACAGAAACTCTCCAAGATTTTGTACCCAATCAAGATTTTGGCGCTAAAAAGTACCTTAGTGCTTTAGAGGAGAAGTTTACCGCGAGAAAAAAGACACAAATACGTACACTCATGACCAAACTTCACACTCTAAAGTACAAAGGAAAAATTGGGATTAGGGAGCACATCACTGAAATGATCAAGCTCTAACGTGCGCTTCTCTCACACGAGTTCAATTTCTTTGATGATCTTCTCATTGAGTACATCTTCATGTCTCTTCCTCCTTCCTTTAGTCAATTCAGTATGACTTACAATTGTTTGAAGGCAAAATGGACAGTGGCTGAGCTCGAAGTTCAGCTGGTACAGGAGGAGGAAAGGAAGAAGCTGGCCAAGGAAGATGAGGCTCATGTTGTAACATCTAATCTCAAGAAAGGTAAGCGCAAGAACAATAAGGAAAAAGAGCCCATTAAGGAAGATGCATACAAGAAGAAGAAGGTTGATAATACTCCCTAGAAATCGGGAGATAAGGTGATTTGTTACTTTTGCAAGAAAATATACTTGGTGGTTAGACTCAAGTGCAACTTCTAACATCAGTATATCTATGCAGGGTTGCCTAAACCTTCGAAAGTCAAAACAAACTGAACAATATATTTATGGGGAGATGGCAGGAATGTTGAAGTTGAAGACATAGGAAAATTTAGATTGTTGTGTATGATTGGATTTTATTTGTATTTTGATGCATTAGTGGTTCCATCCTTTCAAAGAAACCTAATTTCTATTTCCTATTTGGACAAGAATGGTTTTGTATGTTTATTTGATAATGGAAATTTCAGTTTGTTTCAAAATTCAAAACAAGTTGCTTCTGGTTCTTTATCTTCTTATGGCAATCTTTATTTTCTTGAAATTGACACTTCACATACATAAGCCCTATGTATTGATACTAGAAAATATAAATTAACTAATAAGAATTCAGCGATATTATGGCACAGACGTTTGGGACATATTTCTATGCAAATAATCCAACAATTTGTGTCTAATGATATTCTCACACCTTTAGACTTTACAAATTTCAAAGAATGTGTAAGTTGTATAAAAGGAAAACAAATTAATAAACACAAGTATGATGCCAAAAGGTGTAATGATCTCTTAGAATTGATACATGTCGATATTTGTGGTCCTTTTCCAAAGACTACAAGAAATGGTCACTGGTATTTTATCACATTCATAGATGATCATTCAAGATATGGACACATCTACTTGATTAAAGAAAAGGCTGAAGCACTAGACATGTTCCAAAGTTATAAAGCGGAAGTTGAGTTACAACTTAACAACCTGATTAAAGACAGTTTCAGATCTGATCGTGGTGGTGAATACTACGGCATATATGACAGATCAGGAGAATAACGTTCGGGACCCTTTGCAAAATTCTTAGAGGAGTGTGGGATTGTGCCACAGTATACATTGCCAGGCTCGCCTGCAATGAATAGCGTTGTTGAAAGGTACAATCGCATCCTCAAAGACATGGTGGGAAGTATGATTGCTCGTACAACTATACTAGAAAGTTTGTGAGGAGAATCCTTGAAAGTTGCAGCTTATATACTAAACAGAGTTCCAACTAAAGCAACTAATAAAACCTCATTTGAGATTCATTTTCGGCGCAAGCCTAGTCTAAATCATTTTCGAATTTGGGGATGTCCAGCAGAAGCAAGGCCTTATAAGCCGACAAAAAAAAACTGGATGAAAAAACTGTTAGTTGTTATTTTGTTGGATATCCTGAAAGATCTAGATAGTATAAATTCTATAATCCAACAAAACATACAACATTCAAGTCAGGAAATGCAAAAATTTTCGAGGATAATGAGTTTGTGGGGGGAGATATAACCATGAATGACATTTTTGAGGAAGAGAGGGATAATGACACTTCGGACCTTCGTTTGGACTTTGTCACTATTCCAATATTGATAAATCCTGAATATGTATCTCATGTCAATAGGCAAACTACACTCCCTACTCAAATTCTATAGGATGACATGAACACAAATGGATCCGAATCTATCCCAAATAATGATATTGTCATGGACGATGTCAATGGCCCTGAGCCTGTGGGAGATCCAAAAGTTGGAAATGATGTTCATGAAACTACTCCTCAAGAAATTACAGAACCAGTACAAATAAGAAAATCCACTAGAGATAACAAATATGTTGGAAGATTGGCTTATCTTCAAGAACATGAATTTGACATAAGCATGTTTGAAAATGATCCAAGAGATATCGAACAAGCTTTGGAAAGTTCTAACTCTCACAAGTGGATCGATGCGATGAATAAAGAGATGAAATTAATGAATGACAATAATGTGTGAGATATTGTTCAATTGCCTAAGGACAAGAAAACCATTGGTTGTAAATGTATTTTCAAAACCAAACGAGATTCTAAAGGTAATGTTGAAAAATATAAAACACGACTTGTCGCTAAAGAAGGCATTGATTACAATGAAACCTTATCTTCAGTTTCATCAAAAGATTTGTTGAGAATCATATTGGCACTGATAGCACATTACAACTTGGAGCTCCACCAAATGGATGTAAATACTGCTTTTCTCAATGGTGACATTGAGAAAACTATCTACATGAGACAACTGAAAAACTTTGTGGTCGGTGATCCAAAGTCTATGGTATGCCGACTTAAGAAATCTATTTATGGGCTCAAGCAAGCATCTCGACAAAGGTATTTCAAGTTTCACAACATAGTTAGCTCATATGGTTTCGAGTTTAACTTAGTTGACGAATGCATATACCTTAAATTATGTAGGAGCAAGTTCACATTTATGGTCTTATATGTTGATGACATACAACTGACAAGTAATGATAATGACATGTTGCATCAAACAAAGAATTTTCTATTTAGAAACTTTGAGATGAAAGATCTTGGTGATGCCTTATTTGTTCTAAGGATAGAAATACTAAGGGACAGAACCGAGGGTATTCTGAGACTATCCCAAAGATATTACATTGATAAAATGCTAAGTAGGTATGACATGAAAGACTATAAACCAGGTGATATACCCGTGTCTAAGGGAGACAAGTTCAGTCTCGCACAATATCCCAAAACTGATTCAGAAAAACTTGTCATGAAAGACATCCCTTATGCGTCCGTTGTAGGCAGTCTCATGTATGCCCAAGTATGCACGAGACCGGACATAACCTTCATTATGGAAATGCTAGGACGATACTTGAGTAACCCATGAATGGAGCATTGGAAGGCAGCGAAGAGGGTGCTGAGGTACCTGAAGAAAACAAGAGACCATATGCTCACATATCGAAGGTCGGAAAAGCTCGAGGTCATTGGATATACCGATTCCTATTTTAGAGGTTGCGTAGATAGCATGTAGTCTACATGATGGCAGACGACGCTGTATCGTGAAATAGTGCTAAACATACACTCATAGCACATTCTACTATGGCGGCTGAGTTCATTACATGCTACGAAGCCTCAAACCATGGCGTGTGGCTCGGGAATTTTGTCGCTAGGCTACAGGTGGTTCCTACCATCAAGAGGCCACTTATATTGATGTGTGACAACAATTCAGCCGTACTCTATGTGACCAACAACAGAAGCTCGACCAAGTCTAAGTACATAGACATCAAGTTTCTGGCAGTGAAAGAAAGAGTACAGAACAATGAGTTGAAGGTGAAACATATTGGTACAGACTCCATGATTGCTGATCCCCTTACAAAAGCACTACCACTCAAGAAGTTTTATGAGCATGTTGCTCATATGGGCGTAGTACCTATGTTATGATAGTTTAGGAAAAATGTGGGAGTTTGATTTTGTTTTTTAAAGTTCCATGCTATGTAATTTGTAACAAGTTATAATATATGCAAATTATATTTTGAATCTCATTGTGTTCTTTCTTTAAAGTTTTACCTCACTAAAGTAAGGAAATAAAGGGTGACCCGTTCGGAAATAGGCACGTAAAATCACACTCTTGTGTAATTTCTGAACTATATGACCAAAGTCTAACTCATATCATCAAGAAGTATTTGGTACTGTGATTTATATCGATAAAGCCACGAAGAAAATGTGGTGACTATCGTTTAAGTCATGTGCTGGTATAACTGGTGACTATCGTTTAAGAGATACGAACAGAAAGACAGAAAAGTTTAAAGAGATCTGGCCAGATCCAAGACATCTGTAATCAAATAGACCACACTTGTCCATTTGGAAGATTGTTAGAATTGCGACGTCAATTCCAATAAATTAAGTTTGGACTACGTGTTATATGATTACTACATGTCATGTATTGTCACCAATATTACGAGGAGTAATATGTGGAAATGTCGTATAGGTGATTAATTCAATATTCAAGGCATTATACGTATTTCACTAAGATTTTTGGCACGAATGCATATAGAACTAAGGTAAATTGATTATAATTATTAATGGACTGATTATGATCAATTAAACTATATATGGGTGTTAGTGTAAAGTCAGAAATATTGTTTGGACTAAATCCAATTTAATTTGGATCAAAGCCCAAGAAAAACAGCACAAACGAAGATTTATTGCGACCGCAATAAGATTCATTGCGGCCGCAATACAATAGGTGAAGATTGGCAACAAATCTGCTATTTTGGCATAATTGATTGCGGTCGCAAAGGATCCCATTGCGATCGCAAGAGACTTGGCAGAAACTTGGCGAGTCTGGAATTCCCAATTCTATTGCGACCGCAATGAATCAATGAGATTCATTGCGGCCGCAAGAGACCTGCTGTAAGGCATGTTTTGACAGCCTAGATTTACCGTTATCTTTCTGATTGGATATTTTAGCTTTTGTACCAAATTCGTGGAAATATTTGCAGTAGTAAATATTAGAATTTGGAAGAGAATTGGAGATAATATAATTTCAAATATTCACAAAATATTTGGTAATTAATTTAGCATTTTTCCAAGATACACTTTCATCGCTATAAAAAGTCTCGGGGTCTCCAAGTGTTAGGGAAAATGTTTTCAGCAGAAAAATACTGTTGTTATGGCACATGTGTTGTGCATAACTACTGATCTACTATTCCATTAAGTGATCATACTCCGTCGAGGCGTTTTCGTGCTCGTCGGAGAAAAGATAGCAACCCCAAATCACATGGAAGAACTCGTCGGAAAAGACGACGTGAAGGCGCTTCCACGATCGTGCAACCATCTCCACGTTTGATCAAGTTGAAGAACAAAGACAACGAAAGAGAGATGAAAAGTAAGTTTACCAACCGCTTCCGCTATTTTTATTTCATTCATGTCGTAACGGAGGATTTTAATTGAATTGCAATTGTTTAGATTAGGAAAAAGGTTTATGGTATTTATCCCAATTGAATTGCATCAAAATTGAAATGTCCAATAGCTTATACTTCAGATTTTTTATTTTGGTAATTATGAAAATGGTACTGATAAAAGTAGTCAAGGGGTTCGAGTTCTTCGATTGAATGGCCAGAACGTAGAAAAACTACCGTGCGACAGTTTTTTAAATTCATGTACGAGAATTTTTCTAATGTTTAGGAGCAATTTCTTTTTGTTCTGAAAATTATTTACCACTTTGACCATGTATAGCAAGTTAATTACAATTGTGACCATAAGTAGCAAAAGTTTCTGGACATTTTATTTTGATTTTGACCAAAAGTTATTTTAATTAGACCCAATTAGATTGATAATACGAAAATAGAAATGTATATATACTGCAGCTGGTGCGGACTGAAAACAAAAAAATAAAATTATAATTAAATAGTCAGAACTTTTTGCTATATATGGTCACAATTATAATTAATTTTCTATACATAATCAGAGTTGTAAATAATTTTCATAACAAAAAAATGATTCTAAGACGTTAGAAAAACTCACGTACATGAGTTTTTTAAAAAAAAAACTGATGTACTGTTATATTTATTATCGTTTTGATCATTCAATCGAAAAACTCAAATTCCTTAACTATTTTTATGAGTACCATTTTCATTATTGCTGATACTCCCTTGCCAAACATCGATCGGAACAATTCATGTAAATTTTTATTGATTAATAAAGAAAAATGGCAGCTGCTGCCTGCAAGCCTGGAACTCTTTGGAATCACATCTGCTGTTATTCTGGGGGATAACAGGGTTCTGTTATTCTCAAATCTGATCGTCTATTTTTGATCTAACGGTTAAAATATATAATACATCGGATCTCGTGCAATTCATCTGAGCCGTCCGTTCATCTGCATCGAAATCTGACGATCGAATCAGAGAATAACAGAGTTCTGTTATTCCAAAAATAACAGCAGATACGGACTCCAACTCTTTTGAGGAGAAAAGAAAGACTGATAGATATAAGATGGGCCTACAATCAAGCTTTTAAAAGGGACATTTTGGTCTAACGCTTGTTTAAAACATTTTAACAGCAATCCTCTATGCGTTATTCGTTATTGTATGAGTCCGACTCAAGCTTTTAAAAAAATTCGTTTACATCGATCAAATCTTATTATAACTTCGATTAAAATTTATTATATTGTTAAGTCGTTATAAATTTCGTTCAAACTGGTTTAACTCAAAATTCTTGTCCGACAGAAACAGTTTCGCTGTCATTATTTCGATGGCAGCGAGTTATCATTGAGAAACTGACAGTGAGACCCACAAAATAATGAGACTCCTTGAATCAAATTCACAGCGTTGAATAAACTTGAAACATTTATCAGTATCTATACCTTGTCTGTAAATTCCATCATATGAAGGACTATCCTTTTTTGCTATGCTATCTAAATACTTTAAATATCTTAACGACATGAACGGATTCAGAATTTTCGCTAGGAGTTCAAAATTTACGATTTTTTTCAGGAGTTCGAAATGATGCTTATTCTTAAAAAAAATTATCTTATGTGGTCATTTGTACAAAAAAAGGTTCAACTACATTGTCATTTATGAAAAAAAATTCAAATATATGATCATTTTTGAAAAAAATTTACAGAAGGGTTCAGCTGCAACCCCTAAGTGCATGCGGCTCTGCCACTGCTTATCATATTCGTGTTATATATTTCTTCAATACTCGAATATTCGAATACTCTTTGGAACGCGTATCTAATACACCACATGGTGTATCCATGACGTGGTGATTCGAGAATGGTTTATTCGATATTTTATTTATTTCTACCGATGAATTCGACATCCGAAATGAACCTGCACGATTTGATACTGCACGTGATAACCGTGTCTTGCCGGTGATACTTTTTGTTATGGCGCTAGAAAAATGAGTGGACATGGAGGGAATTCAAACTCAAGAGAAGTCACTTCCCATCTAGGAACTTTATCAATGTGTTATCACCTCTTGTGTGTAATAATAGCTTTTCTTATATATATTTATTTATATATATGATTTTTCAATTATAATATATTAATTTTTTTAATTAAAATTTAATATATATATATATATATATAAAAGAAATTGTCATGTTTTTTAATATTAAGCAGGACTGTTTTTAAAAAATATTTAAAATATAGCTAGAAAGCTCTAAAAATCATGCAATTTGATTTCTTACAATATTTTGATATGAAGAATTTATTTAACTTAAATTTAAATTTTGACCATAAAAAATTGGCTAATGTGAAACTTTTGCACTTCGACCGAAGTGCAAATGTTTCCTTAGGCAACTAATTAAATAAACTATTAGGCATATACAAGCTTACTTCCGCATTAATTCACCTTGCCATTGTTGTTACAAAATTAATAAAATAGAACATATCATTTTATAAATTTAGGCGAAAAGTTATTTGCAAATAAAACATAACATTTTTTTATAATCATTTTAATATATAGTATTAATTAAAACAATCAATCTATCTGATTACCATGCATCCAATAATAACAAACTAGCAATTTTCTTTTTATCCCCAAAGAGCGTACACTCAATCCATATCTCCTTTGGCCCGGAAAAAAATTGTACTCTTGTTTAATTTTCTAATTAAATTTAATTAAATAGTAATATTTTTTAGTTAAAATATTTATTAAAAATTTGTATAATTTGATCAAAATTAAATTTTGATATCTTTATAATATTTAAATTAAACTATACTTCCAAATCGACTCCCCTAACTCGATGTTCTGATTCCGTTCCTGAACATACATATCGACACATTAACATACATAACAACTTGTCTAATATATATAAAAAATAAGCATATCGATGAGATATCAATGAACGTATAAAGTAGCTCCCTTATGCAAACACACATAAAGAAAAGAAGAAAAGAAACAAAAAAATAAATAAATTGAGAAGGAAAGATAAAAGAAACACACAAAGTTCTCTACTCCTTTCCCATTTAGTGGCGATCCATTTCATTTTGACATTGTCTTTGATAAAAAAAAAAAAACATTGTCTTTAATTTGAATTTTGTACCAATCGTTGACGACATCCATTGCATGCGGTCAAAGTCGATAATACACGTCTTTTTTATGTTCACATCGTCATCTTTCGTGGAAATTCAATATTGCATGTTGCCAAAAATATACATCAACATATGACATCATATGGCAATGGGGATACAGCTAGCAAAAAAATAGATGACAAGATCTTCAAAAGAGCTGGTTAGACTTGCCATCAAATGAGAATCAAATGCCAAATTAAATAGCCAACTGTCATTATTAGTATTATTAGTATTATTAGTGTATCAATATTTGAGTACAATTATGATGTTCTTAAGAGCATTGAAGTCGTCTGTGCTCTTAATTTAAAATCAATTTTAATTATTTTTAAATTCTGATTAGTTATGCTCAATAATATTTTCATATCTAAATTTTGTAAGAGAGAATAAATTATATTTTTAGTTTTATTTTACGTACTTCTTTTGAATTTTATGTCAAAACGATGATTACTTTAGTATTATTTTCGAGCCACTTTAAAAATCTAAACAAGTAATGAAATTTTTAAAGATAGAAATTTTTTGTCCCCTACAAAATTCTGATATAAAAATTATTAAACATTATAAGTCAAAATTTAAAAATAATTAAAGATATTTTTTAGTAAAGAGAGTATAGACCGAAATTATTATTATTAACAAAAACAAATTAAAGAAATACGAGACTGACAAAAATCTGATCAAAATCACCAAAATGACACTTTTGAAATCAGACTCCGAAGTCAACTTCGAACTCACTGATTCAGAAATTATTATTAAGTTAGATATTTTTTTATATCATTATTTTGAAACGAATTTCTCAAATTTGGATACTTCATAAACTTAAGTCTTAATTAGTAAGTTAGTTTTTATATCAAGTTCGACTGCGCTCGTCGGGACTGTAATTAGTGTTTTCTATTGTTGCAAGTCACCAAATCATAGATATTTGAGTCTACTACGATTGCGTCAATTTTTTTGTGGTCATAGAAACGACAAACGAGCGTCTCAATTTAAATACTTCATGAAGTTAAGTCTTAATTAATTAGTTATTTTTATATCAAGTTCAATTGTGCTCGTCGTAACTATAATTAGTGTTTTTTTATCATCGCAAGACACCAAGTTGTAGATATTCGAGTCTAATACGGTGCTAGTCAGAGAAACGAATGTCCCAAATGTAAATACTTTATGAATTTAAGTCTTAATTTAACATGATGGAAGATGTTATTCATTAGTATCTTGTAAACATAATCTAATCCAGTATTTCCCTCAGCCTTAGCACGAGGTCTATTTTTGAGACGTTGATTCTCTTACTATGAAACAAACTTGACAATAACGTAATAAATTCGAATATCTACAACTTGATGACCGACGATAAAAAACACTAATAGTTTCGACTAGCGCAGTTGAACTTGATATAAAAAATAACTAATTAAAATTTAAGTTCATGAAGTATTCAAGTTTGAGACACTTATTTTTCCGACCGCGAAAAAAATATGAAATGATCGTAATAAACTTGAATATCTAAGACTTTGTGACTTGTGGTAATAGAAAAATACTAATTACGATTTCTAAGAGCGGAGTCGAACTTGATATAAAAATAACTAATTAATTAAGACTTAAGTTCATGAAGTATTCAAATTTGAGACACTCGTTTCTCTGATCACGAAAAAATTGACGCAATCGTAATAGACTCGAATATCTACGACTTGGTGACTTGCGACGATAGAAAAACACCAATACTGTCCCAACAAGCGCATTCGAACTTGATATGAAAAAAAATTAGATAATTATCATTTTCAATTTTCAAAATATTAAAAGAATCAATAAAATATTAAAATAAAATTTCTACTATACCACTTAAAAATTAAACTCATTACAGAAGCAAATTAAATCTATATATATTGACAAACAATTTGATTAGTTAGTTAATTAATTAATTAATTAATAATCAACTTCTAAGTTAAAAAAATTAGGAGTGACAGAGGTGACACGTGTACATTGAACCAAACAAAAAACACATTTTAATATTATACAACGATTAATTCCTTCCCACTCTCCCTCGACCAACAAATAAAAAAAAGCATTTTAAAATGGTTCCGGAGAACTTTAGAGTCTCTGATTTATAAAATGTTATTTTGTTGATTTTGTCAGGATTATTGTCAGCTTTGTATTTTTTAATTTATTTTTGTTAATAATAAAAAATTTTCATTTTGGTGATTTTGACCGAATTACGTCAGTCTCGTATTTTTAATTTATTTTTGCTAATAATAAAAATTTCGGAAATAGAAAGGTCTCGGTGCTCTTAGAAGCACCAACTTAATTAGGATATATTAAATCATTGATACGGTGACCATATTTTGAGAGTTACACGTACTATTCGTGTTTCGCGTGAAAAAGTTAAATTTTAAATTTTCGTATTACATTAATAAAATTATAATAAATCGTTTAAATAATAAAAAAATGAGAAAAACAATGGCAAAAAAAGAAAGACTATAGTGATTTTATTGTAGCAGTGAACAGTGAAAACACTGTTCGTTTCACTGTGAAAATGACTAGTGACGCAATGTTGCGCCACGAGTATATAGAATATAGAATATAGAATTTGTATTACCACTTTATCTTGAGTATTGAGGTTTGTAAATTGTAGCTCCAGCAAAATACAAGAAGCAAGAAAAGGTTTAATTAGCTTAATTTTGTTCTTTAATATATTTTTTTAATCCGCAAAATATAAGTTAAGCAATGTACACAATGATAGTTCTCCTAATTAGATGCTGAGACTTGATCTGTGGGGACTGCATGCTGGTCACTGGCATTAATATTTGTCTATGTATCACGTAATTAATTTATGGATAATGTTTCGTAGATACCACATTTGATACCAACTATCGATACCGATTTTATTATGCACCTTTAGCTGAGTTATCGTGCACATTATTTGATTTTTTTGTCTTAAATATGAATTATTGATTGACAAAGATCAAATAGTTAATTATGTATTCAATGCTAATTTAATTTCATATTTGTTAACTATGAAATAAGCCCAAAATAAAATCCAAATAAATGTATAAAAACTGTTTGATGTTGTGGTTATAGGTCTTATATAATATTTTTTTGGAGGATTATTCCAGTATAGCTATAATTCAACACAACTCAAAAATAGTAATTTTGCTTTAATAGATTATAAACTCTCTTCAAAATCAACTAAATTTCTTCCAAAATAAGATTTCAAAATTAACATAATATTAGTTGTTAATTACATGCTAGTGTATTAACCGAAATATTTAATTTTAATCAGGATGCTTCCGCAGTTTATTCCATATTAACAAATAATTAATATATACGGTGATATACATTATTTTAACACCAGAAAAGAAAAAAAGTTTGAAAAGAAAAAGATTAGAAAAAGAACCCACACTTTTCATGTTTTTGTTTAGTCCTCCAAATTTTTTTATTTATCAACCTGTCTAAAAAGAACTTTAAATATACGGTGATATACATTAATATAATATTTTTTTGGAGGATTATTCCGGCCGAAATTTTTTTAATTAACCAAAATAAATTAATAAAATACCAAAATGACAAAATTATACTTTAAATTACCAGACTAGCCATTCCGGCATCACAGAAAGCCGCATAAATCCGGCATCAGGAAATCCTTTGTAACTCCGGAATCTGCGCATACTCCTTAACTCCGGAGTTACGGATACCAACATAACTCCGGAATCCCTGATACCGGAGTTATGCTGCCTTCTGTGATTCCGGAGTTGTGTGATTTTAAGCAGCGCAGCCCCCTTCTTCTCCCTCTGGCCGATTGTTGCTGATTTTGAGAGATTTTGAGAAAAATTTGAGATAGATTTTGAGAAAAACATTGAGAAAGAATTTGAAAGAGTTTGAAGTTTGATTAGATATACTATTTTCCGGAGTTACCGAGATTTCTCCTCTGTGTAACAGGTAATTTTTTTTATTAATTTTCGAAAAATATAAAAATTCACAAATTTTGTAGAAATCTTTGTTGTTTTTTGTAGAAATTTGTTAGATAATTGTTAAATTAGTTAGTTTAGATAAATTTGTCATATTAAAGCTTATATTATTGTTAACTTAGTTAATTAATTTATATTATTGTGAAATTTCATTTATTTACAAATTTACAAATTTTGTAGAAATTAGTGTTATTTTTTGTATAAATTTGTTAGATTATTGTTACTATTGTTAGGTTAATTGTTAATTAGTTAGTTTAGATAAACTTGTTATATTAAATATTAGATTATTGTTAAATTAGTTCATTTATTTAGAAAATTACAAAGTTTGTAGAAATTAGTGTTTTGTATAAATTTCTACCAACTTTGTAATTTTCGTTCAAATCGTGATTAGATCTGTTATTTTCCGAAGTTAGGGAGATTTCTCTGTTGTGTTACAGGTAAATTATATATTTTTTTTTATTTTCGAAAATTAAAAAAATTCATACAAAATTTGTTTTGTTTTTTGGTAAAAATTGTTAGATAATTGTTAACTTAGTTAAAAATTAGGTAAATGTTAGATAAATTGTTAGATATTTGTTAGATAATTGTAACTTAGTTAAATTTTAGTTAATTTGTTAGTAAATTGTTAAAAAAGAATATTTTAGAAATTATTAATTTGTTAGTTTAGATAAATATGTAAGTTATTGTTTTATTTTGTTTTATTTTGGGAAAATATAGTAATGCACCAAATTTGGGAAAATATAGTTAGTGTAGATAAATTTGGTATATTAATTTTTTATCTTTTGTATAAATTTGTTAGATTATAGTTACTATTGTAAGGTTAATTGATAAATTAGTTAGTTTAGATAAATTTGTTATATTAATATTAGATTATTGTTAAATTAGTTCATTTATTTATAAATTTACAAATTTTGTAGAAATTAGTTAGTATTTATAGATAATCAATTAGTTATATTAGATAAATATGTAACTTGTAAAAAATTGTTAAACTATGTTGTTTTTTATATTTAAATGTAGTTCTGTTGAAATGACGAGACCTCGAAGAAGTAGTGTTTCTCGACCCAGCACTTCTCAGTCTAGCACCTTCGAGGGTGGTGCTTCTCTCCCTCCAGATTGCCAGCCTCTCTCCGACTTGTTGCAGATGCCTGTCGCGGCCATGCTGGAAACAATCTCGTCATAATCACCCTCATATGTTGACGCCCATGATGCCTCCTGCTCACGAAAGCCTGGAACCTCAGGCTCGTCCGAGGTGGTGATATCCTCGATTCTTTCGGGCAACCCGGCATCCCTTAGCAGTTTTTCCAGCTTATGCCCTTGACCGACATCATGCAGGCTTCCTCGACATGATAGTAATATTCTCTTTCCGAAGCGCTTTAACCCCCTTGTAAGGGCCATTGGAATTTCCATGACTGCATCCCTAAAGGCCCTCTTGCCCTGCAAGTAGTACTTTCGTAAGTAACATAACAAGTGACATAATTTGAGTAGCTATTTGATTAGTTAAATAACATCACTAACCTGTCGTGTGGCGCACTCAGAATGGGAAACATATGTAAGGCTGCTAGGTGGCTCAGGCGGAGGAGGCAGTGGCTGGGTGAGATCATGGGTGGAATCACGCTCTAAATAAATCGACCTCATCCCAAATCTCTCATACCAGGGCATATACTGATGAAACCACCAATCACTGTCGTGTGGCTGCCCATCTGTGGGAACGATACACAACGGTACTCTATCTGCACTCCACTGCCCTACATAATCAGCATGACGCTCCCCCCAGTGAAGACCGTAGTGTCCATCAGTATGATCTACCTCATCTAACTGTCGGTGAACATCCCAAGATAATGGAGGAGGGGGAGGAACGGTCTGAAGTAAACCGTACTGTCTCATGACCCTATCCGGGTAGTGATGTGAGACTATCCAGAAATGAACGAGAGGGACTCTAGCCAACCAAATTCCTTGATCACGTAGTACACATGACGGCGCAAGAGGGAGGAATGTAGTATAGGGTGTCCACTCAACTTCACCCTCTTTCATCGCATTCAAAACATCTCGGGGATGCTTTGCTCCAACATTGTGAGGGTTGTCTTTCCACAACTTAAAACCCATCCATGTCCTCCCGTAAGCATGACACGACTCTCGATCGGGTAAATCCCAAGCAGTGAAGGTCTGATTTCTATCCTCTTTTGGCCGGCACACACTAAGGTGGGTCCAAGACCACAATTGCAATAACTCGAGTGGACCCCAAATAGAACGAGGCTGCTTCCGAGCAGCAATAGATAATGCGCAATATAAATAAGCCAAAACGGCACCCCCCCAATTGTACAACACAGATGGACTACTCAGATTCTCCAAAAACTGGAGATACATGGCCGGTACACCATCTCCACTGGAGTCTGGAAACATGATAGAACCAAATAAATCTAGAATGTAAGCCCGAGTATGAAAATCTACCTGGTCCTGTGTGGGATTTTTCGGCATATTAGCGAACTCGCGCCGCAACCACTTCAAACTAAGACTGTAATTCGAAACCAGTCGTTGTTGCTGTCCAGATCTCTTTGAAGCGCGACACCTCCACGCCTCATCTCCGGCCTCTCTACCCAGATACTGCTGTACCATATACCTCCAGTTGTTATCACAAATTCCGGTAACAACCGCTCCTGTTATTGGTTACGGTAACAACTGCTGTACCATGTCCTCCCGCGATATAAACAACTAACATCTTGTAGAGTTACGGTCATTTCACCGACAGGCATGTGAAATGTGTGTGTCTCGGGCCTCCATCGCTCTACTAGTCCTGTAATCAATCCCTTGTCTCTTCTCTTATGACCCAACTGAGAAATATGATACAATCCCAATCTCTTCAATGCCGGACCACAAATCTCGTGATATGGTACGACATTGTCATGACAAATCAACTTTAAATCGTCACCGCTCTGCAATATTTCAACAATATCCTCAAATAAATACAGATTACCAAAAATAAATATAGTACTAAATATATATATTACAAAAATATACCACATTTGGTTTAACGGTCGCAATCTTGTGTTGGGCGACAGGCATCTGCAACAAGTCGGAGAGAGGCTGGCAATCTGGAGGGAGAGAAGCACCACCCTCGAAGGTGCTAGACTGAGAAGTGCTGGGTCGAGAAACACTACTTCTTCGAGGTCTCGTCATTTCAACAGAACTACATTTAAATATAAAAAACAACATAGTTTAACAATTTTTTACAAGTTACATATTTATCTAATATAACTAATTGATTATCTATAAATACTAACTAATTTCTACAAAATTTCTACAAAATTTGTAAATTTATAAATAAATGAACTAATTTAACAATAATCTAATATTAATATAACAAATTTATCTAAACTAACTAATTTATCAATTAACCTTACAATAGTAACTATAATCTAACAAATTTATACAAAAGATAAAAAATTAATATACCAAATTTATCTACACTAACTATATTTTCCCAAATTTGGTGCATTACTATATTTTCCCAAAATAAAACAAAATAAAACAATAACTTACATATTTATCTAAACTAACAAATTAATAATTTCTAAAATATTCTTTTTTAACAATTTACTAACAAATTAACTAAAATTTAACTAAGTTACAATTATCTAACAAATATCTAACAATTTATCTAACATTTACCTAATTTTTAACTAAGTTAACAATTATCTAACAATTTTTACCAAAAAACAAAACAAATTTTGTATGAATTTTTTTAATTTTCGAAAATAAAAAAAAATATATAATTTACCTGTAACACAACAGAGAAATCTCCCTAACTTCGGAAAATAACAGATCTAATCACGATTTGAACGAAAATTACAAAGTTGGTAGAAATTTATACAAAACACTAATTTCTACAAACTTTGTAATTTTCTAAATAAATGAACTAATTTAACAATAATCTAATATTTAATATAACAAGTTTATCTAAACTAACTAATTAACAATTAACCTAACAATAGTAACAATAATCTAACAAATTTATACAAAAAATAACACTAATTTCTACAAAATTTGTAAATTTGTAAATAAATGAAATTTCACAATAATATAAATTAATTAACTAAGTTAACAATAATATAAGCTTTAATATGACAAATTTATCTAAACTAACTAATTTAACAATTATCTAACAAATTTCTACAAAAAACAACAAAGATTTCTACAAAATTTGTGAATTTTTATATTTTTCGAAAATTAATAAAAAAAATTACCTGTTACACAGAAGAGAAATCTCGGTAACTCCGGAAAATAGTAGATCTAATCAAACTTCAAACTCTTTCAAATTCTTTCTCAATGTTTTTTTCAAAATCTATCTCAAATTTTTCTCAAAATCTCTCAAAATCAGCAACAATCGGCCAGAGGGAGAAGAAGGGGGTTGTGCTGCTTAAAATCACACAACTCCGGAATCACAGAAGGCAGCATAACTCCGGTATCAGGGATTCCGGAGTTATGTTGGTATCCGTGACTCCGGAGTTAAGGAGTATGCGCAGATTCCGGAGTTACAAAGGATTTCCTGATGCCGGATTTATGCGGCTTTCTGTGATGCCGGAATGGCTAGTCCAGTAATTTAAAGTATAATTTTGCCATTTTGGTATTTTATTAATTTATTTTGGTTAATTAAAAAAATTTCGGTTATTCCAGTATAGCTATAATTCAACACAACTCAAAAATAGTAATTTTGCTTTAATAGATTATAAACTCTCTTCAAAATCAACTAAATTTCTTCCAAAAAAAGATTTCAAAATTAACATAATATTAGTTGTTAATTACATGCTAGTGTATTAACCGAAATATTTAATTTTAATCAGGATGCTTCCGCAGTTTATTCCATATTAACAAATAATTAATATATACGGTGATATACATTATTTTAACACCAGAAAAGAAAAAAAGTTTGAAAAGAAAAAGATTAGAAAAAGAACCCACACTTTTCATGTTTTTGTTTAGTCCTCCAAATTTTTTTATTTATCAACCTGTCTAAAAAGAACTTTAAATAAAACACACGAATGGTTCTAAAATATTTGAAATTTAGAACAACTCCAACTTCCACGCCTCCTGATCAAAAGCTGATTTCTGATACTGAGTAAACGGATCCGGGTTCATATCCGTGCAGAGATCCCATGAACCCATAATATCATCCAAACCCATTAAGTACATCGACTCCGGCCAATCCATGCATGGCAAGGCCATCTCATGATCCCCTCCGTTCGCCGAACAGGAAACACCGCTCGACGAACATGTCGAAGAAGAAGAAGAAGGTGAAATGGCCGGCAGTGGCGATTGAACCACAATTTCATCCGGTTGGATTAATGGCACCTCATCTGTGCAAAATTCTTCGTGTGCATTTGCATACTCCTCTGTGGCTTTTGTTTGGTTCTCTCCTTCTTGTGTTGGATTTGGAGGAGCATTTGTTTCCTTGTGAGGTTTCGGGTCGGGCTCATTTGTGAGGTTATCAGGTTGGTGGATCGGTTTGTGAGTTATTGGATCAATACCCATTTTCTTCAGCTTCTTTTTTATATGAGTGTTCCAATGGTTCTTTATTTCGTTGTCTGTTCTTCCGGGAAGATGCGATGCAATTTTAGACCATCTAGCATATACCAAATGAAGAAGAGAATATTAGAAGTCAAGAAAATTTAAATAAAAGATATGTGCTCAATGCATGTTGGCAATTTTTATTAAATTCTATGATATTATTATTCATCATTTTACTAACATATATACTGACTTAGTTTCTATAAATCAAAATATTTATAAATGATAATTAGTTATTTGTATTCATCATGTTTCTAACATACCATTTTAGAAAAATAAAATATTCGAATTGAGTAGTAAAAAAAATATTAACAAAAAGAAGAAAACAAATAAAGAATTGAAACCTGTTTCCAAGCTGCGCATGAAGATCGATCACCATTTTCTCTTCATACTCAGAAAGCAATCCTCTCTTTAAATCCGGTCTCAAGTAATTTGTCCATCTCAGCCTACAGCTCTTCCCACATCTCAACAGACCTAAAATAAAAGAGGAAATGTAACTATAAGAAAAAACAGAGGAACAAAGGTTTCAACTTTTAACTTTATTCAAGAACAGAGCAATCTCTGAAAAGAAACCATGAAGGCATGAAGTAATCGTATATATGGCAAACGGGTGATAAAATGTACTTAGTTTTAGAACCTGCTAGTTTAGGCACAGCTCTCCAGCAGCACTGGCCATTGCTGAGTATAAAATTGATGAGCTTTCTATCTTCCTCTGCTGTCCATGGCCCCTTCTTCAGCCCCACCTTATCACAACATGGTTGCCTCCCCATTTTTAGTTTCTTACAATATACACAGAGAAGAAGAGAGTGGTCGAGAGAGAGGGGGAGAGAGAGAGAGAGAGAGAGACAGATAAACAGAGGGTTTCTTGGTGCGCAAAGAAAATGAAGCACTATCGAGTTGCTTTATAAGGTGATTTGGAGAGGGCAAAATAAGGAAGAGAGGAGTGGCCACGTGTCAGGAGGGAAGAGGGTTGGGTTGCATGTGGGAGGTGGTTTTCTGAGCGCACCACCTCATCTAACGGCGATTGTACTTGGTGCATCTGAGTTTGATTATATTTCGGATTTGGATGATATGTTGATGTGTAAAATTAAGGAAAAATATATAGTGCCTCTGTTTTGCCTCTGTTTTGTCTCCACAGTGTTTCCATCATCTATGCTGGTGGGTCCCACCCACGTAGTGGGCTCCACTATCATAGGTGGAGGGAGTACTGTAGCAAGGTTCTAAAATTAATCCTAACTTTGTAGGGCTGTCGATGAACTCTTTTGGTCGTTATCCGATCTGCATCGTACTTTCTAAAGCGGATAAGAGTAATGTTTTCTTTGTAAGATTATAGGTCATGGATATGACTGTACCAGTAAGAAATTTTTTTTGTTAATTTGTCGAGTAAGAATACCGGTAAGAGCTATATTGTATCCGTTACTCATCGAGTAAACTATATAATTATGTATATTATAATTTATTTCATAGCTTGAAAATAATTAATTAAACTAAAATTAGAAAATCTGCATTTTAAATAAAAATCTATACATCATTGAAAATATGCATGTGTTGTTTTAGTATTAAATAATGCATCATGTATATGATAAAAAAATTCATTTGCATTTTATTTCTTTGATAATATTTCATTAGTAAGTATTATGTAATATGTTTTATTAGTGACAAGTGACATGAGAATAAATTTATTTGATACTATTAATTTGTCAAAATCATACAATTTTTTTAATTAAATTTTTTCTTTTTTATCTATTATCTAACGTTACTTGTTTCGTTAATCGAAATTTTTGACGTGTATGAATAGAATATTGACAAAGAAAATTTTAATAAGTATAAATAAAGTATGGATAAATTTTTTTAATTAATATGAATATAAAAATACATCCACCCGTATTCTACTCTAGACTGTACAGCCCTATAATTTTGTGTAAGTTGTCTTTTTTTGCTTGCATTGAAAGTGCGAACTAAAATTTCCTCAGGAAGACCAGAGAGTTTCTTGTAAGCTTTTAGCTCTGTAACTAAACAATTTTTAATATAGTAATTCCATAATTTCTTTTTCTAAGTTTCAGATTATTTTTTTTATGGAAGTGACCCAAGAAAGAGCGCCAACTTTCATTGAAAGCAAGCAAAAAATTTCAGATTAGTTATCTTTGTATTAACTTGAATTCCTGTGAAAAAATGGTGTGCTTCTTTTGTACTACAAGTACATTTTTGCTTTGTCTATAGAGTTAGAGTTAGAATAACTTATGAATGCACTATTTGATCGTTCACTCATGATTTAAATCATTGAATTAGTGTAATTTATTTATCCAATAACTTAAACTCACTATCATAATTTTGATTATTAATGTGGAAAGAAAAATGACTGTTGTGTGATAATAAGAATGGAAAAGACATCTTTTTCGTGGAATAATCATGGAAATGGATCCATGAAACTACTCTCCTCACAAAAAGTATTTTATCCATGAAGTACCATGGAAATACTCTATTGCTGTGTAGCTAAGCATGAAATTAATTCCACGGAAATAACTTTGCTTGTGGGGTCGCCTCTTTTTATTTCTATGGTTAGCATGACACATTTCATTGGTATTTGCATGAAAAATTCAAAAATTACCACATAAATGCTTTAAAAGTTACCACGAAAATAATTGTAATATCAACATAATTATTATTTATTTGCATATTTTTTATGAATTATAGAAATATTATTTTCGTCATGATATTATTTTTGTCAGCTAATATATTATTTATGTCAGTAGAGCAATTATTTTTGTCAGCAGAACAATTCTGTCAATAAATTTAACTACTGATGCACAAATTTTATTAACCAACTTTTATTCGTCATAATACCAATTACAATCATGTAACATCAAAATTTACACGTTGTAAACTTCACAAAATATAAAATAAACTTATTGTTGGATTAAACTCACCTCTTGTTTGACAATTTGCAAAACAATTAAAGTACTAACCTTGCACTTGAGTTTTGGTGAAGTTGCAGGTTAAAACAGATACAAACCAATGTCAAACATGCCCTGGACAAGTCAAGACATGATCAAGTCATAAAGGAAAGGCTCAATGCTTAAAACAGAGCACAACGTTATCATAACGCTTGAAGACCCGTTATAATGAGTCCATAAGGCGTTATAACAGGTGTCCAAGGCATCATAACGCCTCAGGAGGAGAGAGAAGATGCAGATGCTGGATTTTCTCGAGACAAGCGTTATTGTAACGCTCCAGCAAGGCATCACAAAAGGTTGCAACCCGTTATAACGAGTGAGCAAAGCGTTATAACGGGTTTCTGAAGATTTAGCCCACAAGTCAGCTGCAGAAGGGCAAAAGGGGATGATGTCCAAGACGTTGTAATGCCTTGCTAACCCGTTATGGACAAAGCTGTAACACTATGTTGTTTTCTCACTGATTCAAGATCCCAAGAAGTGCGTAGCCTATATAAGAGATGCAGAAACGAACCAGAAGATCATCAAATCATTCCTACAAGTTTCCCAGCATCAATTGAGCACAAAAAAGAACCTGATTCAAGTCTCCTACAGCTACCTAACCTAGAGAGCAATTAGGATAGCTATTATTCTCTTATTGTCTATTCGAGAACAAAATCCTCAGCTAGTTTTAGCCTTTGGTGCATCACATTTGTGTTGTCAAGTGGTGCATCCCTATCCTAGATTGTGTTGTAAATCAGACATTTTTATCGTGTATTGAGGTGTTGTCTCGTGCATCGGTCAAGGAAAAGAAGATTGACTTATTTGTGTAGAAGTCAAATATCAGCTCCGCACTTTGTAAAAGGTACTCTTGATAGTGAAATCGGTCTGGAAAGAAGATTTTATTTCGGAAGACCCGTGGACGTAGGCCTAAGTTCTTTTGATAGGCCGAACCACGTTACATAGCGTGTTCACTTGTTCTCGATTGCTCTCTCTTCACTCTCTCACTCGTTTTAGTACTTTGCTCTTAATTGTTGTGATTTGCTCAATTAGTTCTTGAAATTTCTTGCGTTATTACTTGGCAGATGATTAAGTCTAAAAGATTTTAACTTGAATTAAATCGCTTTCGCATATTGAATTGACCTTAGTCTTGTGCATTAAATCATAACCCCTAATTTTCTAAAAATTGATATCAGAGCACATATGTTCATACCTAGCTAAGCAACAAATTCTTGTAAGTTCTTGATTTTGTGAAATATAGCTCAATTGAAATTTGTAAAAGAACCCCCGGTCTTTGGAGTAAGTTGCAAGAACTTTTCATATTGGAAAAAGTGTATGGTAAACTATCTAACCTTGCTTGAACTTTGGAAAATAGTTGAAGATGGTTGGATACTAAAGTATGAGTTAGATGGTATTACTCTTATCAAAGAATCAAAAGAATTTAAGTACATTAATGACAATGCTATGAATACCATCTTAAGTTCAATTCTTGAATCAGTTGCCTTATCTCTCACACATTCCTCTAATCCTAAGGAACTATGGAATGCACTAGTCCTTAGGTATGAAGGAAATGAACATATAAAAAAAACTCGAAAGGTCGGATTAGCAACAAAGTTAGAAAATATGAAGTTTAAAGATAACGAGTCTTTTGAAAGTCTCTACCATAGACTATATCTTAGAGAAATGAATTTGTTGAAATAAGATCTAACATTTGTGATGAAGATTTTGTAGGTAAACTCTTGAGGATGGTGTTCAAAAAGCCCGGTTGGAATGGCATGGTGAGCTGTATAGAAGCCCTACAAGCTAAAGGACTTACTTATCAATCCGAAGAGGTGTAGGCTCAACTTTGATCACATGAGGAGAATCACAAAGAAGTCAAGAGCGCAACCTCAACTAAACCTTGGCATTACCGGCTCAATCTTCATTTAATCCACCTTATAAGTTCGAGTCAAGCGAAGTCATATACCAAAACTTTCACCAAATTCTCTCAAAAGATAAGGACTTCCTTACCAAGCTAGTGAAAGGAGGAATATAATTCGAAAGAAAGGTGAATGAAGAGAGACTAACTCAAGGAAAAAAGGTTATATGCCTATCTTACAACAAGGAAGGTCATAGCATTCAAAATTGATATGTGATCTTTCCTCAAAGAAGAAGACCACAAAAAGGGTGATTTAGGAAAACTAACAAGAAAGCTATGCAAGCAACTTGGATAAGTGAATCTGAAGAATGTGAAGATGATGAAGAAGAAGTAAATCGCGGAGGAGGAGATGTGGACAACAAGTTAGCTCTCATCGGAAATAAATCAAGGACGTGCTTGGAGATTGCGCTTGAAATCATAAAGGAACAAGAGATAACAGATCTAAAGAAGATTCGCATCTTGAAGAAAATGGCTCAAGCTAAGGACGATTATGCAAAAGAACAAGAAGAAGCTCTAATGAGAGGTGAATTCCCAAGAGTGGTCCTCAACAACAAGATAGAGTAACCTCCATCACTTGCAAAGAAGGATGGTGATAAGCAAATCGAGAAACCTTTGAGCCTTGCTAAAGCGGATGATCAAGTGCAAAAGACAACAACTCAACCAAAGGGCAAGACTACAAGCACTCAAGAATTAGAGACCTCTAGCCGAGCTAGTATGATAATCTTTGATCTTTCTAAATTTCATGAAGACATTAGTGATGATGAGTCTTGTGACTTGGATGAAAGACAAGAATCTTTCAATGTGACCAAACTTAAGAAATTGCTTGTTGAGTTCAAAAAGTCTTTGAAAGTTAAGGATGCTATGATTAATGATCTAAAATCGAAAATTGAATTGTTACAAAATATGGTTAATGACATTGAAACCAAAGTCAATTTTGAAAAAGAAAAGGAATTGAAGGAAGCACATCCTTGGGCTTCTAAATTTGTGAAGTTTGTTAAGTCCTCAAACAATGAAACCAAAATTAACTATGATAAAATGTATGTTGGTCAATGTCCACATGATAAGATCAGTCTTGGTTTTGTAAAAGAGCAACCTCCTAAAATTGAAAAAGCAAACTAAGTTGAACAACAAACCTACTCAAGCCAAGAACTATGCCTATAAATATGATAAGAGATACAACAAAAAGACCAAGTCTACCAAACCTAATTCTAGTGTGGTGGTACACAAATCTAGAGTTAGTTTATAGGACTACCAACCAATATAGAGTTTAACCACCAAAACTCTATGTTAAGGATAATTATGGTAGATTTCATTAGATAAATAAGAAACTTGAAAACAAATGTGAAATAAAAAGGTTTGTAAATGCTTTTCAACCAAGATCCAACCCTAGAAATGCTATAAACAATCACAAGAATTTTAGTAGCAATTTTCAAAAGAGAAAACTTTATATGAATAATCAATTAATATCTCATCCAAAGAACATAAAAAACTTTCATGATAAGTATAGGTTGGTAATGAGTTATTGGAGACCAATTAATAACAACATCAATTATCATAGCAACCTTAACTCTAAAGCAATATTTTGCTCGTTTTGTTTGAGATTTGGACATCATGAAGTTTTTGTCGATTAGAAAAGGTAAATTTGTGAAACCACTTGCACTTCCTAGCACAAGTGGTACCAAATATATTGTCTAGAATGTCACTAGACTTCCCCCCATTTGGTCATCATTTTGTATATTAGTTTGAGGGGGAGCCATGTAGCAAGATATATAATTCAATGTATTATATTGATTGAATTATATATTTTGTGAATCTTAATTGAGCTTTATATCCAAGTCACAATCTTATCTGAACATTTGCATAAGCAAGAACATCATTTGACAACTGAACTGAGCCCTATAAATGCTAAAGAATAAATTTGGAGCATAGCAGCAAATTAAAACTAAATAAAAAGCAAAAATTTGTCTAAGCATTATGATAGGCATTACAACGAGTTGATAACTCGTTATAATGACTGGGAACCCATTATAACGGGTTAGAAAATCAAAACTAGTCGTTAGAAAGGTTTAAATGTTTGGAGCATTACAGAACAAGAGAAAGAGGCGTTATAATGGCTGGAAACTCGTTATAACACATCAGGAACTCGTTATAACGAGTTACTATAACGCTTAGCTAAAACTGCCTATTTAAGACCCCTTCTTCTCAAAACTTACTCAAATTGCAACCTCTTGAGCGAATTTCTACTCTCTGGCAGTTTCTAAACCAAATCCCCCTTCAGAAAACTAAATTAACTTCCTCAATCCTCACAGCAAGATGTTTTTCAATACAATTTTCACTCTTCTCTTTCTCATGGCACCAAGTCCTCCTAAGTCCCAAAAAGTAGTAGCAAGAAAGGCAAATATCTCTACCCAAGCTAGGGTTCGTATTGGAGAAGGAGAGGGATCTGGGCAGCAAGTTTATGAACGATCGCTACGGACAAGAAAAGGAAAGCAAAAGGTCCCCCAAGAAGAACCCTCAAGGCCCATATATAGGGAGACAAAATCCTATGGAGATCTCCTCTACAAATCGATTTTTGTTCCGAATGCCAAAAGACTTTAACAACTTTTTAAATAAATTTAGAACAGTAAGATCTCAAAGCCCTATTTCTTTAAAACGAATGATGAGAATAGGTTAGATGGCCAACCTTGGTTTATTGTTCGGGACTATATTGAATTTTGGCAATGGCAACCAATCATAGAATGTGATCTTATGTATCAAGAGTTGCCAATTCGGATACTTTATGCCAACATGAGACCTACGAGCCAACCATGGGGAGTTACAACCTACATATGTGGACAAGAGATACCAATTACCATTGAACCATTTGTGATGTGTTTGGTATCTCTAATGTGGGATAGGACGTGTACCCATTTAAGGTTTGGCCAAATGATGTCGATGAATTTAAATACAAAACTTGGTTCGGTGCACACAACAAGAAGCAAAAACTTATCGTAACCCATTTTCCGGCCATTTACCGCTTAGGGTTTCTATTCATCAACAATATCCTTACCCCTAAAAGCAAAATTAAAACTAATTTGAAGATGAATGTCATGTATCTTCTTCGGCATTTGATATGTTTTAACAAGATTGTCCAAATATCATACATCATCTTGAATCATATGAGGTTTTCCTTAATCAATACAACCAAGTCTCTACCTTATCCTCATCTTCTAACCCAAATCATGACGTATGTTGGTTTAAGGATTCCTAGAAATAACCAACCGGCCTTTAAACCTGAAACCTTGTTGACATACTTGACTCAATCGGGTGGATCAAAGAAGGGTATTTTTGAGAACCAAGTAAGAAGTATAAGGTGAATCAATAGATTTTAGAACCCAATGCGACACCAAACCAATGGAACAATTCAGATGAGTGTCTTGATCCTCCAATGGATAACCAAGTACCCAAAAAGAGAAGAAGAGAGGAAGCTACCTCATCCCATCCTACACAACAAAAACCCATGGAGAATGTGTATGATCAACCCCCGTTTCAACCCCAACCTCAACCTCAAGCTCAACTGGAACAACAAACTAATACCTTTCCAATACCTCCTCAACCTACAAGATTCACCTTGAAAGGGGTACAACAACTTTCGCAACAATTATATGATCTCACGTTGCATGACATAGAATACTATAGAGGAGTGTATGAAAGGTTGGAAGAGACCGATGGCTTTCAAGAACAAGATCAAGCATCGTGGATTGAGAGATATGACTTTTGGGGTCCTTTGCATGGAGATGATAATCCTTAGGCATTGGGAGGATGAGAGTTATAGTTTTATCTTTTTAAAAGTTGTAATTTTCTATGCACCGTTAAAGACTTGTCTTTTATGTACTCATATTCTTGTATGCACTTTTCTTTTATGGATATTTGTTTTGATCATATGTCTCTTGATGATTATTGATCTCTATTGCTCTTTTATATTATGTTACAACTCTCTATTCTTAATTGGAAAATCTTATGAATTGTTCTTTATTTGCAAACTTTATTTCATTAAGGAGGAGTATTAAATTGCTAGATTTGTATGAATATATATGTGCTAAATTCAGGAAAATTTATTTGTTTGAGCCTTTTGCCTTAATTTGCAAAACGAGGGAGAAATGAAGATGTGCATCATTTATATCCACATCTCAATTAGGTTTTGCAAATTGCCAAAAAGAGAAGCTTGTTGGATTAAACTCATCTCTTATTTGATAATTTACAAAACAATCAAAGTACTAATCTTACACTTGAATTTTGGTGAAGATCATGATTTGATTCGGCAAATTGAAGATGAATGAGCGATATTTCAGTGAACTACAAGGAAACCTATAGCTTCTTCAATCTGTTTTATCATTTTTTTATTTTTAGTTTCTCTTTTTTTCTGGTATTTTATGTTTTTGTTGTGTTTTCGTGTACTTGAACTTTTTCTTTTTATTTTAATAAATACCAATTAAATAGACTCTTATTTTTTTTCTTTCTTTTTTTTTTGATATTTACAGAGCACAACTAGAATCAAAGTCAATTAATAATTTCATTGAGATCCCAACAAATAGTGAAATATCCGTCTCTCAGACATTAATTACCTTCTCATTTTCAAAATAACTTTTTTTCATCTATTTTGTCTGTACTTTTAATTCAAAGTCAAAGGCATTAAGTTGTCCACAAATTGTTCATAAAAAAAAAGTTGTCCACAATTTTTTTTCAAGGTTTTATTTCACAAATCTTTTCATGGTAGCGATCTTCCCCCAAACTACGCTTCTTAAAGATTCAAGTTCAATAGTGACATCAAAGATACCATCGGTATTATATTGTCAATTGCTATTATTAGGTAGTTTATTTTTTAAAATAATCTGCCAACTAGAAATTCTTTATTTGAATAAAACAAAAAAAAAGTAAATTGTTGACCTAGGATATAACTTGTATATTTATATATAGTTAGTTACTGATATTATAAAAAAAAGAGTACAAGATCCCACTAATATAATTAAAGTACAATGCTATTGTTTTTAAAATAAAGTTGTGGACATATCTTGTTTCCTACTAACATTCATTTGCTCTGCAGGATGAAATTAATATACTAATATATATATAGACCTTGTCTATAAATTAGTCTTTACTCTAACAAAAATGTGCTCTCTTTATCTTGCTCCTGTTTAATTGGGTATTTCCTAACTAGGTTCCTGTCACACAAAGAAGTGTGTTCAAGGAAAAAGGGACAGTAAAAAGAGTGTTTTTTCTGAGTGAATATATGGGAAAAGAATGATACAAACAATGCAAGAAACTTCTTTTCTTGTGTTTTTGGCAGTAGAATCTGCTGGAAAAGAAAATTTTGAGATATCTAGACGTGGATATATAGAGCGATGTTAGTGCATGTTACCATCTACATGCATGTGTCAGGCATGTCTATACTGCATATGGTATAAAGTGGAAGAATGAGTAATCTTATGAGATGAGAAATATTTGATGGTTTATTTATGTAAAGCCTTGGAAGAGTTGTTATCGGAATTTTTCGGGAATGTTCTCTAATTTAGGAAAAAAATGAAGATAGAATTGTCAAATTATTCATTATTTGCATGTGAAATTACAAAGAAAAAAAAAAAACAACCCCCCCCCCCCCCCCCCCCCCCCAAACCTCTGCCGGAGTTATATTTTATTCCACCTTTTTAACCAAAAGCCCATTAAACAATGAGCTTTCCATCACAAAACGTGTTATAGCTACAAAAGCGTATATCAGTTTCTGAACCAACTGATAATTCCCCAAATTGGAAATTACTTTCAAAAATTATTAATCTTTACGACTTTACCTCATATGTTATATATCCCTTACTTCACTCATCATGACAAGGAGGTATGAACTATTCTAACTTCCCTTAGACGCCAAAGAAATACATAACGAATATGCATAGTTGCATATATACCAAGTGGTTCCTTGTCATATCCTGCATGGGGTAATATTTTTCTACAATGGAGACCGAAGACTAACTCTTACTCCACAAGAAATTTCTACAAAATAGACGCAAGCTTCAGTTGTCGATTTAATTCTTCACTTCAGTAAACCTTCGACATCTCCATCCATTTCAGTTTAAAATATTGTTTAATACTCTTAGACTTGAAGCAACGACCGCATTTCTTCAAGTGCAAAGAAACTTATATATAAGGTAATGTACAGGTCTCAGACACATGTTACGTCGTAACATTGTTTATAGTAAATGATTTCTTGCATAAACACGGAGGTAATTATCAAAAGAGACTTGTTGACTTAAATAAATGATTCTTGGAAAACGGAGATTAGAAGTCATAAAGACAGCAATTTACATTTTGACAGAATGACAGTGTCCCGACGTTGTACCAACTTGCATTTTAAATTTTTTTAAGGAAGACTTATTCTAGACTAATTATGAGCTAAAACATTGGAATACAAAAGAAGTTGAAAATACGATCATGCGAAAATAAACACCACAAAGTTCTTATAGTAATGTAGCAATAGTTGCACTTCAATAACACACTCAAGAGTCCTAAACGCCAACCAACTCTGAAATATGATTACAAAGACGATGACAGACAAGAATAAGTGCGAGTAAACTTTTAAGCATATTAGAAAAATTAACACTTCAAATCAAGCATCATTACTAAAAACCAGCCTCAGGAACATTCTGCAAGAAATCGCCATCAGCACACTCCTGACAAATGAAGCCGGCTGTCGGCCCCACAAAGCTATTGTGGCCCTTGCAATAAGGCCGGTTGCAGGTGTTGCACTTGGGAAGCTGGAGCCAGCAGTCCGTGCACAGAAGGTGGTTGCATGCACTTTCTGCATGGGGCATGTGATCTGGGTCAATGCAACCGCCACAATCTTCGCACCTGGCAATGCAGAAGAAGCATCCCCTACACTCAATCCACCTATGTTCCATTTTCCTGCAATTGTTTTAGAAATGTTTAATAAATAAGAAGATCAAAATGGATTACAACACATTTTGAGAATGGTCTAGCTGAGAACAGTAAGAAGTCAGATCCTTTGTTGAGATGCTTGTCAAGGTTGAAAAAGACTATGGGCCAAGGAAAATACAAGGACCAATAATCAGGCCAATGACTAAGTCCAGATAGGGGTGAAAATAGAGTAAATACTGATCAGATGGTGATCATCAACACATTTTCATCTTGATTCTTCTTTTCGGGACATAATTACTAACAAGGATAGACTCGGACAATAACATACTACAAATTTTGATTGAACACAAATGATCATATTTTCTTTGATATGGATGTTTTTGGGATTAGTTTAGGAGCTAAACCCCCCTCTCCCTCCTGAAAACACACACACAAATCCAGTCAGCAGAGAACAGTGGGACCCCACACAAAAAGTGGGTCGCACCCATCACAGGTAGTACATGAAATGAGAGAGTCAAGGCAACTTATATTTTCCTTGAAAGATATATTGAACAAGAACAGATTTTGGTGGAGCTTGTTGTAAATTAAGACCTAGGACAAGTACACGAGGGAAGCTCATCACTACAGCTAAGGATTAGACTGTTAGTTTTTGTTTGCTTTTTTGTAAACAACAAGATACTGAACTAAGCAAACATTATACTCATCTTATCTCAGTACAGAGCAAGGAAATATGTTAAGTGCTGCAATATAAGTTCACTGTTGAAGTATGTGGATTGCACATATATGGGAAATTATATATATCTGTGAACTTTGGACTAGTGAGTCTACAGATAAACAGAAGTATCAACACAGAATTTCCATATCGGATGGTCTGAATCTGAACTACCTGATTTCTTTTTACATCCACAGACAAACCTTATCAGAATCTGTGTATTCTATTTTTAAAACTGCACTATTTCTCTGTTTGTATCTTCCTATAGATAACCATGTTACTATATATATCCTGCTTTCTGACACTAAGATAGGTCAGAAGAGAGATGGTCTCCATTTAAACCCTAGGTCAACTACTATCCCTCCTATCTTCCCCAGATGGCCCCCTTAAATCCAGTTGGATCCAATGTTTCTAGAACTCGATGACAGCCACACACTTGACAAAAAAAACCAGCCAGCCAGCAATTTGACCTGAACTGTAGTGATGAGCTTTCAAGGACAAAACCTGATGAACCCAAACATGAAGAACCGACTTAAAACCCAGAAAAGAATCGAACCCACTAGACCAATAGAACAGCTGGCCAAACTTTAGAAAAGAAACACTCAGACAACTTCAAACAAATTTTATTAGGTACATAGTCAAAACAATACAGACCCCCATTTGGACTTGTAATCACAGTAAATAACTCGAATGAAGATGGACCCAAAATGAACCGGACAAGCTCAACACATAATAATGTTAACTGAAAACCCAAATTACATTTGAACTTCATTCAGATCCAAACAGGTTTTATTAGGTAAAAAGCTGATGAAACTTCCTTTGATCCCACAAGACATGACCCATTCTGCCCATTTGGCTCCTGTAAGTTCTTGAGGTTAACAAAGAGATGTTGCATGTACTACCAGTTAGCAAATACATAGTAGAAACTAGTTTTGGTACCCACAAACAAATCATGGCACATTCTGTCAGTTCATGAGGTTAACAAGGAGATGTTGCATGTACTACCAGGTACCAAATACATAATAGAAACTGGTTTTCGTACCCACAAACAAATCATGGCACATATTGTAGATAGGTAGATAGATGTTGCATGTACTACCAGGTAGCAAGTTGCATATACAAACTAGTTTTGGTACCAACAAACAAATCACCACACATTATGGGAGAGAGAGAGAGTTGTGACCTGCACTCGTCTCTCGTGCAATCAAACACCAATCTCACAGTCCGGCACATGGGGCACATTTCAACATCTATAGGCCGTCCATCATCACTGTTGATCGATCCTGACGACTGATTTGAGCCATAGAAATATGGCACTAGGGATTTGAATTGCAAGCCATCTTTGCAGAGGAAGGAGTTGAGAACATCAAGGTGATTCTTTTTTATATTACAAAGGCCACGCAGCCGAAGCCGTAGCTTGTTAACGCTTCCTTTTCTCTCATGCAGGCGCTTGACCACCTCCACCATGCCATCTGCTGTCAAGTATGTGCATCCCGGCACAAAAAGCTGAAATTATTTACAACAATTATAATTTCAGTGTACTATACAGATATGGTACAAAATTAAAAACAGAATGAATTAGTGAGGTTCAATAATGGACTAATGGTGCATGGTCATCTGGTTCAGTAATGCAGGTTCAAGGAGGAAGAAGGCTCCAATGCTCATGGTATTGATCAGCCGATGATATGGCTCCAAATTCTCAATTTGAGTTCCAATCAGGCAATCCAAGTCACTCAATATGATATGATCTTCATACCAAAATCTTGTGGTATATCAATATTTTTTATATTCGTCTTTACTATTTTAGATAGGAGAAATATTGATTCTGGAAATTACAGACCAACCAACAGCACCATATTCTCCGAATTCAGAAACATAGTAAAATGAATCTCAAAAATGGAAAAGCTGGTCCACTACAAAGTTGAGTTCAGAGATCAATATCAAGTAGCCAGATTGGGTAGCCCAATCAATCTTGAAAGCAATAGTACATAAAGGACTACCCTGTCACTGCACTTCAAAAGTATTCTTTATAGCATCAAATCATGCCTTGTATAAGACCGGGTACTGAATTATAGTTCAATTATGGTGGTATTTACTAAATTGTGGTATCATTGCAGGCCTACGCTGTCACTGCAAAACCAGTGACTGTTGATTTCCGTAGTTATCTCAGGTAATTCTGCATACCTATACAAAAACGCCAGTCTCAGAGAAGAGGCTGGCCCCTTGTGCCAGTAAGAGAGTTATCTTACCACTGCTTGTTTATGCATTCTAAACAAAACTATTGGCCGGTAAGCCTCTAATTTAACTAAATCAGGGCTTAACAAAATCTGTCGGCCAGGCTATCAAACATAAATTGGCACCGTACATAGTATCCCTAGCTTACAAGAATAGTTTCTAACCTTCTAGTTCTATGTTCTAATTAAATCCTTTTACACCACTAAATTATTAATTATGAAAAAAAAAGAATCACACAATATTAACCTTTGTAATTTCAGGACTGTTGTCAATGACAGTAAGCAACCCCGCGTCAGTGATTTTAAGACAATTGACGAGAGTCAAGGACCTGAGCGTGCCTTCAGCTCTAGAGGTGATAGCTAGCAAGACATCATCAGTAAGCTTGGAGCTCAGTGGAGATTGCACGGTGATTTCCCTCCACAGCGAGGGGTCGTTTGAAATTACGTCACAGAAAATCCGACAGACTCTTTGGAAAGCCAAGAGCTCTCTCAACGGGAGATAGTGAAGAACTAGGAATAGAGCGCCATGAGGAGAGTCAGGCTCCATCGGAGATTGATTCGAACTGGAGAGGTCAGACATGGTGACGAGAGAGAGAGAGAAAGTCAGAGAACAAGAACAAGGAGGCGTACTGGTATAAAGTTAAGCGTGCGAGGTGTGTGGAAGCAATTAGCAAGGAGACGTGCAGCGTGACTCTCGTCGGAGATAATATCGGAAGGAGGCACGTGAGTAGTCACCTGATGTGGAATCTCGCATTTCAAATTCGATTTCAGGATTGTGTACGAATCGTACGGAATTCACATCCCGATCGAACGGTCAGCAGCAGTGGACTCTTATATTTTCATCGCTGCTACAGCGATGTAACTGTTCGCACAGTGATTTTGCTACAGTATAAACGAATTTACAGCGTAATAGTGCTGTTCGCTGACCATTTCGAAACCCCGCATTATTCCACCGGATACAGATTCAATCGTACGATTACACGAGTGAGAACTGAGAAGCAACATTGCATTTGACCGTATTAGTGTGTTATAAAATAGAGAAAAAAAATAGTTATTCATCTTCAATTTCCTATTCTTGTTTCCCGCTCTCACTTCTATAGAAAAAAAAGGCAAAATGATATTTCAAAAATGGTTCACACATTAATTGTGTTGTTACTTTTCGTTCTTTTATGTCTTGACTTGAAACTTAAATTGCATAGAAAAGATTTCAGTATTAATGGGCGTTGTCACGTGCTATTTTTTCTTTTTGTTTTTGTGCTGGTGTAAATACTTGAATAAATCTAATAGAAACACATGAAAAATTTAATATAAACACCTGAAAATGCTAGTGTAATCACTTGTAAAGTTCAGTATAAACACCTAAAGAAATAGTATAAACACCTTAAAATGTTAATATAAACTAATAAGTTTAGTATAAGCACCTAAAAATAGTAGAAAATACTAATATAGATGGCTCAAAGTTTAGTACAAACACGTGTAGAAACCTGAAAATGTAATATAAACATCAGATATAGCTAATATAAACATATTGAATGATAGTATAAACACTTGAAAAATGTAATATAAATATCAGAAATTGTTATATAGGATGAAAAATGACAAAACTAGTTAAGTGATCCTTGCATTACTATTTGTTGCATGTGTGTTGATTTCAAATTGAATTGCATAGAAAGTGATCCCAACATTCATTGTCACTCCATGTTATTTTTTGTCATTATTTTGTATTTTGATTGTATTTGTAACTAGTATAAATATTTGAAATAGCTAACAAAATAATTGAAATGACTAGTATAATCAACTGAAACAACTATAAACACATAAAAATATTCATAAGAATGGTCTTTGTTGACTCTTTAACTTGTTTTCTGGAAAATTAATTAGAAAAACAAGAGTGAGAAACGAGAATCAAAGGATTATTAGTGGGACCCAAAAAAATATGTATTTGCAAACATTCATGAAAATATTAACGAAATTCGACCTTTATGCTCGTAGAGAATTGAACTCATGACATCTTGGAAGTCATTTTAGTTAGCTTTCAGTAGACTTGGTTATTTGCTAAACTTTAATTTTTATTTGATCAATATAGTATTTATTTGCATTTTGTCAAAGTTTAAGTTAATAGAATCATTCATGTTCTCGAAATCAACCAAAATTAGTACGAAATAATAATCTAGACTGCACAAAAAAATTTGTGACATGTTTGAAAAAAAATGTTTGATTTTAGTTGTGTTTTTAGCAAATCAATTTGACTCCTCTCGTATATTTTATGAGCCGAATTCAATCGCATCTCTTTTCCAACCTTACAAATAAAATATCGATTTTCATAATTACTAAGATACTTTACTAATTCAACTGTCATAATGAGTAGCAAAGTGCTATTGATCAACCTTCTAGATGTCGTACTTGACATCGTATTTCTGTGATTAAGCGATCAAAACTACAGTTCTCAATGGAATCTTGAAGTTATATGAAACATTAGATTGCTATTTCTTAATATAGAGTATTTCATAGGATATGAATTTGTTGTCAATGGGGAATCCGAATCTGTTGTTATTTCGAGGGAAAAGCACATCCTGTTTTTTCTCTCAGCATCGTAAGATCAATCACGAACAGTTCGGATTATTTCTTCTCTCTCTTCGATTTTCTCTTTCTTCAAATAAATTTCAGTCCTCGGTCTCGAATCTGACAGATCAGAAGGACAAAATAGATCTTTGTTATTCCTATTTGGAATAACAGCGGTTATGAAATCTGTCAATGGGTAGTGTAAAGTATTGGTGAAATTATTTTTATATTTATATTTATTGAAATTTTCTTTACTCATATTTTATTAATGTTCATTAAAATTTTCTTTATTCATATTTTATTTATACACGTCAAAAATTTTGGGTAACGAAATGGAAAACGGTAGATAATGTTGGATTAAACTCATATCTTGTTTGACAATTTGCAAAATAAATCAGTACTTACCTTGCACAATTGAGTTTTGTTGAGATACAGATTAACACAGGTACACAATAGAGATGCAAATGCTCAAATATGGATATACAAGTCAAGACATACTCAAAGACATCAAGAGCAAGCACAATGGGCATTTTCAGAGTCATTCATTACCATAACACATGCTTAACCCGTCACAACAGATGTCCAATCCGTCACAACGGGTTCTAGAGGAGACGAGCTTGAGCAGAGAGATTTTCCAGAGTCATATGTTGCTGTAACGCATCCCAAATGCATCACAACTGGTTCCCAACCCATCAAAATGGGTCCCCAACCCGTCACAACGGGTTACTACTCAAGATGACCCAGAAGTCAGTGGAAGAAGCACAGAAGGGCATTTCCAGAAATGTGCCAACCCGTTATAACAGATTCGATAACGCGTTACAGAATTCGGTAACGCATGAGGCCAAAATCAAGACTCTAAGATGTGCTCAGTCTATATATATCTTGGAGATACGAACATGAAAGACATCTGAAACCCCAAGCATTCAAGCATTCAATTGAGCACCAGAAGAGCATTAGATCCTTCTCCTACAGCTCTCTAACCCGAGAGATTTAAGATAGCTATAATCATCTAATTGTCGATTCGAGAACACTTCTTTCTTGCTAGTTCTAGTATTTGATGCACTACATTTGTGTTGTCAAGTAGTGCATCTCTATCCTTGATTATGTAGGCAATCAGACCTTTTGCCTTGTAGAATGGTGTACTCCCTTGCATAAGTTTAGGAATCTAAGATTGTTTGTTTATTGAGAAGAAATCAAAGATAAGTTCTGCAATTGTAAAGAACATTTATTGTTTAGTGGAATTAGTCCCGAAAGAAAGTTTTGGTTTCGGAAGTCCCGTTGATGTAGGCTTAGTTTGTTTGTAGGCCGAACCACGTTATATCGCGTGTTATTGTGTTCTCTTAATTGCTCTTTCTCTTTACTCTCTCTCTTTATTATTATTGCACTTTGTTATTTTTTTATTGCTTAATTACTTTTAGTACTTGCTGAAATTTTTAGCTAGGTGATTAAAGTCTAAAAACTTGAATTATAACTGTTGTAAATATTTTCGCACTAATACTTGATCTTAGTCTCCCCCAATACATTCTAACAGAAAATGGATAAAGAACAATAAAATTTAATAAAAAAGTTGTATGATTTTGACAAATTAATAGTATCAAATAAATATATACTACTAAAATACAACAATAAATAACGTTCTAGATATTACAAAAATCACAAAATTTCTTCTCATGTCATTTGTCACTAAAAAAAGATATACTATTTAGTACTTACTAATGAAACATTATCAATGAAATATAATGCAAATCAATTTCTTTATCAATATATATGATGCATTTAATACTAAAACAAGACATGCATATTTCAATGATGTATATATTTTTTTAGAAATGCAATTTTTCTAATTTTAATTTAATTAGATTTCGCGCTCACGCTCCGCGCGAAAAACTAAAAAAAACAATGGTAGAAAAAAAATTTCAGAAAAAGCAAAAAAAGTTGCTACAGTGTTTTCACTGTTCATAAAGCATATTCAATTTTTATATATACAGGATTAATTGTTTTCAAACAATGAAATAAATTATAATATATATAATTATATAATTTATCTTATGGATAACGGGTACGATATAGCTTTTGCATGTCTTCTTACCCGATAAGTTAACGAAAACTTCTTCTTATTCATATTCATATTCATATTCGATAAGCTATTGCAAAACAAATCCTCATTCATATCCGCTTTAGATGGTATGATATGAGTCAGATAAACGAAAAAAATATTTCATTGAATAGTGAATACGTGATTACTCTAGAAAATCAAGGAAAAGAAAGAAAGCGACGAACTTGAAAAATGAAGAAAAAGATAGAAAGGCAACAATCTTGAGCCCGAGGAGAAAAATTGTAGCATTTTTGTGAGGCATAATAAAATTTGAATAGTTGATTTGCTTAAGAATGTTTGTATTCGAACTCCAATAAATTTGAATAGTATTTCACTTTTATTTTCATTGTGAATTTTATATGGTATAATTTTTGTGTTGTGTATTTATTTAACTCCATAAGAAAATTTCTTGGATCCGCTCAAGGACAATACAGTATTATTTGTTTAACTTATTGTTTTTTCAAGAATTTCAATATATAGAAAATAAAGACAAAATAGTGTTCTCATTAAATTTGCAAATATTGTAATCATGGAAATTTTAGAATTTTTTTATTTTGGTCTGAACCAAAGGAATTTTTTAAGAAAATTAAGAAATAATTATAAAAAAGTTAATTTTTCTTTGGATCAAAATCAGTTTGATTGCTATATTATTGATGACAAAATTAAATTGTAATTTATTTCTGTTTTGAAATTTATGCTCATATCATTCAAATAAATATACTCTGAATTACTTATAAATATTGTTTCTTCAACGCCATTTTTTTCTTGTTGAGGGAGTTCATGCAAACCACATCTAGTTTTAACTCATTTTATTTGATAAGTCTACTATTTCACTTTTAAAAGGTAATTCAGCCTAAATTCCAGAAAAAAATAATAGAAACTTCTTTTTCCCACCTGGGACTCGAATCTGCTGTAACGCAGTTGCGCGCTACAACAAATGGACCGTCTAGATCGACTGTTAACTTTACGATCGACCGTTAGCGATGAAAATCAAGAAAGCTTTTATACTTTTGCACGAATCTTGATGCAATAAATGAAAATCAAACGATCAAGATGCTGCGCTACACCGTCCCGCAACACCAGATCCTATTCCACAAAGCTGACATCTGTGGTGCAAATTATATACTGACCTAGCACGGGAATAATTAAAACAAGATCGCTGGTTACGTGTTCAAAATGGGTGCCGCCAAACAATATCTTACATCATTTAAATATCTACAACAATATTAAATGTAAATAATGTTTTTTTTTATTCATAAATATAAATGATGTTATTCTTGTGATTACCGATTGGACGTTTGTGTACACTATCATTGTTTTAACGAAAGAAAAATACTTAAAAATGATGGCATAAAGTGGCGATAAAGACTTTTTCACATATACACGCGATTTGGAGTGATTTGCAAGAACAGTCTAATTTAAATATTATAAAGATGTTAAAATTTAATTTTAATCGAATTATATAAAATTTTAATAAATATTTTAACTAAAATTTTTAATATTTTAATTAAATTTAATTAAAAAATAAATAAAAATACAAATTTTTTCGAATAAAAAAAGAAGCTGGGACCCATCCTGACCCCCAAGTTCCGCTCCCTGACTGTTCACTCATAATAAATTTAATATCATTTATGACGATGAGATGAATGGCTGTTAACAACCATTCCATCAAATTCCCCTCCCAACCATTGTAGAACAATTTCGATATTTTTCTTCATCTCCAGTTCTAAACCACCGACGAGGATTAGATGTAACGCAAAGGATGGAAAAAAAAAAAGCGTCCGGAGAAAAGTGTAAACACTGCAAAGCAAGATGGAGTTCCTTACGTTTGATCTCTGCTTTGTTGTAGACAAAAGCAAAAGGGAGATATTTTACAGGATAAAAGAAAACTAAAAACTAATCAAAGTTACAAGTGGCCAGCGCCAAAAGCAATTAGTTTGCAGTTTACAAAGCATAAAACTAAAAATTATAATATATTATTATTAAACAGCTTGTAAAAGCTTCAAATAGTCTATTAAACATTAAGCAATCAATTAGTTATATGTGAATACGATTAATTTCTTTCATTCATCGCTTAGTTTCTCAAATTGAAAAAAAAAAGAAGAAAAGAAGAACACCTACCATTTCTTAATCAAGAAACATATATAAGAAATTAGGAATAAATCATATCCTTTTTATACAAGTTCACACTTTGCGGCCGCCACAGCAGATCCCAGTGAGCAGCACAGGAAGCCTACCCAGCCGCCGTACTAACAACCTCCTCCGACCAGCCTGAGGTGGCGCCGCCGCCGTCAACACCGGAGGCAACACCATTCCATTATCAAACAAGCTCCCGCTTGCACCTCTGACCGCCTCATTCTCCACCAAGCCACCACCGTACAAGCTCCTCTCCACCTGGAGAAAATCTCCTAGTGAAGTCGGACCTGACATGTGATCCCCACAGAGACTGAACCTCCACCTCCTCCCTCCTCCTGTTCGTCGCCACCGCCATCGCCGGACCACCGCTGCTGTTGCCCTTGGCCTGATTCGCTGCTCCTGGTTCAGCCTTGCGCTCGTGCTCCGGTTGTAGAAAGCAACCCCCATTAGTGTACCAAGGGTAGTGCTCCGGTCAGGGAAGAACGAACCAGTCGACTAATAATATTCAAATTCAAAAATAAGATAATTAATCAAGCTGAATTAATGGAACGGTTATTAATTAATTAATAAAGAAGGAATTTAATTGGTACCTCTGTATCAAGGTCGGAGGAGGAGAGAGAAGAGTTGCTCGGAGAAGAAGGGAACAGGTCCATTGGCAATGCGGGTGCCAAGTGGGAGATGGATATTAGAAACGGGGAAGTAACTGTAATGCGACTGGAGTGGCGAGGAGGAGATTTGGCTTGAGGTTTATTGTCAATTTGCTACTGTTACTATTTCTTTGTAACTTCAACTTGTAGCATGTTTATTTCTCTGATGTATTGACTTGACACACACTGGTATGTATAGAAGACGCCACAGAATACTGCAAAGATGAGTTATTAGTGTGACCGGTTGCCAACACTCCAGGTTTATCGAACGGTTGGATTGGAGTAGCATACCTCCGCGGGCGCATTGAGATTCGTGCAGGTGAGAACGAATCTCTGCAGACGAGATGATGAATTTCTCTCTTGTTACTTTTTTTTCCTTTCAGAAGACGGGTCAAGGCCGAATCATTGGAAAAGTCGTTTGGATATTTATTTTCCGTTTGTTGGATAAATGGAGCCTCCAGGCTGATGGGATGCTGCACACATCACACATGTGGACGTAGGGTTAAGACTTGGAAAAGAAAAATATTATAAAGTATTTTAATATGATGCGAAATATATATGTAATAGTACAACGTCTTTTAAATTTTTTGATAAAGAGTCGGAGACATTATTGTTAATCGTACTTCTAAGATCTCATCATTATATTAATCATTTTTCTCGCTTTTTGCACATTTTTTGAGCTCGCTGTTGGACATATATCGTATTTCATTAGAGATGCTATTAACAGTAGCGCCCCTAATAAATTTTAGCTTTTCAACGTAATTATTATTATATGCATTATTATTAATATTATCATTATTATTAGAATTAATAATAGTATAATATTAATATTAACTTTACTAATAATAAAATAACTAATAGTAATATTTGTAAATAATGAAAGACAAAATGAGAAAGTAATGATAATAATGATAATATTAATAATTATATTAGTAAGTTATCATGAAGATAATAATAAAAGCAATAATAATTGAAAGTAATGAAAAGTAATAATAAAGTAATAATGAAAATAAGGGAACTTTTAAAAAAATGAAAATAATAATAATAATATTCACAAAGTAAAATAATAATAACAATTCTTCTCATATTGTAAATGGCTCAAGTAATTTTTTTGTTTCATAACTTACGAGAAATACAAATGTTGTAGTGGTAGAGGCGTTATGGTTTGGGTGCAGTGGCTTGAGTTCGAATCCACTGGACTTTTTATTTTGGGCAAATTATTAGGGGTGATATATTTAGCCGTGTTCCTACTGGACTTAACTCGATCTAGAACTTCCAGAGAAGTCCCAGGTGACATACTTTTGGGGCGCAATCAATAGTCGCGCCTCTAGTTTCTTTGTCTGCAATAATGCACATGTTTATGCATTAATTGCTTGTCAATATAAATGTCTAGAGCCCACATATCAGTGACAGGAAATACTTAGGGGCGCGATTAACAGTAATGCCCTTAAGTTTGCAGTAGGATTTAATTGCTTGTCAATATAATGTCTAGGGCCCACATATAAGTTTGCGGTTATGTGTTGAAACTATGACATGTTATGTGTTTGTGTCATTAAATTTGGTATTGTATGGAGTTTTATTACATATATTTTGAATGAGAGTGCAAATAAAGGGAAAATCAACTTGAACTAAGGGAGCAAATAAGGAGACAAATAAGAAAATTGTGCTCCAAACTTGGGGCGCAACTAACAATAGCGCCCCTACATGTTTTTCAATTGGGACCTCTCGAATTCTAGCTGAACCAACTCACTCATTAGGGGCGTAACTAATAATTGCGCCTTAATTAATCTCGACAAATTAAAAGGTCTAGTGGGATTCAAACTCGAGTAATTCCAACCAAGCACATAAACCATTCTGCCACACTACTAGACTATTTGTATTTCTTGCAAAGTATGAAACAAAATCGTACTTCAACAATTTCCAATATGAGAATAATTGCATAAAGATGGTGTGACTTTTTGCTTATTTTCAATATTAATTTGTTATCACTTTTCTTTATATTTTTTCATTATTGTCAATTATTATTATTGTAATTTCATAATAATAATAATAATAATTATTATTATCTTTATTATAACTTATCGTTATTGTAATAACTATTATTACTATTATCATTATTATTAGTATTATTATTATTATATTATTGTTATTATTATATTTATTATAACTTATCATTATTATAATAATTGTATTACTATTATCATTATACTCATTATTATTATTAGTATTATTATTCTTATTAGTATTATTATTATTGTTATTTTTATTGTTATTATTATTATTACTTTGCAATACTAGTAGAAAAGTCAAATCTCATTAGGGGCACTACTATTAATAGCGCCCCTAATGAAATACAATTTCTACCCAATAGTGAGTCCCAGAAATGTGCAGAAAGCGAGGAAAACGATTAAAGCTCTTTATAAAAATTTTAGGAGGTGTTGGACTATTACTTATATTCCGACCCATATTTCGACTCTTTATAATATTTTTCCCTTAGAAAAAGATCACTTTTGTTCTCAATTTTTTTCAAGAAAATCAAGTTCAAATTTGTTCTTTGAAAATTTTAAAAGAACCAATTGATCTCTAAATTTTTATTTAAATCAAATTAATTTTCTAAATTAAAAAGAGTTAGTCAAGAAAAAAAATCAAATTAGTTGATTATGTGGATAATAAAAAATAAATAGAGACTAAATTGTAAAAGAGCAAAATATTGTAGATGGGAAAATATAAAAACCATTAGAACTAACGGTACAATGGCTTCAGTGTAATAAATCTATATAAAGTAATAGAGAAAAAAATACAACTATTCTCAATAACAAAAAAAAAAAAAAATCTGATGTTCATACAAATACTATAATGTTTTTTTCTGGGCATCAGATCAATTAAGATCCTCAGGCTTCAAAATTTGTTCTTATCAGTTCGTCAAATCGATTCCATTTGCTCATCTTATACTCAAAAATTCAATACCGACAAAACTAGGGATGTCAGTTTGGCTCGCCGACCCGTCGACTTGCACATGCCTATCCGGCCCAAGCATTATACCAGCACGACCCGCTCCATCATGGAGGGCGGATAGCGCCGGGTCTATGAACAGACCAAACAGATCATGGGCTGTGAAGTTATATCCATGGACCGATTATAATACTAAATTAGATTGGACCTTGGTATATGATGTGAGGCCTGAATGAATTGGGGCGATGATAATACTGATGGATGATTATGATATCAAATTATCAATCAATATCAATATAAAATTATGAAATTATTACACATTTTACACTTCAGTAATTACAACTATACATTCAGTAATAAAAATTGTAATTACTGATGATGATGATGATGTGATGCACTGGAGTACTGAATGAGCCGGTGCGAGTAGCTCATGAGTCAGATTGTGATGCCCATAGATAGACAGGACTGCAATTCTAAGCTCACCTCCGCAGAACGGATATGTCAGTATGATATTTTCACGAGCCAAATATGTCGTGAGATAGACAAAATACACGCAAATAAGACTCATTGACATTTCTAGACAAAACAATAACTCACATACATTGTGAGAGAATTTGTATCGGTCACATATACAAAAACCATTCCTAAAGCCAAAGCTAGTGATAAACATTTTGATTTATAATTTGAAAACTAAAAATCAGTACCTTCATACTAGTGACACCTCTGTACCAGCAAAATCAAATACTCGAAACAACAAGTGAAATAGGTTTCAACAAAAAAGAAGGAAGTATTGTTCATACCTGTGCAAAAAAAAATCTAAAATTTCATTCCTCATGAAAAGCTTATGAGAACCATGCACAAAATACTTGAAATCCTTGCCATGGTCTCACGCCAAGCAAAATTCTAACTCGATAGAGGAAGACAACATCATTAAAAGATGCAAAAATTGTAAGAAAGAAGGCACATGAAGGACAAGCGTTGGTTCCTTCATCCTGACCTCAAGCCAAAATTGTAAAGGAATGTTGTGATTGAGATCGACAAAAGGGGGAGACGATGAAGAATTGTGCAGCACCACTACCCAAATCAGACCAAGAAGATAGAAAGGCGACTAACTCGAGGAAGGAGACAAATGCCTCTAATTCATATCAGTGATTGTAGAGCGGTAATTTTTAATACTGACCGTCAGATTAAAAATCAACAGACTGCCTCTAATTCATATCAGTGATTGTAGAGCGGTAATTTTTAATCCAACGGTCCGAATTAAGATATACACGCTGCATATCAATTTTGATACTCAAAAAATATTGTCCCCAAATGCCTTAGGAGTCGTGTCTAAGCAGAAAAGAATTAGGGTTCATTATGATCGAACTAGGCAACGTCTTCGAAAAGCTCAGCACATGGTAAAGCAAAGAAGAGTTGGGTCAGATTTTGGCAAAATGGAGAACGTGCTGAGTAAGTCCAACACATATTTTCTGCTGCCCAAATTTGATTTTAATCAAACAAAAAATGCAAGTCCAATTCAAACCTTATATGTAATAACCAACAAAAGAAATAACACTAACCCCATTGAAATATGCCAAAAAACATAAATCAAAAGTGACCAAATTGTTCCAAAAAAACGTACAAATATTGGCAAAACCAAATTAGAAGGTCTTGAAAATAACAATGAGGTCACTTGATTATTAGACTTCGGTGTAATTAAGACTCTGTTGCAACCGATCATATGACAGGAAATAAGTATTTATTGTGTAGTACCAAAAAGCTAAAAGAAAGATTTTGTGTATGTGACAAATGAAGAAAAAATAGAAATTTGTGAGGTTGGTTCAATTAATATATTTTCTAAATAAATTAAAAATATTTTACATGTTCAAAATTATACTACTATAGGCAAATTATCGAAAGAAATAAATTGTGAAATTATTTTTTCATTAAAACATGTGTATATTCATGATTCAAATTCCAAGGAGACAATTGATGAATGGATTTTACAAAATGAATTGTATCTTTTAAACATTCATAAGTTTGGTCTCATCTCAAATAAACAAGATTTTGAAAAATTATGACATAAAAGAATTGGGCACCCCTCTGATAAAAACTTGGAATACATATTTGATATTTCAAATATTGATTGCAGCAAATGTGAAATATGTAAATTAGCAAAACATACAAAACTATCTTTGAAATATTCAATTCAAAGAGTAGTAAAAAAAATGAACTTGTTCATTCTGACGTATGGGGTCTCACACCTATAGACTCATATAATAACTTTAGATATTTTGTTACATTCATTGACGATTTCTCAAAATTACACGCTTATACTTTTTAATAAATAAAGTGAAGTTTCATCTATATTTCAAAAAAAATCAAATTTTGTTGAAAACCAATATAACATAAAGATCAAAATTCTTAGAACTGATAATGTAACCAAATATGTAAATCAATACCTCTTAATTTTTTTGAAACAAATAGAAATTATTCACTAAACCACTTGTGTGTACACATCACGACAAATGGTGTAGCAGAAAGAAAAAACCATCATTTATTAGTAATTATGTATTGGTCGGATGTCATCTTAACTGCAAAATATTTAATAAATAAATTATCAAGTGTCATATTAAATAATAAAGTCCTATAGAAATTATTTATCAAAACAAAGCAAACATTAGTCACTTAAAATTGTTGGGATGTACATGTTATGTATATCAAAATAAGAAAGATAAATTGAATTACACCTCTATTAAGGCTATTTTTGGGTTATTCGTCGAAAAATGGATAAAAATTTATGATCCTATAAAAAAAAGTTGCATATTTCTAGATATATGACATTCTTTGAGGATGCACATATGATAAGAAAGATGCTAATGATAAAAATAATCATTCCCCTACAATTGATTTAATTATGCCCATGTCTACTAATCCCTTTGTAGAGCAAATAATTGTAGGTATTGAAGAAGATGCAAGTGAGGTGGAGCTTGACAATACGCCCCAAACCTCTCTTGATACCAAAGAAGAATAAGAAAATTTGGATGAAAATGTACAAAAAGACGAGGAATAAAATAATGATGTTGGAGAAGAAGTTTTTTTGAGAAGATCAACCCGTCCATCAAAGTCGTCTACAATGTTACAAGATTTTGTAACCTATAAGCTCCATTACCTTATTGAGAAGTATATTTCTTATGCAAATACCTCCCAATGCCATAATATTTTTATTGCATCTATGGAAAAAAATAGAAAAATCAAGTAGTTTTGATGAAGCAAAAAGGCATTCCTTTTGAAATAAATCCATGAAAGAAGAGTTGTATGCTCTTGAAAAAAATGATACTTCGAATATTGTTCAATTGCCCAAGGGAAAAAACATGTTGGCTGTAAATGAGTTTATAAAATAAAATACAATAGTGATGTTATCATTGAACGATATAAGGTAAAATTAGTTGCCAAAGTTTATATCCAAACATACGATATTGATTACTAAGAGACCTTTGCTCCCATGACAAAAATGGATAGCATGCAGATTTTATTATCCATAGCAATAAATAACAGTTGGAGCCTATATCAAATGAATGTAAAAATTGGTTTTCTTAAAGGATTACTTGATGAAGAAGTATATATGATCTTACCATCGGAACATAATGATAAGCCAAAATTGTATACCCAAAACCTTAGGTTAATTGTGTAAAATATGCCAAAGTTCGATAAAATTAGGTTTAAATAGTCACGTTTTAGTCCAAAGTTCAAGTTATTATTCTAAATGTGTTGTATAATACAAAAAACAGGTAATGGAAGCACAAGAGACCATTTCTGGATGATTCAAAGCAGAAAGGAGCCAAACCATATGAAGTGCAAAGTTACAAGGTTGATTACGATCGTAAGCCATCTCATTACGATCGTAGTCAAGTCCCTTCCTAGGAACCAGAGCTACGCATCTTGGTTACGATCGTAGTCACCAAATTCCAAAGAGCTTGCACATCCAGGACAACCATTTCTTCCCAAAAGTCAGCCATTACAGTCGTAATCATCCTGGTTATGATCGTAAATCCCAAATTATAGAGAGCTTCAATTCCAATACTTAGCCAGATTCCAAAGAAACATAGGCCATTACGGTCATAGTCACCCTTGACTATGACCGTAACCTCTGCAGACAGAACACATGAACGACTCCGGAAGCTAGTTATTTTCAGTTTCTACCCTGATTACGGTGGTAATGATACTAATTACGGACGTAACCAGAGGCAGGACTATAGTTTATTTTCTATTTTTGGAGGATTTTGAGTAGTTATTTTGAGATTTTAGGCTTTAGTATAAATAGGGGTTTCCAAATCATAACAAGGTTTGGATTTTTAGAGTTTAGTTCTTCAATTATTCACATCTTAGAGAGAGAAAGAGAGATTCTAGAGAGAGAGAGAAATGAGAAGAAGAGCCTTGGATTTCATCATCCATTTCCTTGGTTTATTCCTTCTTTCTTTCTTTCATTTTATTTTCTTTTAGATTTATTTGTTGCATGTATTTATCCATGTTGGACTAGTTCTATTTAGAATTTTCTAGGATTACTTGAAACTTTGTTGTATGTTTACTTGGTTTATATATCTTATTTGATTGTTTTGTCATATTGCTTGTGCTTGTTTTAATTGTTTATGATATTGATCAAATTGCATAACTTAGGATTTAATAATTGAAATTGATAAATAGAATTATTAGATCTCAACCACAAGTAACAAGGTTGATAAAAATCTAAGTACTGAAACGTGACGATTGTTGTCTATAGGCCTGATCTAATTGAATTAAGGAATTGTACCAGTCAAGAGGTGAATTATAATTGTTTAAGTTGATTTGGGCAATTAGATCATGAATTTAGACTAGGATGATCAAGTATCGAGATGTGAAAATTGTTCTAGTTTAGATATGGTATTAATATAGAAATATTCCTTAATATCCAAACTTGTTAATTGCACCTTCATAATACAAAACAATCATTAATCAACCAAGTAGATATCAACAAGTGAATAGTAAATCCTAGAAATCGAAAGTCTCTCACTTTGTTATCTCTAGATTTGTGTAATTGTGTTTAACTTAGAATAAATTTCCAAAACAATCAAAAATCAAACATTAACCTTTTACTTAAATCAAACACCAAACTTTAATTTCACTTTTCAAGACTTAATCAAATTTACTCAATTGAAGAAACTAAAACCGAATTGTCCCTAAGGATCCAAATCCTAAATACTAAAATTGACGATTGTACACTTGCAACCTTAGTTTAGAATTAGGGTATAGTAAAACTCACATCAAGTTTTTGGCATCGTTGCTGGGAACAACAGTGATTTTAGTTTTATATTTGAGAATTTTTTGTTTAAGTTTTAACATTTTCTAGTGTCTTTCTCTCTAATTTTGTACGTTGAAAAATGGAAGGAGAATCATCAACCCCGGACAACACAAGTTTGGTTGAGTGCTTATCTAGACAATGGTCAACCCACCTCTTTTATGAGAGAAGGAAGAAGCGCCCTACCAAAGGGCCCATCTTGCAAGTAAGTCCGCACTAGTTAGACTTGTCTAACGGTTATGAGGGGACACGTATAGCGAATCTCGAGAGGGAGCAGAATCAAATGGTTGTCGAGGCAATGTCTAAGGGAAGCCACTCTTGATTGTGAAGCCAACGAAGCCTTTGACACAAACCGTCCCTTGAGGGACTTCACCGCACCAAGGGTCGATGAAATTAGACTAGGGTACATCGCTCCGATCATCAATGCGGAGGAGTGCCAAATTCTTCCCGCATGCTGAGCATGGTGTAGCATCACCTATTCTATGGTCTACCACATGAGGATGCTACACAACACCTCGCCAACTTTGAAGAAATCTGCAGCACAATAAAGGTACAAATTGTCTCACCTGATTATTTAAAAGTTATGGACTTTACTTTCTCTCTTGCAGATAAGGAGAATAGTTGGATAGTTGGATTCGGGGACAACGTCCTGAATATATGAACACTTGCCCAAAGGTTGCGAATGTATTCCTTAACAAGTTCTTCCCACCTTCGAAGAGAAACTCCTTGTGCCATCAAATTCACAACTTTCAACAAAAGGCTAAGGAGACGATGAGTGAGGCGAGGGAGAGGTTCCATGAGCTTCAATGGTGTTTCCCACCTCACAGGATCAAAGGGTGAAACTTATTATAAATCTTTTATAAAAGCCTCTTGCCACAAGACAAATGTATGCTTGATGCCGCCGTCGGTGGTAGTCTCATGAACAAGGGGGCTGTCGATGCTGCAAATTGTTTGATGACATGACGCTCAACCAAAGCCAATGGCTCAATCTGAGAGAGAGAGAGAGGTGATCTTGCAGCGGGGGGTGAGCGAGGTGAAGGCGAGTTCGGGCTTGGCCGATGCAATAGCCGCTTTGAACCGAGAGATCGATTTGCAATGGTACTGACCATCTTGCGATAAATTGTGGGGTAAATAGTGAGGGTGTTTTTGAGGACGTTAATGCCATAAACCAAGGTAATTTTAGACCAAATAACAATGCTTACTCCAATACCTACAACCCGAGATGGAGAAATCATCCAAACTTCTCGTGGAGGCAAAATGACAAATCTACTCAAGGTAACCAAAATAACCAAGGAAATCAAAATTTCAATAAAGGCCAAATCAAGGTTATGGTAATCAAGGGTACAGTAACCAACAACAAAAGTCAAACTTTGAATTGATATTGGAAACATTCATGAATGATCAAAACCAAAAGTTTGATGAACTTAGCAAGAAGGTAGACTTGTTAGCAACTCAAAATTAAATGCTTGAAACTCAAGTTGCACAACAAACCCCCAATTTCATGTGCTAACCAGGTACACTACTATCAAAATCTGAGGGCAATCCGAGAGAAGTCAAGGCAGTAAGGCACATGCTTCTTAGTGGCATGCAATACAAAGATCTACATATGTGAAAATATGATCAAATTCGACAACAAGGTGAAGGAAATGATCACATCTCCATACATGAGGATGAAGCCTCAATGGAAGACACACCAAATGCACCAAGGAACAATGGCGAAAAGGTAGAGCCATCCAAACCCGAGTCGCCAAAGGTAAGTGAGAAGGTACCACTTTATGTCCCTCCTTATAGGCATGCACCTTTTCCACAAATAATACCAAGTGAAAGGACTGAGAAACAATATGACAAGTTCATTGAAATCCTTAAAAAGATGCATGTGAACTTGCCATTAACATATGTAATGACTCAAATGTCGTTATATACCAATTTTTTCAAGGACATCTTGTGGAATATGCGCAAACTTGAGGAGGTATAATTGGTATCCCTTGATAATCATGGTAGTGCTTTGGTTAGAAACAAGTTACTCGAGAAGCTAGATGATCCCAACAAGTTTGTGATACCTCGCACCATTGGCAACATCAAATTTAAAAATGCTTTATGTGATCTTGGAACAAGTATAAGCCTTATGTTCAATCCTTCTATGATAGGTTGGGTGTAGGATTGAAACCGACCATGATATCTTTGCAATTGACCGACCAATCAATCAAATTACCCCTTGGTGTTGTTGAGGATTCCTCAATTCAAGTTGGTAAGTTCTATGTTCCAATTGATTTCGTTGTGGTAGACATGAAATATGATATCAATACACCATTGTTATTAGGTAGAACTTTTCTCAATACTGCTAGGACAATCATCAATGTTCATGAAGAAATCATCACCCTAAACGTTGGGAATGAAAAAGTGACATTTGATGTTGAGCGATCAATGAAATATCCATCTAATGACCAAAGTGCTTTTAGTCTTGATTCTATTGATAGGTTGATAGATGAGGAACTCAAGAGCAACATCAAAAAGAGTCCTGATGAGTTATGGATGGAGGAGGAGTGCAAACAACATGATAAGGCAGCAAATCAGGCCTCTGTCGAACCTCATTACGGTCGTAGTCCACTGCCATTACGGTCGCAACCATATGTTCCAGAGAGTCAAGCATTAGACCTGAGACCAAACTCTTCCCATTACGACCGTAATCATCTTCTGTTACGATCGCAATCATCGATTCCAGAGATCAAGGCAAGAGACCAAACATCTGACAAAACACGTTACGACCGTAACCCCATGCCATTACGGTCGCGATCAACCAACCTAGAGGAGCAATTACTAGACCTGGGACCTGAGGATCACCATTACGGGTGTAGCTAGATTACATTACGACCACAATAGACCCTACAGAACCTAAATCTTCAGATCAACGTCGTCAAGGTCGTTTCGACGACTAAGGATAGTGAGAAAATCTCTGTATCAGGTGATGAAGCACAAAAGGTAATAACGGGATGCATGCATCTCCGCTTAGTTGTGATCTTTCTCAAAATGACAAACTGATTGTGTACTTAGCGAAATTTGCAATGTCATAATTGCTAAAGAAGTTCCAACCAAGTTAAAGGGTCCAGGTATGATATTGATATCTTGCACGGTATGGACTATGTTTATACCAAATGCCATGACTGACCAATGTGCCGGTGTCAATTTGATGCCTATAGCTTTTTATGACAAAATTGGTATTGGAACCATCATCCCAATCAATCCAACTAGTTTCGTTACAATTAGTTGATGGTTCAAGAAAGCAACTGGTAGGAGTTATTAGACATTTGCCAATTTTGGTTGATAAATTATTAATTCCTTGCGATTTCATCATTGTAAAAATGGAAGTAGACCCTCAAGTACCTTTGATTTTGGGTAGGCCATTTTTGGCTACTTCCGGTTGGTCATACGTATTTTGGTAGACCCTCAAGTATCTAATGGTGACACTACCCCAAAGGTAAAAAAATATTCAAGTAGTTGGTCATACGTATTTTTCAATATCCGAAATTTTTGCAATTTGGTCCCAATACCGGGTGTAGTGAAATAGGACAATTGGTTGTCATATGATTTGGACTTTTACTTGCAACTAATAAATTTAATTAGGAAGTTCAACTTGCTCTAATATCACTTTGATGAGACTGTGGGGCTTAATTTAAAGCAATTCTAGAATTATCGGGGTCTAGTTGGCAATTGCAATCAATTTAACAATTCAGGCACTAGCAATTTCTAAACTAGATTAATTATGAAAATTAAATAGATAGAGTTTAGAAAATGCAAACAAAGCAATTCAAGAGACGGAAGGATTTTAAAGGAGTTAGAATATTGATGATCATATTCTCCGAAACTCCCGACCCCCCGATACGGTAATAAAGTCGAGCCGATTCACTAGACAACACGAGTGAATTACAACTTCAGAATTGGGCTCTCTTACACACACTAGTGGAGCACCAACCCTAACACGATGTCGAACTCGGTCTCACTTACACACATCAGTGGAGAACAAAGCTAACTATCTTGTGCTCTCTTACACACACCGGTGGAGCTCAAGACAACTAAGCACTCACACATAATAAAATAGATAATTGGATGACAAACAAATTACTCAAACAAACTCTCAATAATCCCTAGATTATATTTAGCTAGTTTAAACTTGGGATTTTGCTAATTGAAAGTAGGGCTCAATAGCACGAAAATGGTGGCAGTTTAGGGTTTAGAAAAGATAGAATAATTGACTCATGAATTATTGGAGAAGAAGGGTTTAAATAGATGTTCAAATCTGGCACAAACTTAGGTCTGTAAGGTCTAGTGTTATAACGTTAGCCTCTGTACAATTCCAAGCGTTATAACGATATCTAGAGTAAGAACAAAATATTTGACCGTTGAGTTTTGCAAATAAACAAATATAAGATATTGTTTCAACCAACAAGCCCCCCTTTTGTTGATTTGCAAAACCAAAACATATGTGCCTAAATAATTTTATTTAATTTCAATTTGGCACATATGATTTCTCCCTTTTTTTGGAAATCAAACAAAAGGTAGAGTTTCATAATTTTACAATTAATAACATTTGCTCCCCCTCAATTTGATAACTCCCCCTCAAGTTGTGCACAATTATAATTTGAGCAATAAGGCTCCCCCTCAACTTATGCACCATCTTTATTTAGACATATTTAATTTTCTAGTCATAGATAACAAATTTCTTTAAAGTTTTGTGGAAGCATATTTTGGAATTAGGGCTTACAAGTATATGTGTTTGTTTGAGTTTTATAAAGGCTCAATTCATGCAATTAACTCCCCTTAAGTATATGGCAATTGGTATTGGGGGCATCAAACTATAAAGCTTCTAAGTATGACATTTAGGTACCCAAGCAACCTTTGATTGGTTGCTTATCTCCCTAAGGGTGAAATCTAACGAGATGTGGCCATGTTTACAATAATAATTGCACATGGCACTAGTAGGAGGGTTAACACTAGTCTTAACAAATCTAGTGTGATAATCATTTCTTTACTCTTGAACCTTATTCTTTAGTTTATTAAGATTATGTTGGAATTGAGACGTCAATTCCAATAAATTAAGTTTGGACTACGTGTTATATGATTACAACATGTCATGTACTATCGCTAATGTTACGAGGAGTAACATGTGGAAATGCCGTAAAAGGTGATTAATTTATATTCAAGGCATTATACGTATTTCACCAAGATTTTGGGCACAAATGCATATAGAACTTAACCAAATTGATTATAATTATTGATGGACTGATTATGATCAATTAATGTATTTATGGGTCTTAGTGTAAAGTCAGAAATATTGTTTGGGCTAAAGCCAACTTAATTTGAATCAAAGCCCAAGCAAAATAGCACTACAGAAGATCTATTGCGGCCGTAATACAACAGGAGAAGATAGCAACACAATATGCTAGTTTTTTGCATGATTGATTGCAGCCACAATGGATCCCATTGCGGCCGCAAGAGACTTGGCAAGAAGTTTCCTAGTCTGGAATTGCCTACTGTAAGGCATATTTTGACTGCCTAGATCTTCTGGTATCATTCTGATTGGATAATTTAATTTTTGTATCAAATTCGTGGATGTATTTACAGTAGTAAATATTAGAATTTGGAAGAGAATTGGAGAGAATATAATTATAAATATTTGATGAATATTTGATAATTAATTTGGCATCTTTCCAAGATACACTTAGGCCCCTATAAAAGGTTCGGGGTCTACAAGCGTTAGGAGTAACGAATTACAGCAAAATTTCACTATTGATAGGGCACATGAGTTGTGCATAGCCACCCATACACTCTCCATTAAGTGTTGGTACTCTGTCGGGAATTTCGTGACCGCCAGAGAAAAGAAAGGCAGCCCCGAATCGTTTGGAAGGACTCGTCGAGAAACACGATGTGAAGGCACTTCCATGAATCAAGATATCTCTGACGTTGATCAAGCTAGAGACAACGAAAAGGAGATGAAAAGTAAGTAAACCATGTTTTTGCTTTTATTTATTTCGTTCATGTCGCAACAATATTTTGAATTGATTGAATTGCAATTGTTTTAGATTAGGGAATGGTTTTGTATGATATCCTAACTTGAATTGCACCAATTAATTATCCAACATATTAGGCTTTGGCAATTGTGTTGGTTGAGATACAATCCTTGGTGCTTGATTATAGTTAACACCAAATTGGACAAAATTCTTGAATTTTGGTTCATATGCCCACCCCGTTGGTTCCTTGTAATATGCATTGTTAGACCATGATGGGTTGAAGTACCTACGTGCCGATTTGGATTTGGTATATATGGCTTCCATCGTTGAATCGGTACCTAAAGGCATATGTTGATACATTGCCCTTCTTTTGGTATTTTTCATTTTTGCCCTTGTCATGTTTAATTTGTTTTCCCTCATTTTTAGGGCTTTGAGGTTTCTTGGATGGTAAAGAAGAGGCTGGCTTATAACCCAAACCGACTTGTTATGCAGGACTTGTCCCTCATACAACTTGATCAAGTGCAATTTGATGTTTCTCAAAGCAGGAGAAGACCTTAGTGTCCTATTTTCAATTTCTAATTTCTTATCTTTGAACTCAAGCTCAAGAATTTTGTCATTTAACCCCACAAAGGTAAAAAATATTCAAGTAGTTGGTCATACATATTTTCAAATATTCTAAGTTTTTGTAATTTGGTCCCAATACTGGGTGTAGTGAAATAAGACTATTGGTTGTCATATAATTTGGACCTTTACTTACAACTAATACACTTAATTAGGAAGTTCAATTTGCTATGATACCACTTTGATGAAATTGTGGGGCTTAATTTAAAGTAATTCTAAAATTATCGGGGCCTAATTGGCAATTGTAATCAATTTAACAATTCAAGCACAAGCAATTTTTAAACTAGATTAATTATGAAAATTAAATAGATAGAATTTAGAAAATTCAAACAAAGCAATACAAGAGATGCAAGGATTTTAACGGAGTTCGAATATTGACGATCCTACTCACTGAAACTCCCGACCCCCCGACACGGTAACAAGGTCTAGCCGATTCACTAGACAACACAAGTGAATTACAACTTCTGAATTGGGCTTTCTTACACACATTAGTGGAGCACCAACGCTAATAGGGTGTCGAACTCAGTCTCACTTACACACACCGATGGAGAACCAAGTCAACTATCTTGAGCTCTCTTACACACATCGATGGAGCTCAAGACAACTAAATACTCACACACAATAAAGTATATAATTGGATGACAAACAAATCACTCAAACAAACTCTCAATAATCCCTATATTAGATTTAGCTAGTTTAAATTTGAAATTTAAGCAAGGATTTAACTAATTAAAAATAAGGCTTAAGACACAATAATGGTGGCAATTTAGGGTTTAGAATAGATAGAATGATTGGCTCATGAATTATTGAAGAAGAAGGGTTTAACTAGATGTTCAAATCTGGCACAAACTTGGGTTTGCGAGGTCTAGCGTTATAACACTAGCCTCTGTACAATTTCAAGCGTTATAACGCTATCTAGAGTAAGGACAAAATATTTGACCGTTGGATTTTGATTCTCTGCAACTTTTGCCTAGTGTTATAACGCTAAGTTGTGTATAAATTATAGCGTTATAACAGTAAGGCATGTTAGGACAAAATATTTTACAGTTGTAAACTTGTTCTAGCGTAATAACGCCAAGTTAGCATTATAATGGATTAATCTGGTTATTTTGGTTAAACAATTTTATTTCTGCAAATTTGGCCAGATTTTATTCCTACAACGGGTTAATCTGGTCGTAACGGATTAATCGTTATAACGTTGGATTCTAGCATTATAAAGCTAAGAATAATTTCTGCAATTTTCATGGTGTAGCACTATAATACTATAATACTATGTCTAGCGTTATAACGGGTTAAGCTGTTTTGTTTGGGTTTTCTTGCTCTTTTTAAACCCAAATTTAACCAAACTAAATTCTAATTAACCTAAGAAGTTCTTGATCTTGATCTTGATCTTGATCTTGATCTTCTAAAGTTGCTCTTAGGTCTTTCTTGATCAATTCTTGTGCTCCTTATGTTTTTGCTTAAATGCTCCTATAAATATTCTCAACACAAGAAATGATAAAATTCAAATAGTTCTGCAAATCAACAAATATAAGATATTGTTTGAGCCAACAATTACCACCCCTGCGATCGTAGCAGTTAATGCACATCTCAGAAATTGGAGCCAAGTCATAACAATGATCGTCGTCCATGCATTACGGCCGCAACCCATGACCATTACGACCGTAACCCTTTAAGAGACCTCGGAACTTGGCCATGACAGACGCAATGGTCGAATTTTAATTGCTTACGATTGTAACTCATGACCATTACGGTCGTAATGGGATCTGCTGGAGGCCTATAAATAGGGACCCCTTTCATCTCCCTTATTCACCTCTATTTTCAGAACTCTCTTTTCTCTCTTCTTCTCCAGACTTTCTCTTGCTACCAAGATCTCAAATATTTTCAAGAATCGCTTTCAACCACCGCATCTCGACCCGACACCATCGAACACCACTCAACCTGATTCAATCCCCCCATAACCTCCACCTTGACCAAAATTCAACAATAAAATCCTCATCAGACATCATCTCATCCAAATCAAGCAACCCCAGCCTCTGATCACATCAAAAACCTGATTTTCCAACAAAACAACAACCTTTGCAGATTTAATTACGACCGTAATAACCACCATTACGACCATAATCGTCTGTTTCTGAAGAGTCTCGAAGCCATCAGCTCAATCAATTACGACCGTAACCAGTTTCTCAGACAGCCTTTGAGAAGCTAACTCCTCGACCCAATACGGCTGTAGCCAATCTCTATTACTATCGTAACCGACTTTCCAGAAGATAAAAGTTCGCTGGTTCGTTAGATTTCTCCGAAGATCGAAGCTGGGAGCTTGCTGTTGCTACTACTGCACTTCACTATCGAGCTCTACGAATCGATTCTAATCCTAAACTCTCTCTCTTTTATCTTAATTTAGGGTTAGAGTTTCTAGGTTACAGTACGGTATTTGATCTGTTGAGTCTGGTTTTTTGACTTGCACCATTCATGACACCTCTCAAGAAAAAGGCCGTAGCTACTAGTAGTGAGGATGACACTTACTAGCCTCGGACCAAGGTGTGGTACCTCGTCCACCGCAGCACCACGCTCAGGTGCTAAGGACGAGCCGGCGACTAACTGTCGACGATTACCACCAGAGCAGTGGCCGAAGAACCAAGATGAGAATTTTGATCTCCGTCTTGCGGAAGAAAAGCATCAACACATGCTGAACAAGCTTAAGTCCTGCAAGATTTACCAGCCCCGTTACATCCATCTAGATACCCTTATGATCTTAGGTATATGTGACGAGGTCAAGGGTCTTATGGACCTCATCGAGATTTGGAAGTACTGTACACTCTTAATCCTACCTATCGTACATTGACGTATGAGTTCCTTGCTACACTTGGGTATAGTTTCGACTATACTAAGTGGTCGTATTATCTCGACAAGACTCATTATGTCATAACTGTGCGGAAACTCACCTATATCCTCGGTTTCCATACAATGATGACGGTCAATCTGGAGTGGCCAGATGAGTCAGGTGGCTACCAAAAGTTTGTGAGCCAGCTGATCAGAATACCGAAGGGCACCTACAAGGTGTCGCAGACCAGTCATCCCATCTTCTGATATCTCCAGCACGCACTCGCTTTCACCATTTTCTCGTACGATGAGATAACTATGGTCATGCACGATGGTGAGATGTTCTTCCTCTACGCCATGCTCTTCGTCCCGATGATGCTTGAGGTTCTGTCGATGGTGGCGTAATTCATTTTCCGCCACATCCACCACGTGTGCAACATCACTTCTCCGGGAGGGATGATAACCATTGGCGGTATTTTCACTCGCCTCACCATCTATCACGACGTTATTCGACCCGACGAGCGATAGTTTAGGACGCTGACGCTTCAAGTGAAGGGGCAGACATCGTACATCGACATGGCGTATCTCACACATGCACACATCTTCCACATGTCGGGCAATACTCCGGTCTTCATCACGCAAACCAGTGCACTCTCTCCACTTCCTCCTCAGATCTCGATAGATAGTGCAGATCCAACCACTTGGATTCTGCCTATTTATCTAGCACCACCTGCACTTCCTCCTGCACAGCCACAACCAGCTCAGGCCACCTAGCAGTACCATGGTGGTCCAGACCAGCCCTCTTTCGCTTAGATCTTTGGCTTGATGCAACATATGTCTCTTGACTCTCAGCACCGTCATGACGAGATGCATGCCCACTTCGAGACTCGTTTTACTGAGACGAGGTCTGAGCTCAGGTCTTATATCAACACACGATTCAATGAGACCCACGACTAGCTCAGATCCTATATTGGCGCTCAGTTCACCGAGCGACGTCAATATAGTACCACATTGATCAGATCACTCAGTTGGGAGCTCGATTTGGCCAGATGGAGGTCAGACATGACCTATTTGGGTGAGCTAGGCCAGCTCTGTGTACCATCATTTCACAAAGGTCGACCCACGCATTCCTATGAGCCAGCCAAAGCCACATACCTTCTCTCGTCTCAGCCGCCAGCAACCATATACTTTTGAGGAGGACATCGATGATGCTAGACAGTGAGCGCAACTGTTGCTGCGTCTAAAGCGCCTTCGCGTCTTGCATTGTGAGCTTTTCTTATGATTTTTCTCTATTTACTTTTCTTAGCTTACTTTTCGCACCAAGATGGTGCTTTTAGATAGGCTTGGAGGATAGATAAGGAAATCCTATTGTATCTTTACTTGATTTTCTAGTTTTGGAAATAAAAATCATAGTACGGTGCAAATTAGAGTTAAACAATACAATTTTGAGGCATATTAAAAAAATTCCCTATACATTCGGTGATTTTAGCGATATAACCTCATAACACAAAAAATGTTATTTGCAATTCGGTGATTTTAGCGATATAACCTCATTACACAAAAAATGTTATTTGCAACTTTACTTTCAGCTTTCTACAAATGAAAAAAATAAAAATACATAAAAATTAGAAAAAAAAATCAGAAAAAAATATATTTGCATTTAGGCTAAGCAACCTCTAATTGTCAGATTTTTCTAGCTTTACAAGATATTTGTTCGAAAATTGTTCAATTTACTTGTATTGCCCATAAGTACTTGTGACCATGAATTTAGAATCCAATTTCACGATGTAGTAATCAAGTCTCAAACATGCTAGGACAAGAGTTTTCGAAAGACTTAGTGCTCGTTCAGCTTTGCGTGAGACTTAATAATTCTTTCTTAATCAGACTTAATTGAACAAATGTGTAAATTGCAAAAAAATGAACTATATATAGGGTTGAAGTCCTTAGGACGAATACATTCGCATATTATAAAAAAATAAAAACAACAAAAAACAAAACAAACATAAGTGAATAAAAATGAGCGAGCCAAAACAGACAAATGCACAAAAAAAAGTCAAAACATCAGGCATAATTTACACCCTTAACTAAATTTTTGTTTTTCTTTTCAAAGGATTATCTGAAATTGGTTATTACTTGTGAAATTTGGATGAAGAATTCAAGAATTACTAACTCAAGGGTATCACAATAACTTGTCGATTTAGGAGTAAAACTTTTCTTTGTTGGAGTACTTATGAGTTAATACAAGTAAATTAACTAATTTCTATAAAATTCAAAGACTTGAGTTAGAGGTTTTGCTTAGTTTGCATATAGATTAGATTTACTTTAAAATTAATGACAAAAATTTGTGTTTGTGAGGTGAAGAAGATCGTTGAAAAATATTCTGAACACATTACCACATTATATGTCTTTAAATTGAATTGTTTAATCCTAATTTGCCTTGAGAATTCAAATTGTGATTTGTGTATATGAACTTGGTTTAGATTTCAGGATATACCCTGGTTGATTCTTGTGAGTTTAGACTTGCTTGAGGGCAAACAAGAACTAGGCTTGGGGAAATTTGATAGCAAAAATTGTATACCCAAAGCCTTAGGTTAATTGTGTAAAATAAGCCAAAGTTCGGTAAAATTAAGTTTAGTCAAGTTTTAGTCCAAAGTTCAAGTTACTATCCTAGATGTGTTGTATAATGTAGAAAACAAGTAATGGAAACACAAGGGACCATTTTCTGCACGATTCAGTGCAGAAAGTAGCCAAACCAGATGAAGTGCAAAGTTACAGGGTTGAATACGATCGCAAGCCATCTCATTACAGTCGTAGTCAAGTTCCTGCCTGGGAACCAGAGAGCTATGCATCTTGGTTACGATCGTAATCCCTTTGGTTATGGCCATAGTCACCAAATTTCAGAGAGCTTGCAAATCCAAGACAACCATTTCTGCCCAGAAGTCACCCATTACGGTCATAATCATCCTAGTTACGACCGTAAATCCCAAATTCCAGAGAGCTTCAATTCCAGTACTTAGCCAGATTCCAGAGCACATGACTGATCCCAGAAGTTAGTGATTTTCAGTTTCTGCCCTGATTACGGTCGTAATCAGAGGCAACATAACGTTTTATTTTCTATTTTTGGAGGATTTTGAGTAGTTATTTCAGGATATTAGGAGTTAGTATAAATAGGGAAGGTTTCAGAACATAACAAGGTCTGAACTTTTAGAGTTTAGTTCTTCCATTATTCACATCTTAGAGAGAGAAAAAGAGATTCTAGAGAGAGAAAGAAGAAGAAGAGCCTTGGACTTCATCATCCATTCCCTTGGTTTATTCCTTCTTTCTTTCTTTCTTTCTTTCTTTCTTCTTTCTTTCTTTCTTTTATATTTATTTGTTGCATTATTTAGCCATGTTGGACTAGTTCTAGTTAGGATTTTGTAGGGTTACTTGAAATTTTGTTGTATGTGTACTTGGTTTGTATATATTTTTTGATTGTTTTGTCATATGGCTTGTGCTTGTTTTAATTGTTTGTGATCTTGATCAAATTGCATAACTTAGGATTTAATAATTAAAATTGAGAAATAGAATTGTTAGATCCCGACCACAAGTAACAAGGTAGATAATAATCTAAGTACCGAACATGACGATTGTTGTCTATAGACCTAACATAATTAAGGAATTGTACCAAGTACTGAGAGGTGAATTATAATTGTTTAAGTTGATTAGAGCAATTAGATCTTAATGAACTGAGATGATTAAGTACCAAGAGGTGAAAATTGTTCTAGTTTAGATATAATATTAATGTAGAAATATCTTTTAATATCAAAGCTTGTTAATTGCGCCTTCATAATACAAAGCAACTATCAATCAACCAAGTAAATATCAACAACTGAATAGTAAACCCTAGGAATCCAAAGTCTCTCACTTTGTTATCTCTAGATTTGTGTAATTGTGTCTAACTTAGACTAAATTTCCAAAAACAATAAAAAATCAAACATCAACATTTTACCTCAATCAAACACCAAACTTTAATTTTGCTTTTCAAGGCTTAAATCAAATTTACTCTATTGAAGAAACTAAAATTAAATTTTCTCTGAGGATTCGACCTCTAAATAATACAATTGACAATTGTATACTTGCAACCTTAATTTAAAATTAGGGTATAGTAAAACTCACATCACATAAAAGAAAGAGAATAATACTAACCTTGTTTTTAGATTGAAACAAATTTATTTATGGGTTGAAGCAATCTCCAAGGAAATGGTATGTCAAACTATCTCATTTTTAATTAATTATCGTTTTAAAGTAAGCCAATCCGATATATCATTATTTTCAAAACATGAAAATAATGATACAACCATGTTCCTTGTGTATATGGATGACATAATTGTTATCGAAATAATTATAAAGAAATTAGTGAGGTAAAAAGATCTTTAAAGGAAAATTTTGAATAAAAGATCTGGTAGATTGAAATAATTTCTTGAAGTAGAAATAACTCATTCTACTAAAGACTTGTTATTTATCAAAGAAAATATATCCTTGACTTCTTAAAAAAGTGTAAATTAGGGACCAAACCGATCGCAAAGCCAATTGATAGCAACTGTAAACTACATTCCGAAGAAGATGAACCATTGGAAGATATCACCCATACCAAAGACTTGTAGATAAATTAATTTACCTAACTAATGATAAAAAAACATGTTGGTTGTACTTGAGTTCATAAAATAAAATACAATGATGGTAACATTGAACGGTAAAATGCAAGATTAGTTACGTCATGACGATAAAATGAAAGTGGTCATATTATCTCGACGAGACTCGTTACGTCATGATTGTACGGAGACTCACCGATATCCTCGGGTTTTCGTACAACGATGACGTGATGACGGTCATTCTGGAGTGGCCAGACGAGTCAGGTGGCTATCAGAAGTTCGTGACCCAGCTGATTGGAGGACCGAAGGACGTCTACAAGGCATCACATATCAGTCATCTCATCTTCCGATAATTCCAGCGCGTACTCGCTTTCACCATTTTTGCGCACGGCGAGACAACTTCGGTCATGCACAATGGCGAGATGTTCTTCCTCTACGCCATGCTCTTCGTCCCGACGATGCCTAAGGTTCTGCCGATGGTGGCATAATTCATTTTCCGCCACATCCTCCACGTGTATGACAAACTGTCTCATTTTTTTAATTAAGTATGATTTTAAAGTAAGCCAATCTGATACATCATTATTTTCAAAACATGAAAATAATGATACAATCGTGATTCTTGTGCATATTGATGATATAATTATTACCTAAGACAATTGTAAAACAATTAGTGAGGTAAAGAAACCAATACTCTTTTGAGTTCTATAGTGACCAATTAACAAAAAAAAAACATAATACTCCTTTTGAATTATGCAAATACAACAAGTTTCGATACAAAAAAGTTTCAAATGAATTCCAAATTCATGGGCTTTTCAAACGTTCCATAACAAGAGTGCTTCTGTCATGGATAAAAAAAGTTGAATGGTTGAGCTCAATGGCGGAGCCACATAGTTCCAGGGGTGCAGCTGAACCAACCTGGAAATTTTTTTTCAAAAATGACCATATATATTAAAAAAAAATTAGAAATGACCATGTATTTGAATTTTTTTTTGCATAAATGACCATGTAAAATATTTTTTTTCTAGAAATAACCATCATTTCGAACCTCTTGGAAAAATACCGTAAATCTTGAACCCCTGGCGAGAATCCTGAATCCGCCCCTGGTTGAGCTTAATCATTCTTTCATCGCGTGGTTGTGTTTATTGGGTTGAAAAAGCACGTAGCGACTCTGATTTGAAATTCAATATTAATCGTAGGATCTTTAAAATTCAACAGAACTTACCTTAAGGGTAAGTCACATGAAAATCAATGATTTACAAAATATTTGAATTAGTAATTTAGAATGAGAATATATATTTGAAGAAAGTTTCTTACATATGGAGGCGAGGCAATGTATTCCTCAAGAATGTCATTTAGGATGTGCCAATTTAGATCTTCAGCACACAAGAAATGCTATTCAAGTACTTGATTATAGCCAATGAAATAACAAGCAGCAATATTAAACGCAGTATACATGATAAAGCTGGCCAAGTTAGATTTTAAATATCCTAAATCCTGACAGAGTAGGGTTGCAGCAATCAAGATAAAAATTAGCATTTGCACCATGCAACCAGTGAAGCATGCAATGATGAGAACATCAGACCTGAATCCAAACTCTAACATCATCATGACCATAATATACTATTAAGAAACAAATTGAACTGCAATAAGTTTGAAAATATTTATCTGGACTTTTGCCAAGAAACAAGTCTTACAAATACTGAATTTAGTACCAACAATATATAGGATCACTCTCCATAATACCAGCATACACGACCAGCAAGTCAATTAACAAATTCTTCAAACCAAAAGTTCAACAAACAAACAGATAATTTAGTCTAAATTACTCGGTAAATCAAACTGACAAATAATAACAACACCATGAAACCTCTTTCCTTCTTGTCTTTCCAATGCTAAAAAGGTATGGAACCTTAACCCCTCATTCTTGCTGGACGACTTGATGGTCCAGGATCATCGCCATGCACAGGTGCAACAATTGGCTGTTGGATCCGCACACTGTCAAAGGTAGCAAAGATGCCGTTTCTTTCAACAGGTTCAAGGAGATCCTTGATAGCCGCCTTGCAACAATGCAGCATTTCACGAGCGAACATTCTCACTTCCTCATCAGCCACATCTTTGTATTTCTCCACGATATTAGCTGCAATCTGCCTGATATGTTGGGCCTGTCATAAAAATTCCAAAGTTGAGGTTCTGTTAAACTGAAACTTTTTAAGTATCACAAAGAAAAGTAAGACGAGATTTTTAGGGATCTTACCGAGCTGTATGTATTTGGAACACCACCTGGGCTTTGGAGATACAAAGTCGAAGCTTTGGAAAACCAACTCATGTATTCCTCATGCTCGGACGGGTCATATGGTCTTCGGCCAAATAAACACTTGTCTTCTCTATTTCTCCAGTCCTCCAAGTACTCACGATGCACCACCAGCCAGTCTTGGCCAGTACCATTTTGCATGTTGTGCAGTGATTCTATTGTGTTTTGAAGAACTGGTGGGATTTGTTGGTACAGGCTGAATTGCCGTGCAACTCTTCCTGGATTGTACATTTCAACAATCCAGAAATGAATTAACGGAGCAGTTGTTCTCCATAAGTGAGGGCTTTCTCTGCATATTGGTGGAAGCAAATGCATTTTTCTCCCATATGGGGTCCATTTTACCTTTCCGTCATTTAATGCATCAATCTCTACACGATACGAGTCTTGAACTCTGCAAGTTGCATGACCGGCAAACTCCCTGTAACCAGACCAGCCATAACCGAGTGGAGGTCTCAGGAATAAATTATCACCGCCGAGTTGGGGCAATGGCACATTTCTGCGGTGTCTAGGACGCCCCATTGGGAGTCTTTCCCAAGACCACAGTTGCAGCAGCAAAATTGACCCCCCAAATTGCTTGCGCTTTGGCTTGGTCGCTAAGCAAAGTTCTCTGTATAGGAATGCAAGAACGCCACTTGCCCAACTATATCTCCCGGCTTGCTCAAAATCAGAAAAAAGTGGGAGGTATATTGCAGAAATAGAGTCCCCAGAATGATCCGTGAACAGAAGGGATCCGACAAGCATGAGCAAATATGCCCTTGCATACTGCTGCACTGTGCGCCTATTTGCTCTCGGAGGACAAATAGAGAAATGCCGAAGCAACCATGAAATATTAATGGCCACTTTGCTTCTTGGCCGAAATGTTGTCTTATCTACTTTCTTCCCGAGCAAGGATTCCACCACTTCTGACCAGTCACAATCTGTTGGGAGACAAAGTGCTTCCCCATCAACCCTCAACCCTAAAAGAACCGCAACGTCCTGAAGTGTAATAGTCATCTCCCCAACTGGGAAATGAAATGAATGCGTTTCCTGGCGCCACCTCTCCACAAGAGCACTGATAAGTGCATGATCTGTGGGTATGTGCCCAATTCTGTGAAGGCCATAAAGACCGGCTTGAATGACATAATTCTTATACCGATTGTCCCATGGCAGCTTTACCATGTGTAACCGAGTGAATAGTGGTTTCAAGAACTTGCCTTCAATTGCATGTTGGGATCTATGATCTGCCTGTAATTCAACAAGAGTTGGATTTGTTGCAGCAGCATTCAGTCTGTTATCTGGTTCACGTGACCGTTTCAGCCTAGAAATTGTTGATCTGGAATTTCCCATTCTTGAACCTTGAACCCTGTTACTATTCGCCATTGCCCCGATGCTCCTGCAAATGATGCATCATGTGTTGTTAAAGCTATCTTATATGTCCTTTCACCAACGATAAATTCAAATCAAATAAAAGATTAGAAGTGAATAAGCTGAGTCAAAGTAATATGAAGCCTTCTTGATGAAAAATTTAAATGTTTTAATTATTGATAATATTTGCTTATGAAAAGCTGTACGACATATACAATTTTAGGTTTACTCTTACAAAAATTGCATACTAAAGTTTTCTTTTGTTTTTAAAAAATTATTAAGGAAAACCTGCTAACTAAAACCCCAAAATATAGATGGCCACTGGAAATACTTCAAGTAGGCAACCTCAACCATCTTTGAAATACTCCATGGCAATTGTAAATAGTTCAATGTAAATTTTTTTTTATTTTCTATGAGGAATAATGAAAATTATTAAATTCTAGACAGTTTATTCTCAAAACTACTTGAGCTCTAGATTAAAAAAGAATGCTAACAGTAGAAATCTGCCCATTACCTAAGAACAACACTTAGTTTCAGGAAAGCAAAGAGTTGAAAATGATTACCTATTTGTTGCATTCCTAGTTAAAGAAACTAAAGAAAGTATAAACAGAATGAAAGAAAGATCAATGACTCTAGATCATGATCAACATTTAAGGGCAAGGGCACACAGATCCAATATAATAATCTCCTTGACCCAACCTATTTCAAAATTATCAACAGATGTAAAGACTATATGTCAACTTTAAAAACAATGCATTACACCAATTTTTACCCAAGTCAACAAACATTTATAGAAATATTTTCTCAATAAAAAAATTGGGTCTTCCCATACGAACTACTAAATGTGTGTCCTCATCTTCTATATCTATGACATGTTCTTTTATATAAAAGTAGAAATCAGTTAAGAAACTACTTTGATTTCACAGTTTATTCAATTAAGTTTTGATCATCTTATAATGTGACCATTTTTATACACATGCAAAAAGTTGAACCTCTAGACAAGCTAATAAATTGTTAACATTAACTCTTCATTCAATACTTATAATACAGTAGTACAATATCAACAAAAGACTCAATAAACTGCTTCTTCTCAAAATAATTAGGACTTAAAACTATATAGAAATTACTATTACAAAACTTTATGCTAGTATAAGACATATCTAAGAGAGTTATGAAAGGTAAGGCTATCAAATCAAAGAAATTGAGGAGAAGTAACTAGAGAATTTTTAATCCATCAAATCAGTGAGCTTTGCAAAAACGAACTTCAATATTTAAGAAAATATTGAAATTAATGAGATCAAGGAATATAATATTCGATATAAATAAAGTTAATCTAATATGTGAGATCTGAAAAAACACTCACTAACAATTCTAGTTTAGAATATCAACATAATATGATTATATCTAAAATAAAAATCGCTATCCTAAAATTTTAATTAAGTATTAATATTGGTCTTTACAAAATTGCAAATATAGAAATTCGCAAAAATATATAACTAAGCACGGTGAAGTTTATCGAAACTGCAAAAAGAAAATAAGAAAAAACAATTCAGAAACCTTACCGGAGTACCTTGGACTAACAAGGAAAAGAAGTACCTTAATTTCAGATTGAAGCTTGCACCCAAGAAAAAAAAGCTTTTGGAGGAAAAATATTGCAGATCTAGAATTTGAAGATAAAGGAGTGGACAAAGTTCTAGGGGAGGAGAGGAGGGGAGGAAAGGGAGAAGGGGTTTGGACAAAATATGATGGAAGAATTAATTGCTTGAAGATATGATGAATCGAATAGCACAAAAATAAAAAAGGAAAAATTCACTCGATGGCCACAATTATTCAATCCTTGCATTTGAGCCGTAGGATTGAAACCACATTCGATGATAACGAGGTTTCTCTTAGGAGAGATGATTTACTGAAGATTTTCGCAACGGAAACTTAGGGGGGTCAATTCTTGACCCGACCCGACATGTCACCAGATCCCATGTGAACCTCGAAAAAACTAGCCTGATATAAGTCTAGAATGTTTCACCTGTGTCGTGTTGAATATGGATCGGGTCAACCTGTTAAATTGTGTTTTCTTAGATTTTGTTTGAAATTTGGGATTAATTATATTTATCTTATTAATTAAAAATTAATTATGTCTTGATTGAGATTAAGTTGCATAAAAACATATATACTATTTAATTGATTTATCGAGATACATGAGTTGGGTCAGGTCAACTCATGACCCAGTTGGCTTGAATTCGGGTTAAAATTTTTGACTTGTGTTAGGCCCAATTGAACTCGTCTAAGAAAATAATAAAATAATGCCAACCTTACTCGAACTTGATCTGATTCATTGACACCCTTAGCCAGAGTAGAAGTCTAGGCCTGGCTTATTATCTTAAAACTTTACTCCGTCTTGCCCGACCCATGCCATCAGATCCAAAATTTGGATTTGATCTGGCCTGCAACATTCTAAATAAATACCAAATTTATAGCACTAAATAGTAGCAACTACTTTTTAGTATGTAATCATACAATCCATAATAGAACCTGATCCACAACCACATGGGCCATGCAAATTTTCAAAACATCAAAACATTAATATTACTTATTTATTAATCAATCAAAAATTAAGTAAAGGCTTTGTTGTTGTTGTTGTGTTGTATATAAGAAAAAAAAATTATACTTCTAATGATAACAATATGAGTAAGAACAATAATAACAACAACAAATGGATATAAATCATGCTACATGGATGGATGGGCTAGGGGACCTAACTCTGAACCTAGGTTTAACCCGACACATTATAGGATTGGCTTGGCTTGGTCCACTGAACATCCCGCCAAGCTATCTATTACTGCCGAACCTATTAGTCTTAGTTGTCTTTTCTAATCACTAATGATGATTGATAAAATTAAGATAAAGCATAATGTGATTTTTACACTAGAATATGGTTGCATGAAGAGCAAACTTACCTTTGAGTCCCCAGGGATGAAGCCAAGTCATAGAATAGGGAGGGCAAATTTTTCAGGGTGAGGCATAAATATATAATTATTTCAAATATCAAGCATATTTATACAATTGTACTGAAAATGGTATAGTAATAGAGGTATATTTTTTAAAATGTTTTGAACCAGGGGTAGGCAATTGCCACCCCCTGGCATAAAGTGTCTTCGTCCCTGGATGTCCCATGGATCCAAGTCATAGTGCGGTGACATAACACCCCCCATGGTACTAAACAGCTAGTGTGTATACTTTTTTTTTTTGATAAAATAGTGTATACACTTTTGGTATACTGATGTTTTAAGTTGAGCCACACACTTTTTTCTTTGAGGAATAAATATTGGTTTATAAGAAATACATTTGACCATAATAATATGAAACAACTTAAGCAATTGAATTGGTTGCGCATACAAAATCATTCTTGCATGACACAACATCGCCAAGTCATGCACTAAATGGCAGGCGTTGATATGATGTCCAAGCTCGGGTATCTCAATTCAACATAAATATGCAATAAATGATATATGTATGATCTGCTAGTCCAAGAAGGGTCATGTAAAAGGCAGAAGGATCTGCGTAGCACCACAGAATATTCATGATCTATTATTGCTTGCAAGGCGAGTACTGTTGGAATAATTGCTTATAGTGTTCATCTTTTTCCAACCATGGTGCTTTATTTGGATAAACCAAGAATAATTGGTAAAACAAAGATCTGTGTTTTGCTAGAATTGGAAGGATGAAGACCTACAATGAAAGCATGTGCAATATTTCTTTATAATGATTTGTGCATAGAGAAAAGTGTAAAAAAACAACTCCCTACATACCTCTCTGGCATGGTGTGAACGTTAACCATAGCAAACCCTCAACAGAGCCTAATACCTCGACCTCACCTCACTCCACAATCTCCAAGTGCAACCAAAACTTCCTTGATAAACAACCCAAAGCATAAGAGAGGTATTAGTGGTAACACTGGAGTAAATTTCTCTCTCAGACAATTCATCGAACAGGTGACATGCACAAGTTCTACACAAATACACTCCAAGCTACAAGAAAACATTGTGAGTGGTTGTTTATAGGGGAGTGTAGGCTCAGATGAAGCACAGTAAGGGTTCTTTGGTGAGTTGATGGGTGATAAAAATCTCAGTGGAATTGAAACCTCTCACAGATATGGTATGCAAAGTGAACCAGCAAAGATTATATAGAAAGGCTTCGTTGCTCCAATGGATTGTTCCATTTTTTGTTTAGGCCGAGATAGACGGAGTGGATGGCGCTGTATCCCTCAGAGGCTCAATTGGGAAGAAAGATGATAAACCCGAGGAGTGCTGTATCCCTCAGAGGTTTTTCTAAGAATTATCGTGATAAGCTGTGTCATAAGACAAGATTTTACGGGATGTTTAGGGTTTGTGTTATAAGTTTATGAATAGTGAAGAAAAATAAATATAAAATTCAAGAATTCTCATATTAGTCCCAATTTTTATAAAAAAATTATGGGAATTTGAAAATCAAGTCCAACTAAAAAAAATTCTCCATCAACTTTATATTTAAAATATGACAAAATTTTAATAAGTAAAACTGGTTATCTAAGAATGTGAGATTACTTTAATTATAAATAACATATAATTTCTTTAAAAATGCATATGTAAATGTTACAAACATATGCTTAAAAAAAGAATAATATTAAGAAATATAATACAGGAAATACATGTTGTTGAAAAACTAATAATAATAATAATAATAATAATAATATCATAAAAATTAATGCAAAGAAATATAGAATAAAATTACGGTACTTGCATAAGCACGGGCTATATTGTACTTGCGACCATATATTTCGAATTTCAAATTGAAAATAGCCGTTCTGAACCGTTGAAAATGTTGTTCATACTGTAATCTACTTTGGAACCAAAATTTTTATTTTTAGAATTTTTTACTATTTTATCGGATGGATAAAAAATGTATTGATCTAACGATTACAAACCTCTCAAACTTAATAAATTTTTAACCCATTCGATCAAATAGTAAAAAAAGTCAAAATTTTGAGAATTTCGGCCATAAGTAGATTTTAGTATACAAAACGTTTTCAATGGTTCAGATCGACCGTTTGCATATGTGGCTGCAAGCACGATAGACCGGTACTTTCGCAAGCACCATAATCTCGCTCAAGAAATATATATTTAAAAGGAAATAAAATTATAACGACTACTTATTTAACACGCAAATATTCCTATCATAATTTCCATCCGAAAGCCCATTCTTTATTTTTTTTATCCATTTCCAATTCACCGAGATTTCACAAATTGTAATATGATGTTCCATTCCCATAAATTTCAATCACTTAAATTCTGCAACAGCGGAACACAACTTTAGCCTTAAAATATTACAAATTCAATTTCACCAGTTTAAGTTTGTTAAAACCGGTTTATATATTTTAACCCTAAATCCCTAATAATTGTTATGATGATAAAAAAAAAACATCAATTGGATCTTTTTGTATCACATGCATAATTTCCTAACAAATAAAAATTATCTTATGTGCTACTGTGAGAGTAATTTTTATCATGTATCATTTGCAAAATTTTAAAGGAAATAAGTTAGGGAGCTGATACGTAGATACCATATTTGATACTGATTTTATTATGCATCTTTAGTTGAGTTATCGTGTATATTATTTGAGTTATTATGCATGTTATTTTTTGTAATGAAATAGTTATACATGTTATCGATTTTATTATGCATCTTTAGTTGAGTTATCGTGCACATTATTTGAGTTATTGTACATGTTATTTTTTGTAATGAAATAATTATACATGTTATTTTTTGTACTGAAATAGTTATAATATAACATGTATAATAACTCAAATAATGTGCATGATAACTCAACTAATGTGCATAATAAAATTGGTCCATAGTTGATATCTATGATATCTAAGTAGCATTCTCCAATAAGTTATTACTTTCATTATTTGATATTGACTGAAAAGATAGTGAAATGATTTCACAGAAATGAATCATGTAAATTATAAATGTTCTTTCAATTTTATTACAAATTTGAGTACTGTCCACAGCTCGGCAGTTGCTGCCATGTTCTACTTTTGCCTCGATACTTTATGAAATTTGCGGGTTTTATTTTTTATTTTTTATTAAGAGTCTGCAAAAGAGTTTTCATGTTATATATTTCTGGAAATATCAACAGAAGTCAATGTCAACTGGACAATATATTATGGAGTTCTGACCTGCTGTTGTGGTACACATATAGCGTAATTTTCGAACGTGAATTGATCGTCAGTGATGAAAATTAAGAGGAATTTGTTTTACGACACAAATTTCAAAGCAATCAAACGGCTGAGGTCCGACCTCATTACAAGATCTAACGCATTACCAGATTCGGATTCTACATGAGGGATGCTTCTTTCCTAGGCTTCTTTCCCCTTTCATAGATATTTTCATATAAATCATCTCACTTTCTTCTCAAAAATAGATCACCTGCTAACTGATCTTCTCAAAAATAGCGTAATTTTCTTGTTTGTTTGCTTTCCCACTTTTAGTTTTAAGTAAGACTTCATTGTTTCTGGTAAGTAAAAGTTTGTTCTAACATCTTTCTAATTACCTGATTTAGCTTGACAATACTCTTTTCTCTTTTCAATGTTCACTTAAAGGAAGATACAATAATTTGTAGATGTCATAAGGTAAAATTGGGTGGGTCCCATAGAAATGAAAGGGAAAGAGCTGTGAGAGGCCGAGGGTGGGCCCCAAGCCCGGTTAGACATGCTTTCACAATGAAACGCACTGGTTTCAGTGGGCCACCTTGTCAGTCTCTAAGAGCCACTGGACAATTTTCTCAACCTAATCAAAGGCAAGCTTTTATAATTGTCAATTTCCATTAATTATTTCAGTTATTCATCAATTGTGATTAGAAAACTAGACTTACCCAATCTGATTATGAACTGGATGCTGACCTGGCTCTTCCCTACAACAGAAAGGGACTTTAATAGCTCCTTTTAATAGTGGCATAGTATAAAATTCGGTATAAAAAGAATTTATAGCGGACATTAGAGTAAATTTGCTATTAAAATCACATTTATTATACCGGATGGGGTTGGGATCCGCTACTAAAACTTTTAATAACGGCAGCTCTAACAGTTCGCTATTTTAAAGGGTCACATTTAATAGCGGAAGTGTGTCGGGTCCGCTATTAAAAATGTAGTTTTAATAGCGGCATCTTGGGGGGTCCGCTATTAAAACGTATCCCATGGATTGCTCACGGTTCTTACAATCTGCAGCGTCCATTCTAACCAATCCGACGCTAAAAAATCACTCAGAAAAAAGCCCACGGATTATCATCTCTTTTTCTCTTTATTTCATTCATCTCTCTTATATATATATTCCACTCTTCATTATCTCTCAAATTTTTCTCTTCATCTCTCAACTTCTCAATATACAAACACAAAAGATTAAACCAAAAAATTCAATTCTATTTTTTTCTCAATCTCTATCTCTCTTAATTTTTTTTAAGAGTAAAACTAATTTTGTTCATTTTTGTTTTTTTTGAACTTTTTTAGTTCAACTACTTTTTTCATTGCATTATTTTCAATTTGGAGTTTTTCATTGCACTATTTTCACGTTTGTTTTGAGTTTTGAAATTTTCAACTTTTGTTATTTGAATTAAATTCAGTTCTTTTAAAATTTTGTTAAGAATTATTTTTATTGCATTATTTTCATATTGTTGCTATTGTATTTAAGTTTGTTGTCAAGCACAAAAGAGAAAATAAAAAATGTACGAAAGAGTAATATTTTGATATTCTGACACGATTTGACAACTGACACTGAACATTCGTCAGTTTTTTATTTATTTTCACAAATCTTTAATAGCAGACTCTTGAAGAGGTCCGCTATTAATTCTGCCTTTTAATAACGAATCTATCTCTGAATTCGCTATTAAAAGAGGTAACTAATAGCGGAGGTGGCCCAAGGTCCGCTATTAAAAGTAAAAATTAATAACAAACTCGACACATGACCTGCTATTAAAAGGGAGAATTTATAGCGGATGGTTCAACTTTTTATAACCCTTTTTATAGCCACCCCTTAACCCGCTATTAAATCCCATTTTCCACAGCTATAAAAAACATATTTGTAGTAGTGCTTGGTAATTGGGATCCTGGATAAAAGTTGGATTATTACTGTTATTACCACTGAAGAATTTGACTTCAATTAATAAAAATATCTAATCAAGGGAAAATAATTAACTATAGTTATTAGCAACTTGCCTTTTTCCACCTTTCTGATCATGGTGGTTATGGCTAATGTCTATTGCATGTTTATTTTTCAGCCTTTTGTTGGAAAAAGGGAATTTAAGAGTTGGATTCCTTCTCATGAGGGTTTGGCTAGTACATAAACAGGTACCCAAGTTGTACATTTCAAACTTGGACTATCAGATCACATTTGGAGACAGATGTTAGTAAATCCTTTCATCTTTCTTTTTATTTTATATGTATTATGCCTAACTAAGCTTCAGTAAACATTTCTTTATGCAATTCATCCTCAATGTAGCTCTAATTCGCCTCAAAAAGTATTATGCGCAACTGGACTTAGACATTGGTTTCCATTAATAACAGGAATTACAAGCACCATCCATTCAACTACTTACCAGATCAGAGCAGCTCATTTGATACCTACTTAAACCCCATTTTATCTAGCTGCAGATCCCTAAATGGAAATACCGGTACCAACCAAAACTGTCTAAGTTAGTCACTCGGTTGAAGCAAGCAAGATCACCGAGCTGGTATTGAGCTTCAACGACGACAAAATGAAAAACCAACCCTTGCAGCAGGACGAGATTTGCCAGCTTTCGGCATTGGTTCAAATGAGGGATTTCTCTTTGGACCAGTTTGAGAAGCCAGACGAGTCCTTCGATGCTGCTCAAGCCTTTGCAACGTTGGACCAGGCTGCTGACAGGGAGGAGCACCACCCAGCAACAAGGGTCGACGCACGAGGGGACCAAGCAGGTATGGACACAAATGGAGACAGCGAGGATGTCGATATGGGTCCAGAGCTTGACATGATAGATTATGGGTCTGAGGAAGACCTTCCAGGCAGCGAGTAGAGGGACGGGTCAGGGAGGGAAAAAGGTTCTTACATTTTAGTTTGGTTTTATGGATGTATTAGAGGTAGGAACACATTTTGTTAGGAACTGATATTTTTTGCTAGGAATTTATCTTATCTTATGGTATCATTATTATATTGAAACATTATAGGACTAGGAGATGCTACCAAATGTTCGGTAGTGCGAAACATTTTGAGGGAAGAACATTGTCAAATTGTATGTTTTCAAGAGACTAAGTGGAATGACACCACCTTTTTTGAATTTCGCAAAGCATGTCCCTCTTCCTATTCATCTTTTCACTTCAAGAATGCCACAAATACTAGAGGTGGTCTCCTTCTAGCTTTGAATAACTCATTAATCTTGCAAAACTCATTTGTTCATAATTACTCCTGCACAGTGATCCTAACACTCAGATCACAAACGTTTATGATAATCAATGTTTATGGACCAACAAACCACTCGGAAAAAATAAACTTCTTAAATGAATTACGAGCCATCAGGGCTACAAACGAATTTCCATGGATCATAGCAGGTGACTTCAACATGTTACGATCACCATGTGACACAAACGGGTCATCTTTCAACTTAGGAATAGCCCTAGAGTTCAACCATTGCATCGATGAGCTAATGCTACATGAAGTAAAACTTAACTCCAGGGAATTCACATACTCAAAAAAGAGATTCACACCAACATTGTCCAAGCTTGACCGGGCATTCTTTTTCGCTAATTGGGAACAAACACCGGTAAAGTTCTTGCTGACGAATGTCCCAACACCAATATCCGATCATGTCCCGATCAAACTACTGATTCAAACCTTGGAACCGCGAAAACCAAGGACCTTCAAATTTGAAAGATTCTGGCTCTGTTTTGTCGAAACAAAGGAAATAATTCGGGACGCATGGAATATCTCAAACCCATCCACAGTCACTGCGGTGGACATATTGCGACGTCTAAATTCAACTAGGAGAGCACTGACAACATGGGCTAAGGAAAAATTTCGAAGGACACCCACACTGCTCAACCTAACCAAAACAATAATCCAGTCTTTAGAACACAGAATCCTGACGCAAGATGAAATAAGGTTCAAGAATAACTTGCAAGATGAAATCAGGTAATATGACTCGTTACGCTCTGTTCTGAATTTTTAATTTCAAATTATTTGTTTTAATAATTAGTTAAATGTTTAGTAATTGAATTAAATTGTAAATAAATTAAAGTTAAGCTATTAAATTCACAAAATCTTATTTTTGACCTACTTAGAACTTTATTGTATGAGTCTCTTGTTTTAATCCTCTTTAATTCTTTTAGTTTTCATTATTAGATTTAGTTAATTTGTTAATTAATTGACTAGAACTTGGGAAATCGGGTATAAAATTATGTAATAATTATTAATTGAATTGGTTTGCACATAGGCTACATTCATACCTCTATATATATATATATATTTATATATGAATATTTATGCCTCATATTAAGTAGAAATTTTATTTCATACCTATATTTATTGGTTGTACAATTGAATATTGGTTGTATATTTTTATTATGCTCAAAATTATTATTGTACTTCATGTTGGAGCAATCTTATCTAGAAAATTTTAATTCATACGTAATTTGTAAGTTATTAAAGAGAAGATTTTAAATTTTACATATTAGAGTTAAGATCTTAATTATGATAAATTTCATGATTAACAAGACAATTATTTATTAAAATAATTGTAAAAAATGATGGATTTTACAGTTGTGCTTTACATCCTAGCGTATTCTCAATCACCGATAGTAGGTCATGAGGCACATGTATGGTGCGAACGTACTCTTAGATGGGTTAATTTGGAGACCAGTTATGCTAGCATATCTCTGCATCACTTGCATTATTCCTCTAAGGTTTGTTGGATGTGCCTCCGATATAATGAGTGTGTCACTGCAAATTGTAGAGTTGTTAGGTGTAAAGCTGACACAGTGAAGAAATAATGGCTTTTCTTTGCCAGTAATGCATGTAATGTGTCTACCACCATAATAAAGATAAGGGATGAGAGGGGATCTCATTTTCTCAACAATCTCTAGTGATAGAATGATGGTCCTACTTGATCGTTGACTCGTACTGCTGACGAGGATGATATCAAGATGTTTCTGATCCACTCCGTTCATTTGTCAGGGAACCCTTGTATCCTGAAGAGGTTGAAAATGAAGTCCCATGATATAGTATCAAATGCATTTCGAAAGTCAACTTTCAGAACGATGGACGATGTTATAAGGTTGTTCCTTAGTATTAGTGATTCCCTCGCCACCAGAAAGGTATCCATGAGACTACATCCTTTGATGAAAGTTGTTTGTGTTTTGTTGATAATGGTTGGTAGGATTCGTTGTAATCTGTCCGCTAGACATTTGGAGATTAGTTTTGGTAAGTGGAAATGACACTGATTGGTCCCAAGTCTTCAATCTTATAGACATTGTCTATCTTTGGTATGATAGAGATTTGTGCATGTTTAGTCTTCATAGATCTAATGTATTGTCATGGAAGGCGTGAACTACCCGACAAATGTTTCTTCCACCATATCCCAGTAGTGTTATAAGAATTCGAAGAAAAACCATCCGGTCCTGATGATTTTTCTTTCGCTAGTGAGAAAACTCTTTTTCGTATTTCTTTCTCGGTGAAGGTCGCTTCGAGATATGTTATCTCCTATGGGTTTATCCTTGGTATAAGATCTTCCGACATTGGCTCAGTGTTGGTTGTTGGTCTCATTATATCCTTATAGTATTTAGAAAATGCGAGATTTATGGTTCACGGGTCCGTTAGGGAGATACCGTAGGTTTCCAATTGGAGATCTGGTTTACTGGAGATGCTTTGTGGCAACCGCGTAAAAGTACTTGTTGTCGTCGTCTAGTTTGAGCTGTTGTACCGAACATCGTTGTTGCCATCGATTTTTTTGAATAAGCGATATATCGGAAGCATGTTCCCTTAGGTGAGAGACTTGATTGGAGCTACCAAACAATTTCAAATGCTCTATTAATTGGACCTTTGTGAATACATGCACAGTTTAAGGCAGGGCTGTAATATGAGTGGGTACAAGTGTGTTAGAGACTTAGAGTCGGTTCACATTCGGCTCGTGAACTATACGAGAATAGCTCGCTAAAAATACAAATCTAAATCGAGTTATTCAATAAGTGTTTTTTTCGGAGCAAATTTCAAACGAGTCACAAGTCATAAGTTTTACGTGCAGCTTTAGAATTATAATTTGTACTAATGTTAGCTTGTTAACTCGTTATGTTGAGAAATGTATTATTCTAGTAACATGATACAAAATGTAATTTAGAAATACAGTGGTAATTAAATTAAGATTAAGAGTTTAAATTAAAATTTGTAAGACAAATAATAATTATTAACCAACGAAGTAATTCATTATATTAATATAATTTGCATTACATCGTATTATATTTCGAGTTGCTAGCTTGCTAAATCTACGAGTTGAAATGTAACGAGCTAATACGAATTTTTCTCAAATTAACGAGCCACAAGTTTCTTTTTATAGCAGCCTAGTTTAGTAGTTTACGGAAAGTAAAAAGAGTTCAATTAACGCGTTGTTGAAGTGGTAAAGGAACGTCGGGGTGCAGCCTACAGGAGTCAAAGATATATCCATTTTCAAATTTATTTCAAGTTCCATCTTTTTTAAACAAAATCTTCACAAAGACGTGTTCATATTGGACTCTTGATTCCGGATCAGCATAAAATTTGAGTGGTTTGAACAAAGAAAAGAAGAGAAAATTATTATGCACCGTGTCATTTATTCTAAATATTTACATAGGCAAAAGAAAAAGAAAAATCTAAACCCCAAAATCTAAGTAAAGAAGAAGCAAGAGTTCTTCCTTGATTGTAACAAGACGAATCCTCTCTCTATTGGTCTGATCAACCATGGAAAGGCACATGATACATGTCATCTATTACCTTAAACATATTTACAAGAACAGAAAAAATAACAAAAAAGGTAGAGATATATAGTTTCTATTTAGTTTCCAACAGAGATGGGTCGGCCGGTTATAACCGGTCCGATCTGACCGAGTCGAGAAGGTGAAAGATGCCGAGTTATTTCCCTCAAAACCGGCCTCGTCTCGAGAGCAATCGACTGCCGCAACTGCTCTTTGGCCTTCTCTTCCTCTTGCTTGAGCTTTCTCACCTGACTATGCACAGGTTGTACCAGTTGTGATCCTGATTCCTCCATTTCTTTTGTTTTGAGCTCTGTTGTATGTTCTTCAATTGAGAAATTGGTTGCTCTTGTCATTCTTGCTGCCTTTGGAACAAAGATTGCCTTTTTTTTTTTTTTTTTATGTTTCTTGGTATTTTGTGAATCTGGGGATTTATAGAGGGAGTATTCCGGGTCCTCTATTAATAGGCCAATTGTAAAGGTGTGAAATTCTCAATTTAGTCCTCTAAAAGTTGCACATCATAAAATTGCTCTATGCCACGTAATTATATAAAAAAATGACTAGAGGTTTAAAAAACAAAGGAAGAGTTGAGAAAACTATTTTGTTTTTTTTATTGACAAATTAAACATACATGATTTATCTCTTATTTGTCCTGTACTCCTGTCAGATTTTAGATTTATTCCCTGTACTTTTAAGTTCCTTCGATTCAGTGGTATTTGATAAATGGCTAAATAAAGAATTTGTTCAAATAGGCATAATTCCGAAAATAATTATGTATGCACAAAATCATGACAAAAATTGAGCTATTGGGTGCTATAATGTGCTATACTGGTGTATAAGTGAAGTTAGGTAGCATCATTTATGCCTACTAAAATTACTAAAATACTATCTTTTAAATGGCTTATATCTGCTCTTAATTAAAATGAAATTACAGAAGACTTGAGGTTACAAAAGAAAAGGAAAAGGTCGGTAGGAAATGAGAAATAGTGTCAAGTGTGAACTCAGATAATTTCTTTTGAATATAAATTGTTGAAGGTTTCATTTGGACATTTTCAAACATAAATAGAAAATATGGAAAAGAAGAAGAGAATTTCAAGAGCCAATTAAGCATCACAAGGACTTGGTTTGAGGTATAGATATGTATGGTTTCTTTTTCAAATCTTTAAACTTCTTCCACAGAGTACTTTAAAAAAAACAAGTATGGTCAACTAGAAATGAAGGCTTTCTAATAATATGTTAAAAAATAATGAAATAATAATAATAATAATATGATCTGATCATCGATCTCTCCACCATTGTTTTGGGCCTTATTCTCCTTTGACATCTTCTTTAGCATTTACTTGTTATTATACGATTATCTCTAACAATTTACAATATAAGATGCCATATAGCATTTCCAGCCGTTGATATTTCAAACATATATCTTTCTAAAAAAAAAAAGATATTTCAAACACATACAGATATACCAAATTAATCACGGATCTTTTAAAAGAACAATAATGTTCAAATTCAATATTTAATTTGAGCAGTGGGCCCACCCACCCCCTTTCTAATTCTACCTTTGACAAGTAAACAAATTTCATTTGCATTAATGAGCATGGCTAAAATAATATGCATAGTACACCACATAACGTACTATGCGTCCATTTGTATTTAATTTGGTCATTAAATTGATATTTAAGTTGCTCAATGAATTCTTCATATCAAAATCTTGTAGGAAATAAAATTTCGTGATTTTTAGAGCTTTATTGCTATTTTTTAAATATTTTTTAAAAACAGCCCAGAAATGACACTTTTGTAGTATTAAATCTGGACTGTTTTTAAAAAATATTTAAAAAATAGCTAGAGAGCTCTAAAAATCACGAAATTTGATTTCCTACAATATTTTCATATGAAGAATTTATTGAGCAACTTAAATCTCAATTTAATGACCTATATCTATATGCATAGTACAAAATGGGGTGTACTATGCATATTATTTTAGCCATGCTCTGCATTAATTGGTCAGGCACTATTCATTAATTAGGTGGAAAGTGACAACATAACTCTTGCATTCGATAGCCATATCTAGGCCTATCAATGATAGGTCGTTTAATCATTTTTCATTTCGTTTCGTTACAAATAAAATAATTATGATTGAAGACATTTTTTTTTGTTTAAATAACAAATGGTTAACAAAAACATATTATTTCGTAGTTTTGTTTGTGACTGTGTATTGTTAAAATTATTTTGATTTCAGAAAAAAACGCTATGCTGAGAGAAGGTGATGAGAGATGAGATGATTGATTGCTCGAATTAGGATATGAATGATTTAATTCTGATGTATGATTAGCATCGTTCACCATCAGTTCCTGATTTGCTTTAGTGTGATTAGAAAGGAGATGGATGAAAAGCGAAGATAATGAGTTCGATCGCTATGTTTCGTTCTGATCTTTTTTATCGTTATCTTTAACAAAACAATTAACGAAACAAAATTTGTTAATCGTTCATTAAACAAAACGATTAACTCAACTATCATCTTTCGTGATCGTTACGCACGTTATGCAGGTCTAGCCATATCCATTCAATCTTTCGCTCAATTTGGATGTGAAATAAATGTATTTCGTAAAACAATTAATATCACCTTTTCGAACTTGGATGAATTACGGATTTGATTTTTCATTTTTCTCTTATGTATGATACATGTTTATTTATTCTTAGATAAGAGGAACAGTGATACGAAAATCAATTGAGATTGACATTGTCTTATGTTGAGTATGCCTCTTATATATCTCACTATTCATTGGCAAGTTTGATATGTCAGATTGTTAGATATAGTAGGCTTCTATTTCACAGGCTATGTTAAGGAGGAAAGATTTTATGTTTTTGGTATGTACACTATTTAGAAAAAAATTGTGGGAAAAACTAAGGCACTTTGGATTGCTCTCGATTGTTAGATGCATTAAAATTCGCATTACAGAACGAAATCGAACGATTTAAAATAATTCAGAGTACCTAATGTATCTATATTTTTATGTGAGAGAAGAATTTTGCACAAGAGAACGGTTGTGTATCTGATATCTCGAAATCGGTATTCTGTGCAAGAATCGAAGATGACGCAGCGGATGCATGGTGCATTAAATACTCGAAAGGAGACGGTGCTCGATTGTTTTCGTTTTCGCTTACGGTAACATCAAGGCTGGCTGTTTCAAACTCAAGAATACAAAGAAGGCAATACGGTGCTTCTTCAGACGAGGTTAATTTTGTTAATTTTGCTGAATTTGTTGAAAAATATTGGATTCGTCCCTGAATGCTTTATGTCAACTTTTAAAAAAATAAAAGATTGCTCTTTTAATTCAAGAGTTTTAAACGAAGAATTTTCAATTGGCAGCCGATTTTCTCAATATCATACAAGTTCAATATTAGCAACAGTGTAATGTTTTCAAGCCTCAATGGTTACATTTTTTTGTTACTAATCTTACACAAGTTTTAAAAAATAATAGCTCAATTTTTGTTCATCACAAAACTAACGATTTTTGCTGATTATAGGAACCAAGTTTTGTTTTTCGAAGTAGATGAAAGGAAAAGATGTACTTGATAACAACAAAGTTAAATATGAAATAAAATTTTAAGATGGAGATAAATAATTAAATCAACAAAAACAATAACCACAACAATTAAAATATCAATAAATAAATAAATAATTCATCTTTAGTAGAAACTTCTTTTTAAAAAAATACAATCCATCTATATTTTTTTCATTTTTATGTTTTTATTATTTTTCTACAACTTGTTTTAAAATATGATTATATTTTTTAGCCAAAAGAAAAAAATTTCTTTTTATTTAAATTTTGAAGAAACTGTCATTTCTAGCTCTAAAATATCAATTTCGTTTCGAATAAATTCTTAATTATTTTTTCAATCATCTTTTTGAACTATTCAACTCAAAATACTTTTTTTTATTAGTATTATACTCTTTGTTCATCTCTTCTCCTCTCAATTTTTGTTATGCTCTTGATCTAGTGGTTAGAGAGAGCTCCCTCCTCATTACTCGCTAACTTGCTTTTCTTTTTTTTTTGTCATATTTCTATTTTTCCATAAAACTACAAAATATTTATGAAACAAGTTTTTTGTGACTTGTGAGGTCTCATTAAGTTTGTTCATACGCATAAACCAAGAGTAAAAGATAATGCACAATTTCTAATTAATAGAATTTAATTAGTCTCAAACTCATAATTGTATCACTTATAATAGATTTTTTTTTTCACACATGACATGATACATACTAGTTCAAACTAATGTAAAAGTTGATAATTTCTCTTACATCTTTCCCACCATTTTTTGACAAAAAGAGAGCTCAAGAAGTAGTTCAAAAATAAACAGCTTGAAATACCAGATGAAAGGCACCAAGTTTAGTCCATATCTTTTTTAAACCGTTTTATATGTTTCGTATATATCTCTATATATATGTTAAGCATAAATTGAAATTCTTATATCGTTAAATATAAAGTAAAAGTTAAGGAAAAAATTTGGGTCAACAAAGATTGCTGCGCTACGTATTTCGAGTCACTCAGAACCGTTAGACACTTCAAGATATGCACAATAGATCTAGATCGAATGGTTCAGAATGATTCAGAGTATCTAGTGTATCTATCTTTGATGTGCTAATGTTTATTCTCCAAAAGTTACATTTTAAATAAGATATAAACAAAAAATCATAGTTTGCATGAAAAAAATCATGCAAAAACAATATCTATTAGAGAAACCTAAGCAATAAAACAAAATTGTTTTCCGAAAAACTATAAATAGTGGAAAGTTTTTTTGAACAAGTAGTTACTTTAGACAATAGTCTACATAGATATTTTCTTTTCAACTCTCAGCTATTATATATACCACGAAATTATTTTAAGATAAAATTTTCAATCATTAACAAAGTAATGAATATAATAGTTAAAAAAATTACATAAATTTTAAATTAAATAATGAACATATTATGTTTTTTTAAAAGAAAATTCATATCATTGTTTTGTTTCCCTCCTTTTACTTAAAAGAGAAACAGTAGATGGCATTCATCACGCATCAAGTCAGTTTATGAAATCAAATAAGTAGATTTTATAGTTTCTTAAATATGAGTTCATAATTTCAAGAAAAAATCGTTCACACATGATTAGAGGTGGCAATCAGGCGGGTCGGACCGGATAGGGTTCAGATCGTGTCAAGTCGGATCAATTTGACTTAGAAAGAATGTCGGATCATAGGTCTGATCAGGTTGGGTCGAGTTAGGTTTCGGGTCATCTTGTGTTGGCATTTTTGGATTTCGAGTTTTTCAGATTCGGATTGGGTCGTGTTTCAATTATCTAGTTTCGAATATTTCTCGAGTTTCGGGTCCTTCGGGTTCGGATCTGGTCGGGTTTCAATTATATATTTTTGGGTAGTCTCAGGTTTCGGGTCTTTCGGATTCTGATCGTCTTGTGTTTCAATTATCTCGTTTTAAATCTTCTTGGATTTTGAGTCTTCCTAGTTCAGACCGGGTCAGGTTCTGGGTTCTCTTATTTTAGGTCATATTTACGAGTCATTATACTTCAAATTTATTTTTTCATTTCTGAGTCTTATGTGTCTGGCCTAGTGAGGATAGATAAATCGGGTCATATTAGGTTTTGAGTTTTGACTTATGAGTGATGCACAAGTTTTGTCAACTTGCTGAATTAATTTAGTTTTTCTGTTTTTGTTTACTACTTTACTGATTTGGAATTAGTTATTGTGGGTTTAATCGAGTAGTTATCAGTTATATGATGAGGTGTTGATTGCTTGCGTACACTGACCTTGTGTATTATATTGAGGTTGAAATGAAATATTACTATGCTAGTGCTACTTATGCAATTAAATAGTGGAGCTTATAAAAACAAACATTGAAACATATTTTCAAAACAAGATACATTCTAAATTCTAATTATTAAACATATCATATGACATTATGCATATTTTTCAATGATGAAAAGAAAAGAAACAACATTAATAATATTGTTAAATACATTATATAATACATAGTTACATACAATCATACAAATAACAAAAAAAATATGCATGCTTGCACCATAATTTGGTCTAAATAAACAAATAATAGATAAAAAATTTGTTGGCCGTTTTTTATAATTTAACTTCCGTATAATTCTGTTTTAACGTTAAATCGTTAAGCGACCACCTCACCTTTAAGGACCGTTAAACATTTTTTTAAAACTTGGTGATGCATGAATTACTATTTTATTTTAGTTATAAATTTAATTCAACTTTTATCCATTTAATTTGTAATTCATTATAAATTAATTTAGTTTCATGCAATGTTGGGCTAGGTCGGGTCAAGTATCGGGTCACCTAGTGTCGGATTATTTCGGGTTTCTGGTCATGTCAGACCAGGTCAGGTCGGGTCGGGTATCGGGTTATGTGATGTCGGATCATTCGAATTTCGGGTCATGTCGTGGCAGGTCAGATTGGGTATCAGGTCATCTGATGTCGGGTCATTTCAGACTTCGGGTCAGATATCGGGTCATCTGATTCATGGCATTTCGGGCTTCGAGTCGGATATCAAGCCATTTGATGTCGTGGCAGGTCGGATCGGATATCGAATTGTCTAATGTCGGATCATTTTCGGATTTTGATTCATATCGAACTAGTCCAAATTGGATGAGTTTGTCAGATCGAGTCGGATCGAATCGATCGGATCGGATTCTTTCAACTCTACACATAACTCATTCCACTCACTAATACTCATTTTTCTTTCCATGAAGAGTTTAGCTTGTTTATATCTAAATCGGGTGCATTTACCAATTACATGACAGTACATTGGCGCCATACCCCCATCAAAAGTTTGAAACTTTTAGTTTCCTCATTTAAACATCAAAATATCATATTTTTCTATTTAAAAGAATAATTCTTCTTTCACTTTCTTCATTTATTAATTAATTATTTATAGGCCTTGCACACCAACCAATTATCCTTATCATAGAATAAACACATGTTTATTCTCTCCTAGCCTTGTTGGGCTTCTGAATTAATTACATGTACAAATGGCTTTCTGTGGAACTGATATATACATATCTCACCTACATTGAGCCCATAATCGAATGCTGTTTATTTGTCCTTTTAATGGTCACTCTCTATCTATGTTGCACAAGTGCGGGTACGACAATACATCGATTTTAGAAAATTTATATACAAGTGCGGCAAAATATATATTAAATTTTAATTAAAAAGTAATTTAATACATTAAAAAATAATATATAAGTGAATATATATAATAAAAGCTATTATTATACGCAAGAGAGAATAAGATGCATTGATAATATGTTTTTTGATGGAAAGTGTCTTCAACCTTATGATAATGTAAGAAAGCAATAACTAAAAAATTTACTCTGATTATCACGTGAAGTATCGCACAAGAATCGTATCGAATACATGTGCGACAAGTATCTGATACCGATGCGGTAAAGTATTTAAAGTATCCGAGTAACATAGCTCTCTACCAATACAATCCTCTTAATATTTTAATTTTTGTAGACTAATAATTAAGAGTCGATCCTTACTTAAATAATCAAATATTTACTAATAGTTTGAAGTTGGCTGCCACAAAATTGAAAACTATATGATTTGATTTATTTAATACAACTACATCATTAAAAGTGTTATGTTATTATGCATGTTAATTCTTTTTTTTACATTATTTGTAGGCTTACAATATACAAAAACTCAAATATGAAAATAAATCTGAAAAAGAGCTTTGAAAATAACCTCCATTGATATGTCTTACTATTGCACTAGAGAGGGTTCGACTATTATGTATGTTAATAGACTTGTTTTGCATGCTATTTTAGTTATTATGCATGTTAATCTGATATCGAAAATTGTTATCAAATTTGAAATCTGCAGCATATTTTTCTTGTTTCAAACAAAAAGAGAAAAAAAATCATCTTAGTTTAAGTCTCTTAGACATAACTTCCAATAAAATCATTTTTCTTTAATTCTAGGTTATAGACATTTCTTTAAAACCGCTAGATAGACTCTCTAAGAGAAAATCTTAGTCACAACCTACACATAATTTAATCTTTTAAAAACAAGTCTAGGCACAAGTGATATTTTTTGAATTATAGAGAAATCATATAATGTGTTTCGATATTATTTCTGCAAATTAAGCACAGACAAGTGCCTGATTTTGTCTTTGAGTGGCTCCACCACTGACCACACAAACAATTATTTCATTATAAAGTTAAATATATATTGGTAAATAGTTTTGAGAATTTATTTTAATTATATAATATCTCTACTTAAAATAATATAGTAGTAATCAATATAAGTTGATTTTGTTTTAATAATAAACAATATAAGTTGATTTGTTTTAAAAATATTTTTTCAAAACATGCCCTCTGTAAATTTGGATTTATACATGAATATGTTGTACCATATTAAAAACAAAATCGTATATTGTGTGTTTCCCTCCAATAACTTATAAGAGAAACAATGGAGATGTTTCATAATGCATCTAACCAGTTTATGAGATCAAATAAGTATATTTGATAGTTTCTCATCCAAAGAAAAATAATTTTTATAGGGAGCTGATACGTAGATACCATATTTGATACCAACTATTGCTACCGATTTTATTATGCACCTTTAGTTGAGTTATCATGCACATTATTTGAGTTATTATGCGTGTTATTTTTTGTAATGAAATAGTTATATATGTTGTCGATTTTATTATGCACTTTTAGTTGAGTTATCGTGCACATTATTTGAGTTATTATGTATGTTATTTTCTGTGATGAAATAGTTATACATGTTATTTTTTGTACTGAAATAGTTATGATATAACATGCATAATAACTCAAATAATGTGCATTATAACTCAACTAAATGTGCATAATAAAATCGATATTAATAGTTGATATCAAATGTGGTATCTACGAAACATTATCTATTTTTATATATGTGTGTTCAGAATTGTAAAGAAAAAATTGTTCACACATAACTCATTCCTCCACTAATAACTCATTTTGTTTCCACGAAGAGTTCAGATTTTTTTTTTCCTATCTAAATCGGGTGCATTGAATGCAACATTGACTGCATACCTACTTAAACTAAGAATTCTTCGTTCTCTTTCTTCATTTATTAATTATTTATTGGCCTTGTATTAAAATTGCACTGACCAATTTATCGTTGTCATATAGTTTTTTTTTTTTAAGAAAAGATGGGATCTATGCCTCCAAATTTTTTATTTTATTGAATCACAATGTGATCTAGAAGTCCAATATTTACAAAATTAAAGAAGTAAAACAGAATATAAATACACAGCCAACCAAATCAGTTTAACAGCACACTCTATAGTTCATGCCAGCACCTTTCATATCATTCCACGCCTGATCGATACCATATCTGATGCGTCATACCATCTCCGCACATCTTGCAACACCTCTCTTACTGTCTGTATACACGATTGTTCCTTGCCAGCAAATGTGCGTCTGCATCTCTCTCTCCATATGGCGTAGTTTGTGGCTACTTCTAACCTTCTATGTGACATTGAATACGAGTGTGACGTTAGCAGCAAGTGCGCACTGGACGATGTATATACTGAAACAATATCAATACTGCTTTGGAGGATAGTCAACATATGATCCCATATCTGTTTTGCATATGAACAGTCTGTAAACAAGTGTTGTATCAATACTACTTCTAACCTCTCGTTGTCATATAGTTGAGACATCCTGTTATTCTCTTCCTGTAACAACTAACAAAAAGGAACAAAAAATAAAGGAAAATGCACAATAGTTTTTTAGCCTAAACTATTTCGTGCATAAAAAATCTTCTCTCTTAGCTTATTGGGCTTCTGATTTCTGTGGAACTGTATGTAAATATCTCACCTACGTACATTGGATCCCATAAATCGAATGATGTTTGTTTGTATTTTCATCCAATAAACTCGAAGATATAATAATGGAATCTAGTATTAATTGGTCAAACTAAACGACGACTTGCATACTTTAAAAGCTATGCAGTAAAATTTATTGATAACTAGACGTACAACTCGCAATTCGTGTGAAAAAATTAAATTTAAACTTTCATATTATAATAATAAAATCATAATAAATCGTTTAAACTAAACGTCGACTTGCTTTATACTTTAAAAGCTATATTAATTGTACTCGTGTCAAGCAATGAAAGATATTATGAATGAAAAAAAATCATTTAACATGTGTGTTGTTCAAATATTATTTCTGTATTTATCACATTTTTGTGAATTATTCGACACACATTTAATATTTTGTGTTTTTTCATTTAATTACATTAACAATATTTGCTTGGAGAAGTGCTTTTACAATTGAGAGGGATATTTTTGTTCATAAAAAAAATAAGATTAAAGATCAAATGGACGCATTCATTACTTATATGCTTTATTAGATAGTATAGATATATGCAGTAATTTTTTTTTGAAATGTAGGTTATCCTACAGATAAATTTTATTGCACTTATTTGTCATGTACAAGTACAATGTGGAAAAAAAGAGAAAATAAAACTGAAAAGTAGCAAGTAACTAGTAACTCCTATTCTTTAATCGCCGTTGATGTGGTTTCCTGGTTAACAATACTTCATCCACATAGCGATGATGTTGTTTATTTGGAGCATGGTGCTTGCTTGGGGATGGTCGGTTCCGTTAAAAATGCGATTGTTACGCTCCTTCCAGATGGTCCACATGACTGCTTGCATCGTAGTGTCCCATGTTCTCCGGTATTTCGCCGTCAGTTGGTTTTTATTCCTTTCCCACATATCGTATATGTCTTCGGTTATGTGGATCCCCGACGGGTCCTATGCCATATATCAATTGTGTATTGACAGGAGATGAAAAGGTGTTCCCTGGTTTCCAGTATAGCTTGTTGACATAATACACATCGGTCTTCTCGCGGGCATCCTCGCCTAGCTAGGAGATCGCCTATTGGCAGTCGATTTTTGAAAAGTGTCCAGATAAATTTTTTTACTTTTAGTGGCGACTTTGTTTTCCAAATGAGATTATATTCCTTGGATATTTCACCCGGGTTGATCAAGCTTTTGTAAGCAGATCGGGATGAGTATTGTCCGGTTGGCGTGAGATTCCATGTATAATTTCCATCATGTGTCCTTTGTGATGCTGTTTGAATGAAAAGCCGATAAGGTAAGATATCCCTGATGAAGAAAGATGGATTGTTGTGGATCAATTGGTCTGAGTGATCATCGTTGGTTGTTGGTATATTGAAGTGTTGATGCACAAAGGCGGCTATTAGGGAGTTGGTATCTTGCGTTATTATTTTCCATGTCCATTTCAGTAGTAGTGTCGTGTTAAAGGTTTGGAGGTCTAGTATTCCGAGGCCACCATTTTCCTTCGGTAGACATATTGTTCCCCAATTGACAAAGAAACCTCCTTTTGGAGCCGTAGTGTGTCCTTTCCAAAAGAAGCGCATTTTTGTCCTTTCAATGTGCTTTATAAGCCAAGACAGAAGTTTAAATGCTTGCATGAAGTGAAGCAGTAGCGCATTAATTACCGAGTTGATGAGCACTAATCTTCCTCCTTTTGATAGGAATTTGCCTTGCCAGCATTGGAGCTTTTTCTGTATGGATGCAAGTAATGGTAAGTATATCTCCTTTGTTGGTCTTGCGATGGATAGCGGGAGTCCCAGGTATTTTATTGGGAAGCTTTGTGGCCCGCATCCTATTATGTCCGTGACTACCGGAAGAATGCTCTGTGAGATGTGGACGGGCACAAAGGTGCTTTTAGTGGGGTTTATGAATAGTCCCGATATATCTGCGTAAGTCCTCAGAATTCTCTACAAGATCCTTAGGTTGTCTGGGTGTGCTTCTGATATTATCAGTGTATCGTCCGCAAATTGAAAAGCCGATAGATGAAGGGACGGTATTTGGTAAAGTTCGTGTCTTGCAACATTGAGGAGTGACTGAAGAGTGTCTGCTGCTAAAATGAATAGCAGTGGTGATAGGGGGTCTCCCTGTCTCAATCCCTTTTGGTGGAATAAATATGTCCTTATATTACCATTTACTCTAATAGCAGACGAGGTTGATATGAGTAAGTTTTTTATCCATGAAATCCATCGGTCCGAGAATCCTTTGTTTTTTAGGAGGGTTAGGAGGAAAGACCATGATACTATGTCGAAAGCTTTACGAAAGTCGACCTTCATGACTACCGATGGGATTTTAAGTTTGTGCCTCAATATGATGGATTCCCTGGCCGTTAGGAATGCATCCATAAGGCTCATTCCTTTAATGAATGTTGTTTGGTTGGTCCATATTAACGTTGGGAGCGATTTCTGTAATCGGTCTGCCAAAAGTTTCCCCAGAAGTTTTGGGACCATAACGAGGACACTGATTGGGCGAAAATCCTCTATTTTGTATGCTCCACCAGTTTTTGGGATGACTGTGATGTTAGCTTGATTCAGTCTCCAGAGGTCCAGTTCATTTTGATAGAATGAGTGTATTACCTTGATAATTGATTCTTTAATAATTTCCGAGTAGTTTTGAAAAAATTCCGAGGGGATGCCATCTGGACCTGAAGATTTTCCTTTTGCTAATGAGAACACTGCTTTTTTAATTTCCTCTTCGTTGAATCTCGAATCCATGTGTGAGAGTTCTTGTCTTGAATTTGTTTCCATGATGTTGGTTGTGAAGTTCTTAGTTCTTGATGTATCCCTAGGATATCCTTAAAATATTCAGAAAATGCCTATGTGATTTGATTCGAATCCTCGTACACGGTATCTTGCACTTGCAATTTCGTAACATGGTTGTTTCTGAGCCGATTTGTGGCTAAGTGGTGAAAATATGCAGTGTTTTTATCTCCTAGTTTAAGCCATCTTGCTGAAGATCTTTGCTGCCATTTGTGTTCTTGTATTAATGAAAGTGCGTATGCGTGTTCCCTTAGTTGTAATCGAAAGGCGAATTCCAGAGGTATGAGGGGCCTGTGCTCTTCTGCTATGTCTAGTGCTTGTAGAATTTGGTTTGTTTCAGTGAGAATGAACGGGACCTTTGAGAATTTTGATTGTGCCCATTTTGACAAAGCTTTTTTGGTTGCTGCCATACGCGTAGATAATCGATAGCAGAAATAGGGGATGGATTACGTATATTCCATGCATTTTGGACGATTTCTTTTGATTCCGTGAAGCGAAGCCAGAATCGTTCGAATTTGAATTTACGAGCTTTTTTGGGTCGTATTTTTGTCAAGCATAGTTTGAGCGGAATGTGATCCGAGATTGGTGTTGTAATGTCTTGTACAGAGGCGAGTATTGGGGTTGTTGCGTCCGTGTTCCATTATGCCGAAATGAAAATTATGTCTAGTCTGATAGGGTTGTCGTCGGTCGTTTATTCGAGTATGTAAACTGCCTACTTTGTAGGTAGATTTCCTCCAGAGCTAGTTCGTGTATACAGTGATTAAATTCCATAGAGATTCCTAGATTAAATGAGGAGCCATTTGTATCGCTTGGTGATCTAAGCATGTTGAAATCCCCTACTAATATTCATGGCAGATTGTTGTTATTGCTCTCAATTCGTCAAGAAAATCCATTTTCCTAGAGTCTGACGTTGGGCCATACACGTTTGTAAGCATGAAAGGTAGCTCATTGAGGGTGAGGATGACCGTGCAAGAGAACTCATTTGTCATTGTGGACTCTTGCCGATAGTGATTTGTCCATGCAATCATCGTTCCTCCCCTAGTTCCTATTGCATTATTCCCTAAGCAAGTTGCGGACTACTAAGCATTTTTTGTAATCCCTTAGACCTCTAACGTTCCATGATAATAGTGTAAGCATACAAAAAATCATTTTCCTAATGTACTCAAAACAAGAGCTGCTGATAGCAGATTCCTAAGAAAAACACAAAAACAAAATTGGGGCTTCACTGGTTGTTCCGGGGATTAGTTCGGTGGCATAGTAGCTACGGTATTTCCTCCATGAGGTCGTCATCATTGAGGCCGTAGTCCACCTCATCCAGATGGCCGTAGTCCACTTCATCCAGATTTTCGTAGTCATCCCCCTGAGGCGGGTCATTTGTGTTCTTGGCGATGGAAGCGTCTTCCTCCTATACGTTGTCTACATCCTCTGGCAACAGCTCATGTTCCTTGTCCAGTTCAGCGAATGCCTTTGCCGCGTCAAAGGACCCCTCATTGATGTGAAAGTTATCCATGTTGAATTGACCCATTTTGACGTGATCTTTGAGAATGTAGATTTCTTCTTCCTGAAGCGGAGAATTAAGCAACTTCTCTTCACGCAGAGCTGTGAGGATTTCTATTGTTTTTTATCCTTCAGCTGAGCTTTCAACCGCCTTTAAGCCTCTCTGAGTTTTCCTTGTTAGGGTTATGATCATTCCTCTGAGGCGACTTGGAGTTTTTGGGTTTCGGGTACTGCGCCTTACCAGGACAGAGAGTGCAGATCTGGCTGTTTTCGGGCGCTGGGGAGGGGTGATTTCCTTAGGTGGTCGGCAGCTGTTTGTCATCAGGTTGGGTGCTGCGGGTGCTGTGATTCCTGTCGTCGGGGATCTGGGATCTGATGCGTCTGTTGAAGCGGGGATGGGGGGTGTGGCAGAGGTCAAGGTTGTGTCAGGTGGTTGGAACGGGCTAGAGGAGTGGGGAGGGGGACAATATTGGTGGTGGTGGTTTCTGTCGTGGGTGCAAGTGAAGGGGTGGTAGATGGGATCGATAATGACGACATGGTGGGTTGATGAGGGTAGAGGGTGGGTACAGGTGTGTGTTCGTGTGCAGGTGTGTGGTCGGTGGGGTTAGGTTGGGTTTTGGGGTTGGTGGGGTACTAATGGGTTAATGACTTGGGCTGGACTAGGTCTAGATCCATTGGGTCGGCAATAGGGTCATCAAACATTTCTAGAGATCTTACCACCTTCGGTTTGGGCTGGGTCGCTGAAATTGAATTCTGCAGGAGCTTTGGCTGGGCCGCTGCGCTCTGCGAGGTCTTGGGCTGGGCTGCTGCAATTGCACTCTGTAAGAGCTTTGGCTGGGCCGGATTTACTGAACTGTGCAGGGAATTGGGCCATGATGAGGTAACAACTGATTTCGGCCTGTAGACAGCAGTTTCTTTACCAGGCCGATGGTGCGCTGGGCCCGAGGTAGTCCTCTGATTCTGGTGGAACATGCCAGAGTTTTGTCCTGTTTCCTTGATTTTGGACTGTAGTTGTGCGACCGGCTGAAGGAGGGTTCAGACAGCTTCTTTTTTCAGAGTTTTTGCTGCTCTGCAGAGCCCAGAACTGTCATTTCTTTTTGCAGCCCAACTGTAACTTGGCATTTTCCTGTTTGAATTTTTTGGGGTTCTGCGGTTGTTGCTGAAATGGAAACGTCCATTTTCCCTTTTTTTGCTGGATTTGGCTTAGTGTGGATGGTCATTCGCCAGAATTTTTTTTATTATCTCCGGTGGAGCCGTTTCAATTAGCTCCTTGAGGAATTGCTTGCTGCAAGCGATGTCTTCAAGGTCCGATGGAAGGGAATCTAACGAGTGGTCTTCCGAGAAGAAGCCCCCATTAAACTGTAGCCCTTCAGAGTCCGAATCTGACTCCGACGTTTTTGTCTTTGTTGCCCATAGTTCCGACAGGTAGTAAGCATGTTCCTTGAAAATTTCCTCTGATGGTGTCGTATCGCGGGGTACCGGGATGTGAAACTCATCTTTTACCGATTCGAGAATTTGAACTTTGATGATCGAGGCAATGCCCAGGGTGAAGAGAGAGATATTCATGGGTACAAGCAATAAGTCTGGCGTTGCAACGAGGAGGTCTACGTGTTCGATTGAGATACGATTGTCCAGGCGCCCGTGATCAATGATGAGTCCAAAGCTGGACGTCGCGAACGCGAGATGGTCAAGTGACCAGGCGTAAGGGGGGATATTGTGAAGCCGGATCCAAACATGGTATGCGAGATGTTTCTTCTGCCTTGTCGTGAGAGGAGTCCATTCGTACCAGATATAGCCCTCATGCTTGAGGTTGAGGTGAACCGCGGCCATGAAATTGTTGCGGGGGATATCCTCAGGGAGGATGAGAATATATTTGTGCTCCCCTATTTTGGAGATTTCTACCGTGTGGGATGAGACCCATTCCTTGGCGAAGTCAGCCATCACTGTCTTGGAGTGATGGTATTTCAGAAGTCTTGCATCGATAATTAATGCCCTGCGCAGGGTTGAGAGTTCGTGCGTAAGGTTGGGTGTTTCGTGAATATGGGCATAAGCCATGGCTGGTCGGTTGTTTGGCATGCATTCGTCTCCTGCAGGACCCGTAGGTGTTAAATCCCTGGTACGGTAGGCTGTACCGCCATTTTTGGACTTACATTCCTTAGCCTTGTGGCCGGTTTGAAGGCAGTTGTGGCATACCATCATGCCTTCACAAGCTCCCAGTGGGTGGCTTACAACGAAATAGTCATAGCAACTCCCTTTCCATGCCGGGTGGTCCTTCGACGGAGAGAAAGGAAGTCTTTTAACCAGGAGGCGAAGTGCATTGGGGGATAAAGGTTTGTATTCTTCCTTTTTCATTATCGGCCGAGATGAGGTGGTGTGCCGTGCATGCCTGAGGTCGCGGTTGTGCTGGTTCGATGTAGATGATGGACGTCTGGGAGGCTGGTAGGGGGCGCGACGAAGGGCTGTCTAAGTGGGGAAACAGTTGGAGGAGGCAACCTGCACGTAGGAGAGCGATCTCCTTTGGTAGTCCTTTGGTGGTGGAGATGTTAAAGGGCGTTTTCTGGAGTCAGCAGGGTTGGATGAACTTATTTTTTGGAAGGTGGGAAGGTTGAAGTAGGAAGGTGCTTTTTTGGAGAGTGTGCGCTGTAGAGTGGGATTATGGCCTATATACCGTAGGGTTGTGGAGTGGGTAGCAGGGTTTTTGTATGGTGTATAGGGTTTTGGGTTGGGGTTAGGTAATAGAGGCGGCGTGATTGATTTGGACGGCTGCGGTGCTGGAGGTATGTCCATTCGCCCCTCTCTACTTTTTGGAGAAGACGTCCCATCCCTCTCTAACTTGATATATGCAGTAAAATTTATTGATAATATCTATTATGAGAAAAAAATATGCTAGTAATAGTATAGTACCTTGGAAAAAAAAACTACTACTTGAAAACCAATGATATATTTCAACTACAACTATATAGCCTTCTTTCAAAATTTATCCGTGCTTAGGAGAGCGGATAAATTATGGAATAAAGGCACTTCGAATTGGGTCAGGGGCCTCTTAAAAATTTTTTGCAAAATAATTTTGTATATTTATATAATTTATCATTTGTAAAATAATTATGTATATTTAAAAATGTACATCATTTTGCTATCGATCCGTCACTGAACCGGATGCTTGTATTAGTATTTTATCTAACCACAATCATTGAGCCTTGGTTTCTAATCTCCAAAACGCGTTCTAAAATGTGGCGACTAGCGAGTCGCATGATTGACCCATTTTCCTAAACAATTTTTCACCAAAAAAACGAAGATTATAAAATGAGCAAAGTTTATTTTCCACGAGCCCACATGATATCATATCAGGAGAGTAATGCCAGTATCAGTATGCCACACGACTACACGAGCGGCACAGTCTCTGGTGATCAGGTCCCACGTGATACGTACCAGTATACCAGTATTGATTAGAGTGCATGCTCCTCACAAAATTAGCAAATTTGATTAACCAGTTATTGATTATATATTCACATCGATTGTGCAGATCGCATGAAACAAATGTATCGGTTGGAGAGCTCAGATATATACTCTCCTTTGCGTTGTCAAGTGTCAATGCTCATATAACTTAAAGAAAGAACAACAAATTCGTATTATCCGCATTGTTTTCTGATATGCCAGACAACCCCAGGTGGCATTTCTCGTGTTGGTCACCATTTTGAGAGAGAGATATATATATTTTTTGTTGAATAAACCGTTTTGAGATGTTAACCTATTACCTATCTATGTATATCTATACCTACTTCATATAATATTCATTCATGTCTCATCTAGTTATCTTTACACAACCATGGTTTAATTACCTTTACAAAGTATCAGGTTTAGAAACGACGTCACGTCCCTGATGAAACATGGTAGAGACAGAATTACAGTTTTAAAGAAGACTACAATCTTACTAGAGATCGATTTTGAAATTTAAGTATATTTTCTTAGTCGAACCTGATCAGACCGAATCAATTTGAGTTTAAAAATTGTTGATCACAAACAGTGACAGAATTAGAAATATGATTAGCCCCTCCAAAAAATAATTTCCATCTGCTTCTTCTGGAAAAAAATAGAAGAGAATGAACCTAATTTTGATTCCTGTCTCCAGAAGTTTCTCTTTACGGATTGGGAAGGCCACTTGTTTTCTGCAACTTCTCGTGTCATTCAATATTTTGTGAGATGGATATTAAAATGTGACATTGAAATCTCGGTGTTTTCTCTCTTTTTTCTTCTTTGTAACGGCAGGCAGGGGCGAATTCAGAATTTTCGTTAGGAAGGAGCAAGATCTATTACTTTTTTCAGGGAGGGACAAAATGATGCATATTTTTAAATATACATATTTATTTTGCAAAAAAAAAAAAACAAATCGTACAAATACACAAGCTTATTTTGCAAAAAAAAATTTCCAGGATGGAACGATTGCCCCTCCCTAACCTCATGTAGCTCCGCCCCTGACGACAGGTGGTATCTCTTGGAAACATAAGCCCAAATATATAAAAAAAAATGAGATGAGAAATCAAATTATGATTGGCAATCTCGTTTCATGTATTAATGCTCGAAATTACTCAAAATTACATTGAAATATATCAATTGTAGCAGAAAATTAAAGTGTATCACAAATACAATCTTGACAAAAGTATCAACTCCACATAGTACAGTGGATTCGCAGCAAGCTCATTTGAAGATATTTCGACTCCTATTGACCAAACGAACACAGATTTAATTACAATAATAGCTGAAAAAAGATATTGTATTATTCTCAAAATTCTAATATATATGTTGATTCATTTTTAGTGCATCTATTTCTTTCATAGTTTGTACAGCTGATAATCTGGTATTCTCCAATCTCCATATTCTCAACCGTTGTGCAGAATTCTCCTACGCGATATCTTGCTACGCAGGATCAGAGGCAGAGACAAGATTTTAGATTAGAATGATTGAAATATAAAAAAATATATTAAAAGTGGTTAGACTTTATAATAATAATAGAAAATATAATATTGCACTTAAAATGTTAAAGATGGTGAAATCCTAATTTGTCATTGCCTCCGTCCCTACGCAGGGAGTGAATATCTTCTGAAATACTTCTAATGATGGAGTAATAATCGAATGGTTCACATAATTTTGAGATTTATGCACACAAATTTCAAAGTTGTGTAAACCATTCAATTATTACTTCACTATTAGAACTATTCGATCACTTAGGAATTTGTGTAGCACACATTTCGAAATAGATCAAACGATCACCGTCCTGTGCAGAATAGAAGAGAGTTTGTTGAGATGTTCAGTTAGTTAGGAACATTTGCCTATCTACCATGTTTTTAGTTTTATTTGCAATTTAGTCCTTGTTTGCCTAATCTATGTAAAGGCAGTAGGAGAACCTCTTAGGCTATGCAAAATCTAAGAATCTAAACACTATTTAATCGTATCTCTTATTCTGCTCTTAAGCAACATTTGTATCTTTGCTTAATGCTTCAATAAAAGACTTATTCAAATCCCAATTTCATCTCTATTATTTCAATTATCTCATTTTATTCCAATTTAGTTCAATTATCCTTCAATTCTCTGTGAATGAACTTGCATGATCCCATTTGGGACATGACAATTGGTATCAGAGCCATTCCGATTCTTCGGGAGGGCTCCGTTCTTCCTAAATTTTAATCCTAGTGCTCGATTTCAATACTTTCTGTGCCATCGCCATGGCCACTTGGAATCAGCAACCTCCCTTAGCTCCAATCTGAGTTCTCACGTTTCCACAAATTGCTTCCCGAGACACAGAACTACCTCCCCTCAAGTTATCCAAGCGAGATCTCGAGCTTCAAGCAATATGCTCCCGTCTCCCATAAGCGGTTCGAACAAAATTGCGTGCTCAGATAAGAGCTGAAATGGCAGAATTGAAGGCTACCATGGATGTGTGTTTGAATCACCAAATGAAGCAACTGCGTGATGATCTTGGCCGTTTGAACAACAATCTCCATGAGCAATTCTCCAAAGCGCTTACTCAATTGAACAGCCACTGTGAGGACCAGGTCACTGCTGTGGCCACTAAGCAGCTCCCAACTTCTGAGCTCGAGGTTGCCCCTTCTCAACTCTGTTGTGAACAAATGGAGTATCACTAAATCAATCGAGATGTTCATTCAGTGGTGATAGATGCACATAGGAGCTGTGATACCTTTGCTGAGTCACCTTCACCTCAGATCGGGACAGATGTTGTCGCTGTCACTTCTTCACTTGAATCGACAGATCTTAGTGGTCGCATAACAACCTAGAGTGAGCTACCAGCACAGCCAATAACACTAAATATCGACACCTTGCAGCTTGGGAACGGTCAGTTTCAGGTCATGCCTGGTACCAACTGTATTGGTACTATACCGACACCTATAAATCCGAGCAATCTATTGTTGGCAAGCCACAATGCCTCAGAGGGAAATCCTTTACAGGATGGTGCTTACCTTGATACAACTAAACCACCAGCAGTTGTCCACACAGCAAGGCTCATGGCCCACAGCTTAGTAGCTCAAATTCATACCAGCTCTCAGCAAAGGCAGCTTATTCCACATCACATCAAGGTCAATCATCAAATTGAGTCTGGTACAGATCCTCATCCTATAATGGGAAAGGCACTAGATAACTTCATCTTGGAGCAACCTGAGAAAATTAAGGGTGAGACTCCCTTTAAATCCTTGACAACCACATCTATGTTTGTCTTTCCTAATTTTAATTCTCTCTCCCACTTATTTCAACTGAAAAGAATGGACAGTAGGGATGGATTTATGGCTGTAATTCCACCAAAACCACCTGACTCTCAACTTCCCTGGCAATCCTATATTCCTACGCAGGAAATGACAACACCACGATGCTTTGTGCATATTCCTAGTTCCCCATTGTACACATTCTTCATCAGACTTGTCACACTTGAACCAAAACCACCTCCTTGTGTTTTTCACATGTACCATTCCATGTACCACCACAGGGCTAGTAAAAGAAGAGAATCTCTGCCTCAGTTGACTAAGAGTGAACATTTCATGATGAGGCTAGGAACAATTGAATTGAAGACTATTGCTAGATCTCCTATTTTTTATCTTGATTGTAATACTGGGATTAGGAAGGGCAGTAGTTTATGTGGAAATTATGTCTCAAGGGGTGACTACTAGAAGTCTTTTATGCAATCCATACACAATTCTGGCTCAAGTCAGCAATGAGCACTGGCCAATTCTCTCCACTTCACATCAGATTCTAAAGCTTGTAGTTGTGTTACCTCAACATGTTCCTGTTAGGGTACTTACAGTAACTATGGGCAAAAAGGTCAATAGGCAGAAAGTTGCATTGCAGCCTAGTCCTGCATTTGCCATAGCACAAAACACTTATTCACAGTTGACCACATTCCAAATCACTCTTGCTTCAACCTGCATTGGGGCTCCACCATACCCATTCAAACAACAAACACTTGTTTGGGCATTGTGTCCTCATGATCATACTCCCAGTTTTCAATTCATTCATGCAACAAGTGTCAATTTCGACAGAAGGCATCACTTTACCAACCAAAGCAAGTTTCTCCTGCTTTATACCTTTCTGAGCTTGGCACTAATGGTTCTGCATTACCTTGGAATCATGAGGTTTGATAGTGTTGTTCAGCCACAAATACTCTTCTGTCTAGTCAGTTGGGTGACAGCAACCCTTGTCTTCAAATTATTCAGACCTAAGGACAAAATGATCCTAGGGATGGTCTTTGATTGGAAAGGAGCATTTACCATGAAGGGGTTAACTACACAGCAACTGAGTTCAGATTCAATTCAATAGCAGAACAAGCTGACAGGAGAATTGGTAATGAAGTTGAACTGTACCAACAGAACAAGTGAACAACAAAACAAGTGGACAGAAGCCTCTCTAGGGACTAGGCTGAACTATAACGACATTACAATCATAGGTATGATTTTTGATTGGAAGGGGATTACAGGGTTGCAATTTTGTACAAATGGCTGGATCTTGCAAAATAGTAGGGGCAGAAGTGTCTTAACAATGGTCTTGATACCAACTAAGAACTAAGCTGAGCATCTGGGTGCTAAAATAGAGAATGTAACACTTGGAGACAAGTCTCGTCGGCAAGCTGTGACAATTTGGTTCACTTATCAAGCCTTCAAGACCAATGTCACATTTTATGGGGTTTGGCAAGTTTCTGATGAAACACCTTATAAAGGGCCAGATAAAAAGAGGGCTAATCAAACAACCATAATCTCCTTGATGATCTGCCTTGTAATCATTGGGATGATTTTTGATTGGAAAGGGCAAACTATGAGGTTAATTACAGGTGTCAGACTCAAAGTAGAAAAGGTTGTTAGATTCTCACTCAGTTTTGGTAGAGCCAGACATGAGCATGTGTATCATGCAAAGCTAGAGCAATTATCAAAGAAGGAAACTTACTCCACGAATCAGCACACTGGATATATATCACTTGTACAAGGATTTACCCCCCCACCCTATTACTCCAGCCAATTGGAAGGTAGATAAGGTGCTTCATGAATTAAGCACAACCAAGTCTAAAGTGCTGAGAATGCAATTGTCAAATAAGCAAGAATCAGCTCAGTTTGGCATTTCAAAAAAAAAATTCATAGCTTGAGGACAAGCTTTATTTTAAAGGGAACAGAATGTGATGATATAAATGGGTACCAAGAAATCATGGCCGTTGGATTAAGAATTATAAAGCATGAAGCAGCAGCAGCCGTTGGATGGGAATCCAGTTTAAATATGAACTGGAATGGAGATGTTCGGTCAAACAAAAATGGAGGAGAAACCAGCAAATAGAAAAGAGTTTGTTGAGCTGTTCAGTTAGTTAGGAACATTTTCCTATCTACCCTGTTTTTAGTTTTATTTGCAATTTAGTCCTTGTTTGCCTAATCTATATAAAGGCAATAGGAGAACCTCTTAGGCTATGCTAAATCTGAGAATCTAAACACTATTTCATCTTATCTCTTATTCTGCTCTTAAGCAACATTTGTATCTTTGCTTAATGCTTCAATAAAAGACTTATTCAAATCCCAATTTCATCTCTATTATTTCAATTATCTCATTTTATTCCAACTTAGTTCAATTATCCTTCAATTTTGTGTGAATGAACTTGCATGATCCCATTTGGGACATGACGAGGAAACTTGAAGGAGTGTCATGAACCCTCCTCAAGCCAGCAAGGGCAACGAGAAACATGAAAACCAAACCCTCACAGCAGCAAGGTTCAAAAACTCTAGTTATAAAAAATCTCAAACCCCCATGGTTCCGAAGAAGGGAGGAGACATGGAAAAATGGTGTCCAAATTGTAGATGGCAAGGCACACTAAGGATGAGTGTTGGTTTCTCCATCCACATTTGCGACCTAAGCACTGGAGAAACAAAACTTAGCAGAGATAAGAGAAATGGGGAGACATGATCAAGAAAATCGAAAAGTTATGGGGCTGCATCGACATAGACGATCCCTAGCGCTAATACATTTGAAAGGGTGAATAGACGTGGTCCAGATGAGCCAAACGTTGTGCTATTGGAGCTGCAACAGTAGATCCAATGCGGCATATATTCCAACAGTTCTCCATGTGGTACTCAAATCAGAATCTTAACAATTCTTGTGGTATTGCCTTAAACTCAGTTAAGCTAAATTTTCTTGACAAAATTATAATAGACAGTGATGCTATCGATCACATGGTACAGAACAAAAATTTCTTAATCAAATTTAAGCCAATTAAAGTTGACCAATATGTGCTAGTGGTCAATGGTATGAAAAGATCAATGGTACTGGTACTCTAAAATTATTTTCTAGAGAAATAAATAGTATACTATATATAGATACTTTTATTACTAATTTACTTTCAATAAAAAAATTAACTAACAAATTAAAATGCCAAGTATTATTTTCTAAGGAAAGTGTGGAATTTCAAGATCGGAAAAATCGTAAGGAAGATTGGTGAAGGTTTTTTTGAAAATGGATTGATTGTCCTACATACAAAATTAAGCTTAAATGCAACTAGAGATTCTAATCATTTACATGAACTATGGTATAAGAGGCTTGGGCATCCCAGTGATATAGCTCTAAACAGAGTTTTTTCAATTTTCAAGTTCTACTAATTTTGATTGTGATGTATGTAAATTGGTCAAACAAACTAGACTTCCATTTACATTATCAACTAGTAAATCAATGCACCTTTTGATTTAGTGCATTTCGATGTATGGGGTCCGACACCCAATTGCTCATATAATGTATTCAAATATTTTGTTATATTTACTGATGATTTTTTCTAGAGCAACTTGGATCTATTTACTTAAATCAAAAGATGAAGTGTTTAATTATTTTTTTGGAATTTAGTAACTATGTAGAAAATCAATTCAACACGAGTGTTAAAATCTTTAGGCTGAATAATGGTACCGAACTTGTAAATAACAATTTTTCATAATTTTGAAACAAGAAGGAATAATACATCAAACAACATGAATAAATACATCGCAACAAAATATAGTATTCAGAAGAAAAAATAGACATCTCTTAGAGATAACAATAACTCAATTATTCCAAATGAATGTTTATTAGTCGTATGACATCCTCAATGCCACCTATCTAATAAATAGACTACCTAATAAGAGTTTAAATAATAAAAGTTATTTAGAAATTTTATTTCAAAGAAAAATTAATATATTAAAATCTTAAAATTTTTGGTCGATTCAAATTAATATATTAAAATCTTAAAATTTTTTATCTTAAAATTTTATTCCTCTGTAGCCTTTGTTCATATAAAAAGAAAAGATAAATTTGACTAATGCTACAAAAACGAAACGACAATTAGGCCTGTCGTTTATGTTTCGCTTTATGAAAAGGCCCCCGGGCCTCCATTATTTCTGTATTGTTGTTCTAAACACAAGAAATTTCTTTGCGTTGCTGTGTCGTGCGGTTCAAACGACACAACAAAACATTCAAAACGGTCCATTTTGACACCCCTAGTCATAGGAACGAGATCAAGTGATGCGCTGCACGCGAAGATAATCGTCTGATTTTTTCGTGATTCGTGCCTCAGATAAAAAACCTTCCTGATTCTCATCTGGACGGTCGAAACGCGATACTGTACGGTACCGTGCGGTAGAAGAACAGCATCCCTAGTCATATCTTATCTATTCCCCGCGAAAATGAAACCGGAATGCAGCGGATTTGCTACACAGTCCACTCTCTCTTTTTCTTACTATATTTTGGTGCATCAGAAATTTCAACACTATTTAACGTTATAACCAAGTCCCTCTACCTTTCCATTCATTATTCAATCGGTTCCATAATTTTGCTCCTTCAACCCCTTCCTTCTACTCCAAGCACTATTACACATACTCTGCTCTACACTTACCTTTTCTCCTTCACCTCCTCTCTTTAATCCTTATTTTTTCCAAAGTAGTGCAGACTTTTCTCAATCTTTCCCCAAACCAACATTCCCGATCAAAAGCAAGAAAAGAAGAAAAGGAAGAAAAAAGCAAATGTCGGCTCTTGCCACAATTCTCTATCTTTTTTTATCTCTTTCACCACTTTCTGTTCTATCAGACAACGACTACAACACTTTCGTGTATGCGGGTTGTTCGCAGCAGCGTTATTTCCCCGTCTCACCGTACGAGTCAGCGGTCGACTCGTCGCTCGCTTCTCTTATTAACTCGGCAGCATATACATCATATTCGAATGTCACCTCTCCATCTACCTCTCTCTCGGCTCTGTACCAATGCCGCTCTGACCTTCCTGCATCAATCTGCACATCTTGTCTCCAAGCAGCTGTCTCGCAACTCTCCGGACTTTGTCCCTCGGCTCTCGGCGCTACCATCCAGCTCCGAGCATGCTTGATGAGGTACCTTTGTATGCCAATTGTTTGATTACAAATTAAATTAACAAGAATTCTGATACAAATATTTTTATATGCAAAGAAATCCACTTTATATCCACAATTCAGGACTCAATAATCGTAAAACTGAACCAGTCATTGAAATTAAAAGCAAAATAAGCAAAAACTGTGGTTGACTTGAAATAATGCTTCTTTTGAATACCCCAGATACGGCAACGAATCCTTTATCGGAAAACTAGATACCACACTCCTTTATAAAAAGTGCGGTGCACCATCTAATTCATATAGTGGCGATGTGATTGGGATGAGGGATGTGGCGCTTGGAACAATTCAGACATCAAGCGGTCCTTATCGCGTCGGTGGAGCCGGGTATGTACAAGCCGAGTCGCAGTGCATTGGAGACTTGGATATGCAGGAATGTACTGAGTGTGTCACGGTTGCGGTGTCACAAGCAAGGAGTGCGTGCGCATATGCCGGTGCGGGAGAGGTATATCTCAGCAAGTGCTATGCAAGGTATTGGGCTAACACTGGCTACCACCCTTCACCTTCATCGCCATCCAATACACGTCAAGAAAATAGTAAGTTGTTGACTTTTTTAGTTTTTCTCTCATAATTGCTACTTTTAATTAATTTTCCTAAGTAATATTTGCAAGAAATGGTGAATTTAAAAAGTCATGATACAAGTTATACAAGGTTTTCCAACGGTCTGCCTAAAGAAATAGTGTGTACTAGTAGTTAACAGTAAAGCCACCACCTAGAATGTAGAATGTAACTATAACTATTAATTAGGTTAGGTATGCACAAAATCAAGTGAATAAAGGAGCAATCAGAGATTGATTTTGATTTTGCATCTCCATACTGTACTGTTTGCTCGCATTAAAGCAATTGGTGAAACTTTTTTGTCCCTTTTTCTCAAGGATTTCAGTATATTTTATTTCCTTTCAATTAACTAATTAATTAATTAGAAAAACTAATTCAGATATCCATATCTTCCTAAGATTAGTTAATGTCATTTTGAAGTGGTAAGTCAAGCATGCATGGAGTCAATGACAGATCAGCATATCAATCAGTTCCTCTATCCTTTGAAAATGATTTCATTGCCAGATGAATTTTGCTTGTTTATGAAATATCGTTCAGCACATGATTTATCATTTTTCATTTTTAAAAAGTAAATCTTATACATTCAAAAAGTTTAAAATGGTTTAGCAAAATAGCTATAACTAGAACAGACGGTTAATTAATTGCCATACATGTCATACACAATTAACATTGCAAGACTGATTATTAGTTTAATATAAATTAAGCGAGAATTCGATCATTGTTTGAGGTGGAGATACAAATGCAAACCCGTTGTCCATTTTTTAATTACCATCTATACAATTACCGTAGGTAATAAATGCAATTTGAAAATACATCATTTTTTACTATATATCAAAGTTTAATTATTTTATAAATAAAGTTTTTTACATCATTTTTAATTATTTTATTTATACAAAGTTATATATAAAGTGATATAACTTTACTAGTTCACACTTATTTACTTATAGTTAATAAATGCATAATTATATTTAACAAGTAATAAGAAGTGAACAATTGCATGGACGGTAGGATGTCCTCTATCAACATCCCAATCTCATCACTTAATATAATTATAGTATGTGACAGTTTGAAGACTAGACATTTCTTTAAGGGAGCTGATACGTAGATACCATATTTGATATCAACTATTGATACCGATTTTATCGTGCATATTATTTGAGTTATTATGCATTCTATTTTTTGTAATGAAATAGTTATATATGTTATTTTTTGTACCGAAATAGTTATAGTATAATATGCATTATAACTCAAATAATGTGTACGATAACTCAACTAAATGTGCATATAATAATGTCGGTATCAATAGTTGATATCAAATATGGTATCTACGGAACATTATCTTTATTTTAATACTTAAACTGATCTCTTGTACTAGTGTAAGCATTATCCAAAGGTACGTATAGACTACATCTTTATAACTTGTAATTAATACAATAATACATAGAGAAACAAACCAACTAACCATGCATATAATTAAACAACAGAATACCAGATATATCAATTCAATCAAAACCATACCACTATGACAGAAATGACATGTTATAGCGGCCTTGTAAGGTCTATTACAGCGGACAGGGGGCCGGTGTAATAGGGGGGGACTGCTATAGGTACAAAGAATCCGCTATAACAGATTCGAGCTATTACAACGGACAATACTACGGAGCCGCTATAATAGAAGCTACTATAGCGGATAAAAGGAAGAGGCCGCTGTAATAGATTTAATCTGTTGTTAAAACCCAACAAACTTTTTTTCTCTTCTGTTGTTAAAGTCCAGCTTGCCACAGGTAGGTAAGTACGCTTTTCGCCCTCAATCGGTGCCAACTCGGGCCGAATCCCTAGTTCGAACATGTCCTTCCTTGTTTTGACCCCATCTTTTGTTTTACCAGGAATGTTCAACAACAAACCCACGATACTCTCGGCAACGTTTTTGATGACATGCATTCCATCTAAACAATGTCGCACCTCCAAATATTGCCAGTAAGGAAGATCCCAGAATGTAGACTTCTTCTTCCATATTGAGTCTTTCAAAGAACTATTATCAGATTTTTTTTCCAAAATGGACCTTTATATCCTTCACGATCTCATAAACATTTCTTCCAGATAATGGTTGTTTAGCTTTTACTGGCTCTTCTTTTCCATCGAATTCCTTTGTAAAAGTTCGATAGGGATGCTTAATTGCAAGGTGTCTTCGATGTCCCATGTAAACATTCTTTTTATAGTGACTCAATCGTATGAAATGCGTGTCTTCTCGACAAATGGCACATGCTTTACCTCCTTTGATCTTGTAACCCGATAAATTCCCGTATGCGGGATAATCATTAATCGTGCAGAAAATCATGGAACAAAGAGTGAAGTGTTCTTTCGAATTTGAATCGTACACCTCCTCTCCTTCATTCCATAATTTTTGGAGGTCATCTATCAATGGTGCCAAGTAAACGTCTATATCATTTCCCGGCTGCTTGGGACCCGAAATCAACAATGGCATCATTATGTATCTTCTTTTAATGCAGAGCCATGGAGGAAGGTTATACACACACAGTAACACCGGCCATGTACTGTGGCGGCTACTCATATTGCCATAAGGATTCATTCCGTCCGTACATAATCCCAATCTTAAATTTCTTGGCTCGCTCCCAAAATCTTTGAATTTTCTATCTATATTTCTTCATTCGGGAGAGTCAGCTGGATGTCGTAGTTTTCCATCCAATTTCCTACAATCATAGTGCCACCGTAATAATTTAGCGTCTCTTGGATTCATGAAGAGACGTCGAAATCTTGGTATTATCGGTAAGTACCATAACACTTTCGCGGGTGGCCTTTTTTTCCCATCCTCATTCTCATTATCGCCTCTTGATTTGTACCGTGATGCATTACACGTCGGGCATTTATCTAGATTGTTATACTCTTTTCTGTAAAGTATACAGTCATTCGGACATGCATGAATTCTCTGAACCTCCATACTCAAACGACATAACAATTTTTTGGCATGGTAAGTTGAATCAGGTAGCGCATTATTTTCTGGCAACATGTCTCCCAAAAGCTGGAGTAAAGATGTAAAACTCTTGTCACTCCATCCATTCTTGGCTTTTAGGTTATACAATTTGAAAATAGCAGATATTTTCGAATATTTCGTGCAGTCAGGGAATAATGGTATATTAGATTCATGGCGAAACAAATTATCCAAAATTTCGGGAATGTAAGCACAATCGATTTCAACATCACTCATTATTTCATCTAATTGGACAACATTGTTTGTAAATTGCGGATTCTCTATTAATTCAGTAATTTCTACATTTTCATGATCACCTCTTGATTCATCCCATACATTTTCAACATTATTATCCTGAACATTTTCAATATTTTGAAACCCACTCGTTCCTATTACTTCTGTCGATCTTTCAACATTCTCTCCATGCCATCCACCGGGTGTAACACCTCATAAATCCATTTCTAATCAAATGCAGTTCCACTTCATCGACATCCCTATGCCTAACCATGTTCTGGCATTTCGAACACGGACATAGAAGTGACTTTTCACCTTGTAATTTCATATATTTCCCTGCACATTTCATAAATTCTTCAACTCCTCTCAGATATTCAGCTGTTTTCGTTTCGCCATTCATCCATATTCTACGACGATCCATCTGAAAAATCAATTATTATAATGTGAATTAAATGTATATATGGGTATCAAAAGCTCCAAATAATTAAGTTTTTGGGCTGGCCAACCATCCTAACCCACTCTTTGAACACTTTGTCTCATTAGCGGACGTATGATAGTTGCAATCTAGTATTTGCGAAGATTTCGGCAGCATTTCCCCTTAGCTTCCCGAATACGCCGACGCACATTTGCATGTACGCACGTATTCGTGGGAACAATTTGGGAAATACTTTACTGAAATCTCCGCAAACACTGGATTGCAACTATCGTACGTCCGCTAATCCTAAATGAGACAAAGTGTTCAAAGAGCAGCCCCAAACGGGGACTATTCGAGATTAATCCCTATTGGATTAATCCCGAACGGGTACCGACCTAAATTAGTTTATTTGCCGATATTTTGGTCCTATATGACAATACCTAACAAAATTTATGCAATGAATGCTATTAAGTTAATATTAATGCATTTTAATAAAATTAAAACATTGAAATATATATAGAGAATGAATTAACCTCAATAAAAACTCCAACGAACTCACGCTATGTGCAGTGTGCCCGTCTCTCTCGATCGCTTCAAGGATTATTACAACTGAAGTTAGGCAAAAAAATTGAGTTTTAAAGATTTGAAGATGTGTATTTAATGGAGTATTAATGGCTGTTAGCTATGGAGTATGGCTGCTGGTATTTGAGCGCCAAATGAAATGGGGAAGAAAGGTATTGGCGCGCTTGTGAAAATAACCTGAAACCTATTATAGCGGCCTTTCATACCAAGCTGTTGTAAAACTCGAGCTATTATAGCGGCTTATTTAGAGGGGCCGCTGTAACAGCCTATTATAGCGGTCTTGTTCTAAAGTCCGCTTTTACAGAGGTAGCTATTATAGCGGCCTTTATTAAGGATCCGCTATAATAGGTTTGGAGATATTTTTCTGGCGTCGTAACAACGGCCTTTAACAAATAGCTGCTATAATAGATTGAGAGATAATTTCCAAAATGCCACTCTAGAGCTATTATAGCGGCATTGTTGCCTATCCGCTGTAATAGGTGGGCTATAATAACCCTTTTCTGTAGTAGTGTACATGGATGCAACCGATAACTGGCAGAGAGAGATGCTGCCATTGCCACGGTACATGAGTAGGAATGGAAGCAAATGGGACCAGTTGTAGTTGCTATGATCAACGTGAGCAAATTGGGTTCTTTTGGCAACGAACGAATCCAAAAAAAGGAGATTTGGTAGCAGTTTCCGATTTTGTGATTCTCTTGGCCTCATCACCTTTAACTATACGATCGATGCATGCTAGCTAACAACTCTAATACATGATCAATTTGTGCATCGACATCATGCACCAGCTCCAATGGCTATCCATCATTCAACGGTGGTTGGCAACTACTATGATGCATGTTACACTGCCTTGACCAATGCCTTTCTTTGCGTCTCCTATTTAATTTCTTCTTTTAAGGGGCCATGCTTTTTTTTTCTTAAATATTATTTTATTGGCCTTTTTTTGGTATTAAATAGTACTAGCTAGCCCCACCATTGGCACCATTAATTTCATCATATAAGAATGAACACTTGGTCAAATACAAATATTAATTTAACACTTTTGCTTAAAGTTTTCCAATTACGTTATTAAAAAGCAATCATAAATTTTGTCAATGGCATGTAGTGTATTTATTGGGTGATCCATGCATGATAGTATTTCTTTTTTTTAGTAGATGATTTCAATGGTCATCATTTCATGACTTTACATTTTTTTATACACAGATGACGAAACAGGGAAAACCTTGGCAATTATAATAGGACTAATTGCTGGTGTTGGTCTCATAATTGTCTTCCTCTCTTTCATTAGAAGAGCAGGATCTGGTTAGTTTCCACTTCTCTTTTTCATCTTTTGAATTCCTAATCTGTTTGTCATTATCAATTTTAGATTATATAATTGTCTCATTATTTAACAAGGAAGTTAGCAGTTAGGAAGTTTAATTTGTAGACAACATTATTGATTTAGTTATTATTTGTGTTTTTTACCAATTTTTTTAGAACACATCTTTAATTTACTTGATTTATGTGAAATAAAATTAAACATAATTGCACATATATATAGAGCTAGAAGTTCAAAATAGTATGAATAATTGAACAGAAAGTAGGATCTGTAGAATCAATCATATATGAAATTAAAGTACCAAGAACAAAATATCAAGTTTAATGAATCCGTTATTATCTCTCCAATTTTATTTTGCAGACAAAGACTAGCTCAATCCGTACCGATTTCTTTGAGCCTCAGCTTTATCTCCATTCTTCTCCTTTTAAGTCTCTTTTTGGGTTCTTTATATATTAATTAATTTTCCAATTAGAATTGGAGCCTTTATAAAAGTACTTACTGAAGTGCTATCAAAATAGGCCATGTAATGTGTAACAAAAGATAGTCTAAAGGGAATGATAGCAAATGCCAAATGGAAGCAGGAGGAAGATTCCAGTTTCACTCCCCTATGGAAATTAAACTAATGTACAAAATGAACTAGGTAGAGATCATTTGTTTTTCTCTATTTGTCATGATTATTATGAAAATATTTAGTTGTGATTATCCATAATGTTCTAATACATCCTTCTTACGTGTCATTAGACAAATGTAATAATGTACATGCATGCAATTATATATTAAAGTTGGAATTAATAAGCGTGTGTTTTATGTATAACTAGTTGCAACTCTGTGGCCTAATGCCACCAAACCCCTTTACATACCGTTGTTTTCTCTGCTAATTAAGAACAATGTTTTATTACGAGGGATATTTTTTTAGTAAGAAAATTGCACAGGAATAATGCTTAGACAATGGAGGTCCCAAGAAGCTTCAAATTCAAGCAACATTTCTTTTTATATATAAAAATGTAGCTCGAACGTTTGCATTAATTAATTATTAATGCAATCAAAATCTGAGACCAAATTTTTCCCCACTTATATTTAGTTTGAAGTTGAGAGACCAACTAAAATACTGTACAGCGAGATTCATAATTAACACAGAGGTTTGCAATATGTTGATAATGCATCGTCTTTTAAGGCTGATTCTAAAAAGATTGAATCTCTACATAATATTAATTTGGTGTGTTTTGAAGATGTCTAGAGTTTAAAAATAGGTTTTACTGAAGTTTTAGTACAGACTCAGACAATTTAGTGTCGTATATGTAAGAAAAGTTGACACTAATAGAATGTCGGTACGTAACAGAAACCGACACTGATTATCAAACATCTAGTATCAGTTTATAGGGAAAAAAACTAACAGTCATGTGAAGCACGTGACAGTACCAGTACATACTAAAAATCGAGATTTAATGAATAAACAAATATTGTCAGTTTAACAAGAAAAATCAGCATTGTAACCAAAATATTGGCAGGCCTTCCTCAGTATTTCCTTAAATGGACGCTGCTATAACGCCTCTTGTTTTTTCTCTAACAGTACTGATGAGTCAGCATTCCATTTAAACTTTTGTCACACTTGATCCTAAACCGTGTTGCTTTCTATTTGGGTGCCTTCTTAATATTACGAACGTAATGGTACTATTCCCCCTTCTTGGGTACTATTCTCTCTTTATCGCCTATACTAAGTACACGTCTCTCAAATTTTAAATTTTCTGGTTCAGGTGGTTCTTCAAGACTTCATATCTTTGGCCTTTAACAAGTAACTAATACATAACATTTCATTTACTGCTTACTTAGAAAAAATGAAAGAATTAGAAAGTCATTATTGATACTAACCAGATCAAATAAACCTCGCTCTGATACCAACGGGAGAGCGGCGGAATTTAGATCGGCTCAAGCTCTCGGACAAATTATGTACTGGAAACTTGAGGCTTAAAGAAATTTAAAAGCTGGAAACTTGATTGTTTTATTTAACTGGAAGAAGTAAACTTTCAGATGATTTCTGATGTGCTTGTAACTTCATATGAGGATACATTTTATAGACTTGAGATAGGATCTCTATTATTGCACCGGGTGCGCATTGGGCTCCATCGTCATGCGAATAAAGATGTATCAACTAACTCTTGTCTTCCACTCATAATAAAAAGATGCGTCGGCACACTAGACGACATCTTTAAATAAAGAAAAAGCAAAACCACTCAGAATAAAGTAGATGCTCCAACACACTAAGGAGACATCTATAAAGTAAACCAAATAAAGAAGATGCTCCAACAGACTAAGGAGTCATCTAAAGAAAAAGAAGAACTTTAATAAAGCAGCCTTTAGAAGTGGGTTTCTCTGTAGCTTTCTATCAGTGTGTCGTGGCATTGGATGAGTGCCTGTATGCCAACATCCACCCCTCCTAACATGTCACTTGCCCAATTGTCTTTTATTGCTATTGACTCAAGCCTTGTTTTCTGGAGATACTTCATGGCAATAAGTATTTTTACTTGTATGCAAGCTTTACAGGCTTCTTCTTTGTATAGATCGGATAATCTGCTAGTCATAGCGTTTTCTTCTTCAATGCTTCTTGGATAACATACAAAGGTGTCTTCTGTTGTATGAGAGTATCGGGCTAATGGAGCATTCTGCCCACACAATGCTTCCCAAGCTTCTGCCTTGTTAAATGTTTCCCTGACCCTTCGTGGTTCACTGCTTATTATGATTCTCCTGAGTCCTTCCATTTTCCTGTAAAAACTAAAAATAAGATAACATACTTATTAGATAAATGTGATGATTTGTTTCTGCGGTCCACCACTTCCGCAATCAAAACATTCAATTTCTTTCTAATAGAAAAGAAATCTTTTCTATTAGCTGGCACAAGTTTATGAAAACTTTCTTGTTTGGTGCCTGGGTTACTTCCCCAATTGCTTCTTCAAGATTTTTCAGACATGCGTCAGTTATTTCACTGCTTCTGGTATAAACCATATTAGCAGTTAATCTTGAAAGTGCATCAGCGAGCACGTTTAGTTTGCCATCAATATGCTCAAAATTGACTTGTACTCCTGTAACAGTTATAAAATCAACAAAGTTAATCCATCTGACTCTGGACGGTTTGTTCTACGCTGACTTGTTGTAGAAGCTGATGATAGCTTGACAGTCTGTTCTGAGAGTTATTTCTTGTTGATCAAGATAGTGGATCTTGAGAGCTTTCATCGTCTCCATACATGCATGGATTTCAGCGTCTATTGTCGATTTTATTACCGGGAATTTCCCAATGGCATAAGCGCAAACCCGTTCTGTGTTCCTGGGATCATTCTTCTTCTTCTTCCACTTACAAACACCGCCTCATCCTTCCATACACCCATCTTGAGATAGCACCAGTCCCCATTTTTCACATATCTCCAACATTTCACTCAGATGTGTTGTGTGTTGTTCTTCTGTTTCTGAGAAAATGAGGATATCATCAATGTAAACTGCTATAAAATCATCTGTACCTCTAAAGCAGTTGTCCATCTTTCTTTGAAATACTGCTGGTGCATTTTTTAGGCCAAATGGCATGACTAGTCATTCATAGAGTCCTCCAGGTACCACAAATGCCATCCAGGGTATTGACTCTGGATCCATGGCAACTTGATGAAATCCGCTTTTTAGGTCGAATTTCGAGAATATCTTGCTATTGCCAATCTTCTTTAAGATGGTGTTAATGCCTGGTAGCTGGTAGACTGTACTGGTCTTTGTGTGTGTTGTCATTGAGGGTGCAATAATTAAAGACCATCTGCTCCTTCCGTTTGACCTCTTTCTTTGTAACCGGGTCTATGGTTGTACCCGAATTTACCATTATGGCCATGGTTCTATGCCTGCTTGTGCTTGGTTGGATTACTCCAATTTTCAGTAACGCTTGCACATGCCTGTCAAACTGTTCCTTCATAGCCGGGGTAACATGCTTTAAGGGTTTGTCTTGTATTGTGATATCTGGGTTTATGATATCCAGTTTGCATGTTACTTGATTTTTCGCCCAGTGTTTAACCGGGTCATCTCTAATGTAGCCATGCTCCTTCAGTCTTCTTAGCAGGTCTCTGAATTTATTCTTGAACCATGGTGACTCATCACCACAGTTATAGGCAACGGCTTCTTTGACCTCTATGTATTCAAGCTCAGATAGGTCAAGTTCCTCCACTGCTGCCTGAGAAATGATCTCAGCATCTGCCCTGGTGGTTATTGTTGTTACATTTTTGTAAAATGTAACCATCTGCCCTTCGATTCTCAGTCCACCTTGCATTGCCCTGATGAAATTGCATCCAATTAGCATTTGGACGCCACCTTCCTTGCCCATCGGGAATGCATATGTAAATGGAATTCTGAATTTATTGTCTTCAATAGACATTTGCCCATTCTTCAGCTTCAGGTTTGCGATTTGCTGAGAGTTTACCCCATTTATCTGTATAGGGTATAAACTTGGCTCCAAGGCCTCAGGAGGTATAAATTCTTGGTTTACACAGCACACCGTAGCGCTTGTATCCAATATCGCCTGAATTTTAAAAGGATTTACCCCTGGTATTTCTATCTGCAGTTCAATGTTGTACAGCCTGTTGATTACCCTTCTTCCTTTTCTAGGATCTGGGACTGCAGTATTTACCTCGTCATCAGAAAGTTTATTGGCCATCTCTTTTATTATAAGGTTCTGATTTGGATTGGCCTTCTTAGGAAATACAACATTTGGTGGGGATTCATCACTATCTTCTGAATCGACTTCTACTTCTCCCTCCACCTTACGCTTGCCTTTGATATCCATCTTGATCATGTCTGCTACTAGCTCATTCTCCCACAATTGATCCTTCAATCTTGTGTTTTCAGCTAGGAGATACTGGATATAGCTTAAAAGTTCATTGATAAGCTCATCCTTGCTATCATAAGGACTTAGGTTTTGTGTTCTTATCATGATCTTTCTTCCTAACACAAACCTTGAACACATGGGACACACAGTCATCTTGCATTTTGCACAGTGTGCTCTCATTTTGCTATTTGTTGTCTCTAAACAGCAGTTACATATTTCGCAACCTCGTGGTATTTCACCATTATCTTCCCATGAATGTCCACAATTTTTCATTTCAGTAGGCAAGTTTGGTTGCTTTCTCCATGATGATGTTTCTTCTTGGAGCATGAAAATTGATTCAAATGGAGTGTCTCCAAGTTCCATGATAACCGTTCTTGCATTGCCAACCTCACCCTCCGAAAGTGAGCATATAGCGTCACTATCCGGTTCGTTTTGGTCAACAGACAAGATATCCCAGTCATCGTCTAGGTCCAGGTTTTCGACAATTGCAGCCCTTGCAATGTTACCTTGTTTTCTTCTGCAGTCTCTGGCGAAGTGACCTTCTTCACCACAAATAAAACATTTACATTTTCTTACCTTATCCGCGTTCTTTCTCTTGAATACTCTTATGTGAGATTCATGTGGTTTTCCGCGATAGGTTTTTTCTTTTCTAATCCCATACTTCTTATTCTTCTGGTAATAACCTGGAATTGGGATTTTGCTACAAAAAGATAGATCTTTCAAACTTCTTTGTAGCGCTGCTCTTTTGCATGATTCTGCCAGGTACTGATATGAAAAGTTGATTCTTGGCAGTACTCCGACAGTGCTCCCTGTGTACTTCTCCATGTATGCTCTTTCTAGTTCTTTTCCAATTAGAGGGGGCATCTTTCTGAAAAACTTCTCAGAGAGCTCAGGACTGATATACATACGTCCTGATTTTGCTGCTAGGACCTTGTAATCATTCATGTAATCAAATAGGTCCTTCATGTTATTGCACGATAACCTCTCGAGATCATTATACGCTTGATCTTGTTCTACCGTTGAACCTTGGTATGGATCTTCGAGTAGGATTATTCTTCTAACTTGGGAGATGACATTTTGAGGATCATCAGCAATGTTCACCAATTCTTCGTATTCTTGAGGATATGCCATTCGCCACTGTATCCATGTCTTTTTCTCTATTTCTCCCAGCAAGTTTTCTATGTATATAACCTTGCTTTTATTATCAGCCCAGTTTCTTTCGTTAACAAGGTTTAGGGTGATTGACTCCCACCTGGAAATCACATCACTGTACTGCCCTATATCTTCAAGCAATACGAGCATAGCGCCTTGGTTCGCTTGCGCTGAAGGAAGGTTGAATCTCTCGTTGCTTTGATGTGCAAACCCTCCTTTGAATCTATTAACTCTTGCTCTTATCTCCGGGACATCAAGTTGTTGTTGGTTTTGTCTGAGACTCCCTGGTGGGTACATTGGGGGTCCCATCATTGGTTCTCGAGGTCTGCTAGGTCCAGTTGTTGTGGATTGGGTTGAAAGGATTGATTCAATTTTTGAATCGAGGTTTTTGAGCAATGGATATTCCATCGCTGCCAGAATGGTTTCGGTTTTGACTTCCTTCCTTCCATCCTTCTGAGAGAATGGGTTTACCCATTCTTCTTCACTGGAATCGTTGTATTTATCCCAGATTGGTCCGGCATCTTCTTCAGCCGACTGTTTTTCTCTCGGTAATGCTGCTAATAATTGCAACATCTCGAGTTCATCATCATCTTCATTTTCCTCTTGTGACTCGTGCCAGTCACAGAACATCATCAGGACTGATTCTTCTTCTAGGATTTCTTCATCAGCTTGGCCCACTGTTGCCTCTTCTGGTGGCGCGGTTGATGAATATCCACCAAATCTCACTGCTAAGGACCCATCAGTTCTGGTCCTTATTCTTGCTATCTGAGGATTCTGTACGGCTGGTGTTGTTGCTGGCCGTATTATCCATTGCCTGCCTCTTAGCTCCTCAGTTGACCTCATCTGGCCAGGAATTGCTCTAATCCCTCTACTTGCCAGGTGTTCTGCCACTCTTTCCACATTGTATCTGAAGTTTGTGTGGCTGGTATTTGATAGCCTTCCAATCAACGACCTTGAGAGCAGTAAATTACTCTCTCCTCCTTGCCAACCATCGTAGCCATGAGTCTGTATAACGACTTGGATGTGGTTGTTGAAATCATGAACACTTAAGGTCATGTCTGGCGCTGTATACGCTAGTTGCGTACCACCTGTCAGGTCTATCTCCATAGAACTGATTATGGCCCGATCATCAGACCATCTTGTGTCTCTTAAAACTACCAGGGCATTTACCCCAGCGTTTCTCCTATGGAGTGCATATAGTCTTATCATCACAAGACCTATATGCAGATGCTGCAACCCTTCTTGTACCAACTGGTTGTAGCTTTGTTGCGAGATAAATGGTAGCTCCACCTGAGTTCCATCTGTAACTAATACTCTTTCATCTGAGTGATGTTGGTATACTCAATGATTTCGTTCAGACCATCCAGCTTGGTATAAAGTTTCAGCTGGAACTTGTTGAGCCCTTCTGTACTGTGAATGGTTGAGCTCAACGTCTGGATTTAGTTGGGACTCCAGACTTCTTCTGTAATGCCTTCTTCCTGGCATTCTTCTCTGTGCTTCAAACGCTATGCGGCTTCCTAGCTTGTAGCCTCTTATCTGGTCCTCAATTGTAGGATTTTGGTTATTGTCTCTGCCAGATATGCTTGGTCTGCTCACCGTTTCAGTTCTTGTTTGACTCATTTTTGGTTTTTAACTGAGTCAAATATTTCCTTCGGGTTTTTGAATACAAAGAACTGGCCGGTTGGTTTCTTGATCTTTTTCTCACTGGGTTCTCCAAGACTAAGTTTATGTAAGCCTTTTTGGAGTTCGTTTATGGATTGTGTAAGATCTTCTGTTTCAGGGACTTTGGTTTTTGCCGTCTCTAGTCTCCTGATTGCGGTTCTGCAGTCTTCGAGGTCTTCCTTGATTTTGACCAGCAGTTGGATTATTGTATTGTTCTGCTTGATCAATGTTGTTGTGGCTCCTTTCGCAAATTCGGCTGGTTTCAGAAAGCCGCTTGCGGGTTCTTCAATCGTCTCGGTTGCCTTTAGAGCTTCTAGATAGATTGAACTTCTAGTGGTTTTACACCAGTCGTTCATAAGAAGTTTCTAACTCGGCTGGGATTCAGTTCCGATATCTCGTAAAAATATTAAAAGTATTTTGAGAATTTGTTCCAATGTTTAAGAAGTTTGGTCTAGTATAGAGGTTTTGATGACTTTCAGTTTTCAAATTTTTCTAAGTTCACAGTGCAGGATTGGTCATATATTAATTTATGGATATGCACACATTAGTGTACATGGTCTAGGCCTTAGCTAATCCCTCCCTTTGGATAAAATATAGTGGATATCCTAGTCATCTGTACTTTCTGGGGCAATTCTTGGGGCATAATATCATTTTCCTTCCTTAAATTTGCCACTGATGTGAAACATTTACAGTGTAGATAGTTGAAACTTAGAGGTGGCAAATCGGGCGGGTCGGGCAAGTTCGGGTTTGGGTCGGGCGGGTCGGGTCAGTTTGACTTCAAAAGATTATCGGGTCACGGGTCTGATCAGGTTGGGCTGGGTCGGGTCTCGGGTCATAATGCGTTGGTATTTGTCGGGTTTCGGGTCTTTCGGGTTCGAGTCGGGTTGGGTTTCAACTATCTAGTTTCAGGTATTTCTCGGGTTTCGGGTCTTTCGGGTTCGAATCTGGTCGGGTTTCAATTACTAGTTTCAGGTATTTCTCGGGTTTCGGATCTTTCGAGTTCGAATCGGGTCGGGTTTCAATTATCTCATTTCGAGTTTTTTCGAGTTTCAGGTCTTTCGGGTTCGAAAAGATTATCAAGTTACGGATCTGATCAAATCTGGTCTGGTTGGGTCATGAGTCTGATCTAAGCTTTCAGGGGTAATCTAGTCCAGACATGTTTGAAATAATAAAAAAACGGATGTAGTTTTTATGACAAAAATTGTTAATTAATGCTTTACAATTCATAAAATAAATTATTAATATTTATAATTTATGCATGGATCTGGCACCCTAAATGAATTGAATGTCGAGTCATATGATCTCGGGTCTTTGACATGTTATGTTCGGGTCAAGTCAGATCGAGTATCGTATCATTTGGTGTCGGGTCATCTCGGATTGCGAGTCATGTCGGGTCAAGTTAGGTCGGTGTGTCATGTGATCTCGGGTCATTTCGAGTTTCTGGTCATCTCGGTCTAGGTCGGGTCGGATATCGGGTATCTGATCTCGAGTCTTTTCGGGCTTCGGGTCATGTCGGTCTAGGTCGGGTCGGGTATCGGGTGATTTGATGTCAGGTTTTTCGGATTTCGGGTCATATCAAATCAGGTCGGGTCGGGTATCGGGTCATTTGATGTCAGATCATTTTCGGATTTCGGGTCATATCGGGCTACTCCAGGTCAGATTCTGCCACCTCTATTTAAAATAATCAACTTAGCAACACTACATTTATACTTATCACTGTCGGTTGTCTTAAAGAACTAACATTGACATTCAATCACAATAGAGTCTAATTTCTTGTGAAATCACGACAGAATGTGACAAAATATGATGTCAATGTTTTAAAAATCGACTGTTAAGATTGATTAATCGTAGTCGGTTGATAAATCATTACGTATACAGTATATATTTTGTGCATAAAAATGATTAATCGAGCACCAAACATGATTGATGTTTGTCAAATAGATTAATCGGCCACCAAATTTGAACAATTGGCCAATTAATTTTCAAATTGATCAAAATATAATTAATATGTAAATAATATATTGTTTAAATTTAAATAGGCAAATTCTACAATGAATCGCAAATCATATGATTCATGTCTGTTCATTTCTAAAGAATTCAATGCCTCAGATGAACTATCACTTGGGTCGCTTTGCTTGAGAAGGTGATTTCAAGTTTTCGCCAAAAAAAAAAACAGCTATGATTCATTTGAAACAAATTTGCTTGAATAAATTTGATCCATAACATAACTACTCATTTAAATATTATGAATTCATACATTTAGAATTTATTTATTTTTTAAATTAAATTAGTCAATATATTATTTTTAAATATGCTAGTAATTATGTTTCTATTAAATTATTAATATTTTATATACTAAAATATGAACGTCAAATCGTCCAAAAAATTCGAGTAATCGACCATACAAGAATTAGTCGCAGAACTATACATCATGCCTCTGTTCTGTCACACGTTATGTTTTTTTTTTAATACTGATTATTGTTGGAAAAGATTTGTCCCGATTCCAAAAAAAGCTCATTTATAACTGAGCCCAATTTTGAAGAAAAGTCTCATGAGGCTATTCACTGCGGACGTGTTTGGATCGCTAAAATTAGTGCTATTTACTAAATAGCTACTATTTTCACCATAGTAATTGATCCAAACGTGTAATTGATATTTTGGGCTAGCGACCAAACTACGCTAATTCGCTAACCCATCAATTTTGCTGAATTAGCGAATTAGCAAACTTTCCCCGTGTAAAAACATTAAAATATAGAAGTTCGCCCTTTTTTTAATTATATTTCTTAACTGAACACTCTCTTTCTCCACTCCTTAACCCTTTCTTTCAGAAATTGTCGGCGTAGGGTAAATTCAGATCTACATCGGTGTGAGTCGAATTTGTTCAAAATTATTACGGATTCTTACTCTCGATGGAACGCGGATTAGACTGACACCTGATTCTTTGGGGTTTTGAAGTATACCAAAAGTAGCATTTTTTCAGTACATACACTTGAGGAAGGGAGGGAGACTGACGAGAGGAGGCAGCCTGATCCTGACCCTTTAGCGGTAAACCTAGAACGATTAATTGATCTATTTTCAGTCTGTTGCTATGAATCTTTCTTTGTTATTGGTTCTTTTTTTCCAGATGTGTGCTTGCTTCAAATACAACTTTCGTTCTTTTTTTATACGTCACGAAGTGAATACGAGAAGTGAATATTCCATTAACGGCCAGACTTCAACTTGGTACTACCATAATTAGGTGCAAACAAAGCTCATACTATTGTTTGTTCTATTGGATCGTGTTGCATATTCTTTTTCACATTTGATTCTTGATGTGTACGTTTGTAGTGCAGAATACCAGTGGAAGTTTTAGAAATAGATTAATATCAGTGGAGTTTGTTTTGTTGATTTCAGTTGGTGAAAATTGGACTATTCTTTTTTATTTTGTTCTCAATAATGGACTTGTGCATTGTTTTTCAATTTTGTTTAATTGGAATTTATTGTTTATTCATGGATAAATGTTCTTTTCAAAATTTGTTATGTCAGAATTGTATTGGAAATCTGTCTTTGGTTAAGTTGGACACTTTGGCAATATTTATGTGTAAATTTGTTATGTCAAAATTTGTTCTGTTCACATTGGTTATATGATACTATATTAAATATGTGATTTCCATCTAGATAGACCGTATGTGTTAGGGCTGGGAGCTTCCTCTTGTTTGAACTCATATTCTGAGATTTAGGTTATGGAATTTTATTTTCAGTACCATTTGAGATTCTAAAATTTAATTTGCATTTTATTTTGCTTTGATGTACCGAATTTGTTATGGAGAATAGTGCTAATTTCATATTGGAGTTCAATCTATTTTACTAGCTAATGGATACAGGAAAAAAAAATTCAGAAATATGAATGTACAAAGCTCTGATCTCAAAAACTGAAATGTCAGTATTGGAGCAGTTTAGACTTCATAGCATTTAATTTATTCTCAGAATTGAAAAGGCTGAAATTTCACGAAATTCAGGATTTTTGGATCCATCCGTCAGATTCACGAAATTCAGGATTTTTGGATCCATCCGTCGCGAAATGCCAAGAAATTCAGGATTGTGTTATCCATTAGTCAGATTCATAGCATTTTTGCATCCATTTCTCAAAAATTGTAATGTGTTAGACTTCATAACATTTCATTTTATTCTCAGAATTGAAAAATGTACAAAGCTTCGATCTCAAAAAAATGTACAAAGCTTTGCTAGCACATTATAGAAATACAATACCACCATATACCTTGCAAGCGGGAAAAATTCTACTGTAAGAAGTGCAACATATTTTTCATATGTACCCTATGCAGCACACAAGATCAGAGTATCATCAGTTCTTAAAAACACTACTAAAAAAAAGAGTTAGTTACAACAAAAATCAAAATAATTATTATTTTATTCATTACCTCCATCACTATCATAATAATACAATCCAAACAATATTTACACTAACCTGAATAGCAAAGAATTAGCACTAACCACACATCCTATGAATAACAAAAAATTAACAATATTTTTAACTACTAATCTAGATAGTGCTATTTTTACACTGCTCAGACTATGATCCAAACACACCCTACTTTTTTTTCTCTCTTTTCCACAATTCTATATTTTCTATCCTTCCTTGCTAAGGAAAGCACAAAATATTCTAGGCCTAAGAGAGCCCCAAACGCCGCTATCACGGTATCATCACAACATGTAAGGATGCAAAAACTAGCAACTTAAAACACCTGGTTCATATTCTAATGGTTACACCGTATCATAGACAAATACTACACTAAGTCTCTAACAATACTGGTTCAAACATTAAATATGGAAGGAGACCTGTTAATAATGAAACTCCGATCGTATCGCACGACCCATGCAGTCACGGATCCGTATCTGCTGCTCTTATTGAGCAAGAGCAGGACCCTGCTCTTTTAGATCTTGACCGATAAATTTTGATCGGACCGTCCACAGATAGAAATCAGGAGGGCTGTATATTTTATAAGTTTTAGATCTGAAATTTGAACGGTTCAGATCAGAAGAGCAGGTCCTGCTCTTGCTCAATAAGAGCAGCAGATACGATTCCTGCAGTCACCGACTGAACCGGCCAGCATAACAACTCCTAAAAATACACTCTGCCTCGAACTGGTTTCAAAAAAGAGAAAAAAAAACACGAAAAAGGGGAAAAAACGAGATCTAATTTCGAAATCTCACATCTTCCGATCTGCTCCAATGGCGCTTGAATGGGTTGTGCTAGGTTACGCGGCGGGAGCTGAGGCGATCATGCTCCTCTTCCTCACCCTTCCCGGCCTTGATGGACTACGACGCGGCCTCGTCACTGTCATACGGAGCGCGCTCAAGCCGATGCTCTCAGTGGTTCCCTTTTGCCTCTTCCTCCTCATGGATATATACTGGAAGTACGAGACCCGTCCCACCTGCGACCAAGAGCATGCGTGCACTCCGACCGAGCACCTCCGCCACCAGAAATCGATCATGAAGAGTCAGAGAAACGCGCTCTTGATCGCCGCCGCGCTCCTCCTCTACTGGCTCCTCTTCACGGTTACATCTCTCGTTGTCAAGATCGAGCAATTGAACCAGCGTCTCACCAAGCTCAAGCGCGACGATTGAGATTTTGAGGCTGATCGGAAGTTTCTGTACTGATCGATCTGGTGCTTGAAGTGATGGATTTTCTAGGTTATCTGGTTTCTTTTTGCTGACTTTAATTTTCCTTTTGCTGGTATATTTGACTTAGGTTTGGATCTTGATTTTGAAATGATGTTTGGTTAAAGCTATTTGGTTACTAGAGATTGGACCAGTAGTTTGTTCTATATCGTTATGGTGCTATTAAAGATGGATTGATTTTCGGTTTTAATTGGACGTTGTTTGATCGGTGTTTCCTGGTCAGGTGTCATATAGGTGCTGATATTTTGTTGAATATCCAGCGATTGAATTCAATTATTTGTCAATTGCATAGGAAATTAAGTGGCTTGCGTTCCAAATTCATTAATTGTGCAATAGACTGTACATCTAAGGTTTCATCAACCAGAAACATCTCTCAGTCAAATTATATTATCCATTACTCGTTCAATCAGTAAAACATTGCATTTTGCAATGCTAGGGTTTGCTTCCTTGATCATGCATTCCTCACCAGAGTTATAAGTGTATATTGTATTGCATCTAAGGTTTCATCAGCCAGAAATTTCTCTCAATGAAATTTTAGAATATCTTGCTTGTTCAATCAGTGAAACATTGCATTTTGCAATGTTTGGTTTTGCTGCCTTGATCATATGCTTTCCTCACCAGTATTAAGTGTAAATTGTATACAAATGAGAAGAGTTATGCCTTCATTTATTTCGAACCGAATCAATTAATGTCACAAATATGTTTGGTGCATTTTTCTATCCCAAGCATGGTTGAAATTTAATTTCTAATAAATGTTTTTTGAAGTTTATCTTATCAAGTATTGCTCATAATTTATGAACAGAAGTCTTTTAATTAAATTTGGGATTGAATGTTATTAGATTTGGTTTATCTGGCATTTCAATGCATTGGTGAGTTTGGATTTGCAATGATTTTCTTATTGATAGTTACATAGTTACAATGACATTGGAGAGTTTCCATTTGCAATAATTTACTTATTGAGCTTTATGACATTGTAGAGTTTTGATTTGCAATGATTTATTGAGCTCTATCTTGGGGATTGATCTTTGTTGATTTGTTTGGTCAATGTTGATTTGTTTTGGAAGTTCATCTTTGTTGATTTGTTTGGTCAATGTTGGAGTTTTGGAAGCTCTGATATAGGGTAAACCCCAATTAATAAATAAAATTTGCAGAGGTATATAGTATTGTTTTGTTGCTCACTCAATGGTCTAAGAGATGGATATTGATAGGCGTATTAGTTTTGACAAATTTAAACAATTTTAGGTACAAAGTTGTACAATCAATCCAGGTTAGCTATTCAATTCAAAGAACGAGCAATTTTATTCCTTTGCAATCAAATTATTTGTCAGTCTTCATTTTTTTTCTCCAGTGCTGGGATAGGTTTCTGCGGGATCTCATGGTAAGAAATAAAGTAGACTAATATAGAAGAATTTGTAAACTAACGAGCCACTGTATAATTTGTAGGTAATTCTATCACAATATTCCGATTAGCGTTCTTATATAATTAATCCAATGCTTTTTTATATAATTATATAAAAACAGTGGTTATATTTTCCATGACGTTATATAGTTGGCCGACATTATAGAGCGGTTGAGTTCTTTTTTCTCTTTCATTCCTCATGACGTGGCAAACCAAGTTCACGAGGCAATCGACCATACCAGAAGAAGAGAGGAAAGAAGAAATGCGCACCTTCTCTTGCTCTCGAGCGGGGCCTTCGCTCCCTACTTCCTCTCCTTTCTCCAACTCTCCAACCAAAGCATTATTCTCGTGTTTTGTAACTAAGATCACTCTACTTCAGTAAATCAAATTCCATGCAATCTTATCTTCTATGATGAATTTCTTGCGCAAAGTAGAGTCTCCTCTTACCTCCCTTCTTTCCCCGGCACAATTCAAACCCGATCATTGAATGAATCCAGCAACCTAACAAGTCTACCTATTATGTTTCAACATCCACACCAAAATACCACCAATTCCGTCGCCGACCAAGGTGGTACCACGACCCAGGTAATGTGATCACAGCGATTCTCATTTCTGGTGCTGCTGGTGCCTCCATATATTATGGCAATCTAGAAATCATCCCTTACACTAAGCGCCGCCATTTAGTACTGATATCCCCCACAGTTGAGCGGCAACTTTGTGAAGTCCAGTTTAAATTGCTTAAAAATCCATTGCGGAGTAAGATTCTCCCTCCAATTCATCCAGACAGCATTTGTGCACATCTCATCTCGAATGAGATAATCAGTGTGTTACAATGTGGACTTCACCATCACAAGCCACGTTGGAACAGTACCGAGTATTCTTTACCAGAACCATATGATGAAGATTCTGATCTGAAGAGGTCTTCTGGCATGATTATTGCATTGCAATGTGGATACAAGGAAGAGCATTTGAATTGGCCTCACAAGGAAGAAGAGCTAATGGATGACAAGTGGGTCCACAAGAGCAGATGTAAGGATATTGTGAAGGGCAGCGCCCCGCTTGAGATGCGGCACATGGATGGGTTGAAATGGGAGGTGCTGGTAGTGAGGGATAAAATGGTGAATGCATTTTGTCTGCCAGGTGGTAAGATTGTCGTGTTTACCGGGCTCCTTGATCATTTTAGAACCGAAGAGGAGATTGCTACTGTGATTGATCATGAGGTATATCTGGAATCCTTTTAAGTTGCCTTGTTATAATGTTATTTGATTTTTGTTCTGAACAAAGGTATGAAGTTGCATTCACTTATCGATGTAATCAGTAATAACGGTAAAGCTATAAAGGATTCTCTGACAAAATCTCAGAAAGCAATCCAAAAAGGCATTTGGGAAGGAATGTATGATGAAGCCCAAACGGAGATGTAATGGGGCTGTACGACTGACTCTCTTAGGGTTATTTTTGTTGGATCAAAGCCCATTCAAATGAGATTTAAACCCCTTGATTCAAGCAAAATTTTCTCTGCCTTCTGATACAAAGAAGTGAAGAACTTGTGGTTTGAGTGTTGCAACTTATAATGTTGCAAATTGTTTTCATACCAGTCAATATTATAAATGCCATGTCCCATCTTCTCCTCATGCTTCCTTTCTCCAGGAAGTAAGTTTTTTTGTAATACTGATTGGTGGTAATTATTGTTTTTTGTGAGTTACAACCTTACAGTTCATGTTAATACTACTGTTGTGGAATATATATAGTCACATTGGATTTTCTTAAGTCAACTAGATTTGTAATTGGCATATGCTGCGGTAATTTATATATACCGACAAGGTATAATTTCTCAAGTGTTTTGCCTTCAACGCGTTACACCTGTCTACCTCTCCCTTATGATTCATATTCCTTGCAATTCTCATACCCTTCTTCTTTTCATATTTCGCATTTCTTGCACAACCAAAAGACCAAAATGGCTGATGAAAACGAAGAGCTCTTGCAGAAAATTTTAACCCAAGCCAAGATCACCTTAGGAGGAGGAAGAGCCTATATATATATATACCTTCTCAACTAATGCCAAGTACTGGAAGGACTGGAAAGTTCATCCTAAGACTAAGTTCACCACAATAGCAACTAATGTTTATGTGGTGAAGTTAATTTCTGAGGCTGAGATGAGGAAATTGCTGGATAGGGGCATTTGGGTTTACAGAGTGGAAATAGTGGTTGTTACGAGGGTGTACTGTAAGGAACAAGTTCAGGACCCAAACATCTCAACAATTGAAGTGTGGATCCAATTTCATGGTCTACCACCTGGTTTTTCTGTTGAAGAGGGATCTGTTTTCTACTTCCAAGGCATTGGGGAGCCAATTTCAGACCCTGTAGCCTTTCTTCATGGAGGGAGGAAGGCTTTCAAAGTCAGAATTATGATCTCTCTCACTAAGCCTCTCAAGGACAAGCTCAGGATTAAGGATGAATTAGGCACACCTAAGGATATCTATCTGGTGTATGAGAAGTTAACAAATTTTTTGCCTCTTCTGTGGCGTTATTGGCCATAAAAAAGAAGTTTGTTATGAAAAATCTGATCTACTCAGGCTCAGAACCTTGCCAGAAAGCTGTGGTATCAGGAAACATTGGTCCATACCAGATGTATTACACCCATGGGTAAACAACAAAAGCTTAGTCCCAGTGTATGAGGCTCACCAATGATCTTTAAGAAGAAGTTTTGGTAAGGAGAAGCATATATTTGCTGCAGCTAGTGAAGGTGAAGTACTGTTTTTCAACTCTCATGGGGGAACAATGAGGGTGGCTGATGGAGAGCTAAGGATGAAACAATATGTTGAACATACTTGCTTTGGGGAAGATAATTTAAACTTCAAACGAATCAGGGTAGACCTCTGACCCGGCAGAGCAATGAGGGCATTGTTTTGAAACTGTCGTGGTGGAGAGGTCATGAAAGAGACAGTTCCTAGATGGGTTGGGTTTGGATTAACTAAAGAATTTTTTTAACTCGATCTAATCGAGTTGGGTTGAAATTTCAATAAAAAAAATCATTAACCCCCCATTGTATACCTCTAACAAAGATGGCAAAATAATTGAATGTTTATAGGGGTCTGTGGTGACTCATATCACACTCATAATGAGCATATCTGAAACAAGATTTCTCAAATTATGCATGATTGTAATATGGTCTGCATCATTAGAGATTTTAATGCCATTTTACATGAAAGTGAGAAAAGGGGAGGTAATCTGTTTTGGAACTCAAATAATAGAGCTTTTACTAACTTTTTACAAGATCATGCTTTAATTCATCTGGGCTACAAAGACCCAACATACGCATCAACAAATAAAAGACACTCATCCAACTTGATATTTTAAAAATTGGATAGTCTTGGTCACAGTCCAATGGGTCCAAACACAGTCAAATGCTTTGTAATCATCTTGCTAGGATGAATAGTAATCATGCTTCAATCTTACTTGACACCATTCTTACTCAAAATGTTCGGAGACAAACCAGAATTGAAAATTGACGGCTTAAAAGACCTGATTTCAATTCTGACTGTCAGAAAATTTGAGAAGAGTTAAGGCATATGCCTTCACAGACTAAATGGAAAACATACATTGTTAGAGTTTGTTAGATTAAACTCTTTTTTGATTTAACAATTTACAAAACAAATTAACACTAATCTTGCACAATTGAGTTTTGATGAGTTGCAGGTTTAAAGAGGTACAATTAAGCATTGCAAAGACTTCATGTAGCATGTACAAATCAAGATGAGTATGTTGACATCAAGAGCAAGCAAAACAAGCCTCACAGAGGCTTGCGTTAAAGTAACGCATGAGAATCCGTCACAATGGCTTCCTAACCCATCACAATGGATTTTCAACCCGTCACAACAAGTATAAAAGGCGTTGTAATGGGTTCCTAAGGAGAGGAGTTCAAAAGTTAGTGCAGAAGAAGGATTTGGCAGAGGCTTGCTTTACAGTAACACATGAAAACCCATCACAATGGGTTGTCAACCCATCATAACGGGTTCCTCACCCGTCACAACGGGTTTCTGAAGAAGGCCCAGAAGTCGGACAGAGAAGCAAATAAGAAGGCCCAGTAGTTCTGTAACGGTCAAATCTGTAACGAAAGCAACTCTCATCAAGATTTCAAGAAGTTCAAGAAATGTTATGCCTATATAAACTTGATACTCACGTTCCAGCAGAACAAGAAAGCAATCTCCCAAGTTTACAAGCACTTACAAAGCACAAAAAATGCACTTAAGCCTTCTCCTTTCAGCATCCAAATCTAAGAGAGTATTTAGGATAGTTATTCTCTAATTGTCTATTCGTGATAACTTTTAGTTTTTTGTTTGGAATCTTTTGGATATGCTTCCTTATTGTAAAATATTTGTTTTAGTGGAGTCAGTTTTGGAAGATATTATGGATCCCAGGGTTCTGTGGATGTAGCTTGGTTGATAAGTCAAATCACGTTACATAGTGTGATCTCTTGCTCTTACTCTATTTACTCTTGCTTGAATTGTTTAGAATTGCATCATTACTTACTTGATTTAGCTAGGTGATTAAGGTCTGAAAATAATACTTGAAATTGTTGAACGCTTTCACAATCATTTTAGGCCTTTATCCGCTTGTTCAAAATAATAATTGGTATGAGAGCGAGGTTCATAGTTAGCTAATTTGACCAAAATGAGTCTTGAGATAAGTATGGTCGAACCTCCAAAACTTGGGCAAAATTATGTAGACTTCGAATTTTTGAAAAAGACAATGCAAGAATACTTACAGGACAATGATCTTTTGTACACTCTTCATATTTGTTGAATTTTTTAGAAGAGTCAATTGGGAAAATTCTTATTGATTCAAATCTTGCATATGAGATGTAGTATATTCTTGATAATGATTTTAGCAATGACATTAGTTCTAACAAGAGTGATTCAAATGTAGTCATTCAAAAGGATGAAACTACAACCATCTTGAAGAAAGAAATGAGCATCAATGGAAAGAGGCTACGATTGGAAGACAAAGAAAAATAATATTTGGATGAAGAAGTAACTCAAGTCTTCATAAGAATTAATGAGGAATCCATGAAAGAAAAGAGAAACATAGCTTCTTTATCATCTAACAAGCAAAAAGAGGTATATATAAACTCAAGTAACTTAGATTATAGGTCAATTGCCAAGAATAGTATACCTTTATATGATGACCAAACTACCTATATTGAATATGAGTTGCGAGTTAAGTATGATAAAACAAGAATTAGTTTGGATGAGAAGGATGAAGAAATCAAAGAATTTTTAAAGAAAGTTTGTGAGTGAGATTCAAAATTAAGTCATCTTAAGTCTAAGTGTGAATAAACAAGTGCTACACGAGATAAACCTACAAGTGTTGAAGTCAATGTACCAACTAAAAGAGACCAAAAATCGATATAATCAAGATCAAAGAAGCATAATCGTGCTTTTAAATATGACAAAAGATTCTCTTCCAACAAATACTTCAGACACAAATACAATGTTAACTTGGGTACAAGAATAATTATTAAGAAGATTAAACCTCAAAGCATATTCATGCCATCTAAAGGATATTATCACAAAAGATAGTGTTTACTATAAGAAAACATGTTTTGAAAACAAAATTGAAACCTCTCATTGTAAAGGCGCAAGGGATAGTGTTTGGATATCCAACAATTCCAACTTTATTTTCAACTATTGTAATCATCATGGTCACATGACTTTTGAATGTCCATTTAAAAGAAATAAACATAAAAATCTCTATGTTTGGGTCCCTAAGCCTTTCAAACAAGTATGATTATACATAACATCTAGTTTTTCAAGAAGTAAACTCTAAAAAAATTTCAAATTTGTAATTACATATCTTTTTCAAAACACATATTGATATGTTTAGCCTCATCATTTAATGATTATTCTTGAATAATAGATAGTGGTTGTTCACACCACATGACAGGCAACAAATTTGTGTTTAAGTGTCTTAAGCCAAATGATGGAGGTGAAGTCACTTTTGAGAGTAATGAACGTGGAAGTAAGATAATTGATATTGGTACCATAGGTAACATACATGTGACGATTGATTGTGTCTATTTGGTTGATGGTTTAAACTTTAACTTGTTGAGTGTAAGTAAATTGTGTGATTTCGGTTTTTATCTTAGATTTTGATGACAAATAATGTTCATTGTTTCATAACCATACCAATGAGTTGGTCTATACTGATAAGAGAATCAAGAATGTCTATTACCTTCATATCAACCACTTTATCACCGGTAAACTTTGTCTAAATGCCACTAATTCAGACTCATGGTTATGGCATCGAAGGTTGGATCACACCTCATTCAATTCTATTAAGAAACTAATCAAGCTTGAATTAGTATGTGGTTTACGAATTTCTAGGATGAACATTGATAACATGTGTGATGCTTGTATGAAAACTAATCAAGACTAGTCTTAAATCAAAATATCAAACCTCAACCAAAAGACCACTAGAACTAATTCACATGGGCTTGTTTGGACCAATTAATATACCTAGTTCGACCAAGAAAAAGTATGTATTTGTCATTATTGATGATTATAGTAGGTACACTTGGGCCAACTTTTTTAGACACAAAGAGGAGGCATGTGAGTACTTCATTAACTTTTGCTCATAAGTCGGAAACCAAAGAGAGGTAAAGATAGTCACTATTTGAAGTGACCACGGGGGTGAGTTTGAAAACTCAAGATTTTATGAGTTTTGCTCTAAGAATGGTTATAAGCATGAGTTTTCGGCACCTAGAAGACCTCAACAAAACAGTATTGTTGAACGAAAGAACTGTAACCTACAAGAACTCGCATGATCAATATTAAATGAATACATGTCACCAAAATTCCTTGGACCGAGGCGATTAATATTGCATGCAAAATCATTAGATCAAAATGTTTTGTTCTTGATCAATCTTTGAGTTTAGGTAAATTTGATCTAGAATCTATAGAAGGAATCTTTGTTGTCTATTCATCTATAAGTAGGGCTTATAAAGTGTATTTACCTCATTCTAAAATTATTGTGGAGTCTATGCATGTCAAATTTGATGAGAGTATTACTAAAATGACCGAGAAGGTAAAAAATATTGTAGATACAATCAACTCACTAAAAGATGAAAATTCTACAAAAGATGCTACAAGAGTTGAGGAAAACGTGTAAGAAAGGATTATTATCAATGAAGTAGGTGTTCAAGGACCTCCTTGTGATAGAATTGAAGGAGAGTCCAATAAATTTAATGAAGAGACGTCAAGAGAGTTGGAACATAACAATGAAGAGGCAAACTTACTAAAATGAAGGAACTCAAGGAGATGATGTCTCACCAACCCAATCAGAATATCGACCACCCGAGGTGCTTGGGAAAGTTAATGCACACCCTTCAGATAATATTATCCGTGACCCAAGAATTAGAGTCACAACTCTTTCTAGATTAAGCCAAATGGTATCTCATTGTGCTTTTGTTTCACAATTAGAACCCACACATTTTAAAGATGCAAATCAAGATCCAAATTGGATTCTTGCTATGCAAGAAGAACTTATCCAATTGTGCGGAACAAAGTACGTACTTTAGTACCAAAACTCTCAAACCGGTCCATTATTGATACTAAATGGGTATATAGGAACAAAAAAGACGAGTTTGGTAACATTGTTAGAAACAAGACACGTCTTGTTGTAAAATGGTACACTCAACAAGAGGGTATTGATTATGATGAGACATTTTCCCCATTTGTGCGTTTAGAGTCGATAGGAATCCTTCTTGCTTATGCTTCTTATATGAAGTTTGTTTTGTATCAACTGGATGTCAAAGTGCGTTTTTAAATGGCTTTATCAATGAAAAAGTTTATGTCTCTCAATCAAAAGGGTTTGAACATCCAACTCTTATCAACCATGTCTACAAACTTCATAAAGTTTTATATGGTCGCAAACAAGCCCCTAGAGCTTGAATGATAGGTTAAGCACATTTTTAATTGAAAATGGTTTTAAGAGAGGCTTGAAAGACAACACTCTTTACAAAGAAAGATAAAAATGATATTCTCTTAGTGCAAATTTACGTTGATGACATTATTTTTGGATCTACTAATGCTTTGCTTGTCGATAATTTCTCTACAATTGCGAATAGAGAATTTGAAATGTCCATGATGGGAGAGCTCAACTTCTTTCTTGGACTACAAATCAAACAAAATGATGAAGGGATCTTTAAAAATCAATCTATATGCCAAGGAACTTATCAAAAGATTTGGGATTGAGGATAGCGAAGCGATGAAAACATCCATGGCTACAAATGCTCGTCTTGGAGTTGATGAAAATGGGAAATCAGTTGATATCTCACAATATAGAGTCATCATTGGAAGTATTCTCTATCTTACTGCAAGTCGACAGAACATAAAGTTTGACGTATGTCTATGGTATCAAGCTTGTCCAAAGGAATCTCACATGAGTGTCGCTAAAAGGATTTTGTGTTATGTCAAAGGTACACTTAGCTTGAGTAATTGGTATGGATGAACCACTAAGTTAGACCTAATTGGGTATACCAGTGCTGACTTTGGCAGAGATCGTGTAGATAGAAAGAGTACTAGTGGAACGTGTCAGTTTTTTGGTGAATCTTTAGTGTCTTGGTCGAGTAAAAAGCAAACTTCGGTTGCTCTTCTTATGGCTGAAGAGGAATATATATTCGCGGCTAGTTGTTATACCTAAATTTTATGGATGATCCAAACTCTCAAGAATTATGACTTGTATTATTCCAAGGTACCTATAAAATGTGATCATACTAACACAATCATGATGTCTAAAAATTCAATTGCTAATGCAAGAACTAAGAACATAGATATTAGACAGAATTTTTCAAGGATCATGTTGAAAAAGGGAATATTAAACTTGTGCACACTGATATTAAAAATCAAATTGCGGATATATTTACAAAGCCTCTTGATACAAATCAACACATTGAACTAAAATTCAATTTGGGAATGATTGAAATAGGAAATTGAATTGAGGGGATCATATAACACAATGTTTAGGCTTTAATTGTCAAATTTATATCTTGATTATATTGAGGAGAAGCTTGTTTATCTTGAATTGCAAATTGATACTACATGCTTACATTTAGGGGATAAATCAAATTTGAATTGAGTATTTTGTCAAACTTTTCAAAAATGGGAAGAAATA